>OZ024851.1:419076-882310 GCA_964017145.1 Agrocybe praecox
CATGCCTTAAACCAGTTTGAAAGCGCTCAGAAGTAGCTATTGTCACAGATATAATTTATTGAGCTATTTTCAAGATATCATATAGCACTCATCGATCTGCACCAGCGGCAGAAATTCATATATTGATAACGAAGTACACTCAACGATTCAATTAATTCTACACTGTACAATTCAATTTAGACGCGGTAAACCCAATGAATTGAGAAAGAATATATTATACAGTACACTGAATTAAATTAGTGGGTAGAAATTTATGGCATCTATATTCCAAATGGTCAGTGTGGAAGCGCAGAATTGGACTGTCGGCCATGGCGATCCCGGCGAACGCCTGTATATATTTATTTTTTTCGAGTCCACTTTCCCACGGCCGCCAAATATTGGTTTGGACGCGTCTCCCAGTGTCTTGCAGATAACCTTTACTTATCTTTAATTTTACTGGGTGAATATATATATTAAAAACTTTACTACACATTTTCATATTTTTAAAAACTAGAAAATCCATTTCGTTGTGCGGGAACGTTGAGGACGACGTTGAGGGACTGAAAATTCACGTGCACGCTCGCTGATGCGCATAAGGACGCGCATCATTTTGGTTTCTACGTGCCAAGAGCCGAGAATGTTCGGCAACGCACGCCGGTGTTGTTTGGCCACAGGTTTCGAAGCTTGACAGTCCGGGTTTCCATAAACAACAGCCGCGGTTAGGAACAGTGGGGCATAGGAGCTTCGATGGGCCGCACTGTGGCTGGTCACGAGCCTACGCTTTTGTAACGGGAAGCTTAGCCGAAGTTCGGCTCAATAAACATTCTTTCTCCGTTCGCTGAATAGGTTAAATCGGAGCTTCAATTGACTCGTGGACATGTCACGCTACGCCTCGACCCGCGTTTTCACAGAGGCGCCATTCGCCGAAGTGGCAGTAACGTCTAAGCAATTTAAACTCGCAACCTCCACCGACATACCTTCGATATCAGTTGTTCTGAGCTGCTTCCCCGTTCATCTAATGCAGCTCTCAGGTATCACATTCTGCATCGACTTTGATGACAACCAAGTCGTTGATGTATCTCCGAAGGACGTTTAATTATACTGGGCCCCGAAACCTAAGTTCAATCGTCGGTTACCTAAACCACCGCGAAAGGTATTCAGGCTGGCGTAACGGCTACCATTCAAGGACCGGGTGCTAATGTGACGGGAAATTGGAATAAAGATATAGGTGAAACGCTTTCGCCGTCTTACATGACTCGCGGCCGTATCCAAGGATCCATCGTTGGTGGCACGACTACTCCGTGGACTTTCACTGAGTCTTGTTCAGAGGCCACCTTACGATAGCTAATGGTGCACCTGAGAAATTGTTCGACGTTACGACACAAGGTATCTGTGAGTGATGTGTGTTGTGTGCCTAGGTGCGAGCGAACTAATGATGAGAAATGAGATATAGCTAGTAACTGAAGGGCTCATCGCATTGTCATCGAGATTTATACAATCGCCACCATCAATACTTCTGCATTGTCGGGATTTGGGGCGAACATAACAGGGCGGCTAACAATGCATGAGCGTCCAACCCATTGTGGCAATGGCTTGGGAGGCCAATAACTGCTTCTGTATAAATACCATTGCATTTTAACCTGTAAATGTATCTCCCTTCGTCGATTCACCTGCTATTCTCACTTGCTATTCCAATTCCTAGGATGAACGCCTCTGCCACTCCAAACCTAGACGAGATCAAGATGGGTACGTTGACGGTTTACTACTTGACCTTTTATTGTAATGATCCGAATAATATTTTAAACCAAAGCAGTCCTCAACGTAGTATCCTCAAAACTCAAAAATCAATTCCCAGAAAATAAGTACGATATCATCGTTACCGGAGAATCGGTGTCTCTTTTTTTAAAGGAAGCTGCATCCAGTCCGAGCGACCTCAACATATTCCATCACGACGGAAGAAGGCTCGATGATGTCCTGATTGCAAAACAAGAATATTCGAAGAATTTCCAGGTAGACTGCAGGTACTTCTGTAGCAACGTGGGCGATATCGCGGGACATAAGGGATTTTATGACGCTTCTAAAAGGCAGAATATCGTTTTATACCGGTCTGGATGGAGTAGGAACAATAATCTTACTCTCTATGCCGCAGACCTGAGATACGAGCTCCTGAAAAAAATTGACTCTCTTTCTAGCTCGACGACCGGCAGCCCGACATACCGATACAGAATGGAAGGCGCTATTGCCACGCTTCGTCGACTTGCGGAAATAAATGGTTTCAAACTGTTAGGCAGAAAGGATTTGGAGATAGAATATGGTGTCAGTCATACCTGGAACGAAGTGAGTTTGAGAGAAATCGCCCATGAATACTCTCTCAGGTACGCCCTTGAACACGGGCAAGTCTTTGTCGACGACTCTTTCTGGAGCTCTTTATCCTTATAGTAGTCGTACTGAATAAAAGATTGGGTCGAGTTAAATATATCTAACATCGCAAACCACGAGGTTTCGGGATAAGTCTGGTCTGAAAGGTTCTCAGGGATTCTCAGGGATGGCCTCATGACACTCTGCTGCGGCACAGTTGATCGATGATTTTTTATTTAACTTTCTGCTCTGTTAGCAATACTGAGAACACCCCTCTTTGTTATTGATACTGAAGGGAAGGGGTGTTCATGCTAAATAATGGTGTTGCACGACTTACTCGCCATTAAATCTCGTTCGTTTATGTTCATAAAACAGATATGATAAATTCAGCGCTGGACAGCTATCAGAAACATTGGCAAGCGGTAATTGGTCTGGCCATCAATTACACTACACACATATATCGCTCCTGGGATTATTTTCGTATGATGTGGAATGTAAGTCCTGGGAAAGCTTGGACATTGCCACTCAGAGGCCGTCCTGTCGTATAACTGACACAATCATTAAGTCAAGTTGAAGTTCAAATTACCCACCATCCCGTCTTTCCCTACTTGAACGTCCTCCTACCAGGGAAATGGCTGGCAGTGATAAATCTTCGACGGTAGACACTGAGCTCTTCCCAGAGTACATCTATGTGATTTCGCGTCTACCAATCAGAGATTGCGATGATGTAGATGACAATGACTTTACTAGTAGCAATGTGGGCTATGCGAATGACCACAAAGTTAACGACGCCAGCACGCATAGACCCAATACAGAGCTTTTAGTGCGGTCATCGAGGACAGACACAGGAAAAAGAATTCTCGTCCAAGTTGATCCCACCTATCGGAACGACGGAGGATGCGCAAATATTTACAAAGTCAATTCCAGCGCGTATACCCGACGCAATATAGCAATTCTAGTACAGAGGACGAGGAGGCATTGGAGTACGAGGAAGATGACAGGTATTATGAGGAGGAGGACGAGGAGGAAGAGAGCAGTACTATCCCGGACAAATCGAGCTATTGGTATGCTGGGCTCAGTATTGGTTTTCGAGTATTTTCCAGATGGAATGGAAGGGTTAGGGTTGAGTGATTCAAGGACGTCATTCCCCACATGCGATCATGCAATACTACTAGTAGTACGATTCTGTATATAGTACTACTCGTATACAAAGCGTGACAGAGATAACATTTCAGCAGCACGCCTACTTGTACGCTCGTAAAACCAGTATTCTCAATTATATATTCAACCCAACTCAACATTTGACATTTAAGCGCCGAAAAGACGAACGTCAGACTCTAATTTTGCCGAGATCACGTGTACATTTTCGCATGTATATAAATGGCAGTTCCTTTCACGCCACTGTCCAACGTTCAAATTCCAAACCCTTCTTTAAGCCACTATGACCTCAAAAGCTCCACCAGAGATTGTATACAAGATACTAGAGGAAGTCAACGATATCGAGAGTCTCCGGCGCTGCCGTCTTGCCTGCCATGCCTTCGCAGAGATTGGGGCGTCTATTGCTTTTCGCGTCGTTTCCGTCGATTTTACCGCCGATTTCGCGACAATAGCTCCAGTTTCCAAGTACGTGAAAAAGGCTGTGATTAGGCTGGATAGTTGGACGGCTCATGCTTCCACTTTGGGCCAGGCAGGTGAGGAATTTCTGCGATTCCTTCAACGATTGCGTATAAATGGTGCGCTGACGCGGTATAAACGTTCAGAGGGCACCGTGGAAGAAAGACTCGATGTGGCAATATGCAGCCTCAAGCATTTACTCAAAATGCCCAAGCTCAGCAACATAGGATTCTGGTTCCCGTCGATAACAGATGTTCATGAATCGGGTGTTGGCGATGGGTTCATTCACCATCCCGGTTTCAAATATTTGATTCTTCGTCAGCTTCAAGAACAAATATTCCATTTTCTCGCAAAGGCACATCTTAAGCAGGGTGTTAAAATCGACACATTGGAACTTCGCAACCTGCTAGCTTACGCGTTGCCAGAAGACATCTATTCGAAAGGGCTCAGCACGTTCCTTGGATCTCTCAGGACCCTATCTCTGGACGTACAGGGTGAGGGAGTGGGATACGAAGGAGACTGGGGGGAAGATGACGATGTACATGGCTTTACTCGCGATATCGCAAAAACTATCATCAAAGGATCGTGCAACATCGAAACCCTCATATATGCTGGTGAAGTGAATACATATGAAAGTGAAAACAGATGGGCCAAATGGCGGTCGATTTTCCTTCCCAAACTCAAATCCCTCTGGCTGAAAAGGATTTACTTCGACGTCGCTAAAGAGGCCGCAATTGCTACCTCTTTTCCGGTCAACTTTATCTTGAGTCATCGCGCCACTTTACAGGAACTGCATATGGTTTCTTGTGTAACGGATTGGGATCATTCGACCAGATGGAACAAAATATTCGATCTCTTCCGGCAACAGATGGACGCATTAACGCGCGTGTCATTCGAACCTTTACCCGGAAAGAACCCGGGCTACACGGATTTTTGTGGGTATTACACTCTTGATGACTTCGGAGAAGAGCTTGCACCGTACTCGAAATATGGACACCGACATAAAGATGATACGGCCATAGAAGACTGTAAGTATTGCAAGCGGGAACGTAGGCTCAAGGGTCGTGATGCTAGGGACAAGAAAGCCTTCCAGTCGCTTCAAAACACAGTCAGTATACGGGAACAGTGACAGATGTGAATACGATTTCTGGAAAGAAAAAGTAGCGGCTTAATTTTGACTTCCTCTTGAACTGTCTGTACTATTTACTACTTGCCGCTGATGCAATACCACTCGAAAATTCGATAGATTATAAAGTTCTGCGTCTTATAAGCGTCTTACCGCAAATTTTTGGTGAAGATTCTAATTCATGTTAATTAAGATGTTCCTGGAGAAATTGAATTGGACGGGATGGAGAGTGAAAACGGCGTAGTAGTTAGCGAAATGCATCGTAAATTTAGTAATAAGGTTTAGTTAGACAGAAGAAATGTTGAAGAAATGGCTTTAATTCTCGTCAATTTTGTATGCGTGAAAAACATTGTTATTACAAGTAAGTAGGTCTCTTTACAGAATATTTTATGGAATAGATATTTGTAATTCTCTGTCTTCCGCGCTTGTACCTGGTTTCTCAAGAATGAGCGTATTTATACATGCCTCCTAAATTTGGTCCGAAAACAGGGGCAGAGAAACCCCAATGCGGCAGCTACTAATAGATTACGTCAGCAATGAAGTAGGGCTGACCCCCTTGACTAAACGACACGCGAGTCATTCCACTTTTCGTGCTCGTCTTGCTTTGCTTTCATAGATACCCGTATTGCTACTGCTCTTCTTTTATTTCTAAACTTATTATTTTCAGAAGGGAGAGTTTATCTACTTGCAGTCAGACCCTTGCCGACAAGTCCTCAGTGCTCACGATTTAAGTGACCCAGCGAATAAACGAACGGGCCCAGTGATTCTAAATCCAGAACTCGCAGGCGCGGAGAGGGACGACAGGACAGAGGCACTCCACAGCAGAGCGCAGCTTAAGGATCAAGAGGAGTACACGGAAGAACAGGGACGCAACGATGGCGGAGAAGACCAATTCGAATATGTTATTCGCCAATTTCAACCAAGATTTTTCGTATGTTCATTACCATCACTAGTGAAATGGATCTGCAGTGGTTCTAATCTCCACTCTACAGATGCATTTCAGTGGGTACGAGGAAAGGATATAGTGTAACGAATTGTGATCCATTCGGGAGGGTTTATACGATGAGTGAGTTTGGGTTTCTGTTTTCGTCTGGTTGTTCGGTCCTGTGATATTCGCTTGGATTAATCGAATACCCAATGTCCACAGATGACGGTGCGCGAGGAATAGTCGAGATGCTGTTCTGCACGTCGCTCATTGTGCTCGTGGGCGCGGCAGACCAGCCGCAGTCGAGTCCTAGGAAGCTGCAGATTGTTAACACAAAAGTAAGCCTTTCTGCTATACCTTTCTTTTGACAAGTTACACGTCTAACTTATCATGTCTAGCGCCAATCTATGATTTGCGAACTGCTCTTCCCATCGTCGATTCTTGCCGTGAAGCTGAACAGGAAATCACTCGTCATCGTCCTCGAGATGGAAATATATATTTACGACATCAGCAACATGCGCTTATTACACGTTATTGAGACAACACCGAATCCTGAAGGTACGATTTAACGACATTTCTTCAAACAGAATCTATTTGACGCGTCCTTTGTAGCCATATGTGCTTTATCACCCTCAGCAGACAACTCATACCTGGCCTACCCATCGCCAGTGCCTTCTCCAACGATACCCCTCACGAGCTCATCAACACCCAACGCAACATCCAACGCGTCAGCTCCTTCCTCGTCATCATCGCAAACAGGCGACGTATTACTCTTCTCGACACGGTCACTAACAGTAACGAATATAATCCAAGCTCACAAAGCACCGCTATCCTATCTCGCACTATCATCTACTGGCACCCTGCTCGCTACATCATCCACGAAAGGCACTGTCATTCGTGTATGGTCAACGGACAAGGGGGAGAAACTGTATCAGTTCCGGCGGGGCATGGGAGAGGCAAGAATATGGAGCATGAACTTCAATCTCGTGGGAAGTCTGCTGGCAGTGTCGAGTGGGAGCGGTAGGGGGACTGTGCATGTGTTTAAATTGGGCTCTGGGTCAGGAGGCCATGGGGCGAGTCAGAATTCGCCCAGGCTTGAAAGTGGGAATGCACCGCATAGCCCGCCGGAGAGCGTGGATGGGACAACTCCAGGCTTGGAGGGTGGTTATGAAGCGTTCGTTGAGAAGAAGAAGAGCGGTGGTGGTGGTGTTAGGTATGTTTCCTTTCCTTTTCCTTTGCCTTGGTCACTATTTCTCTTTTCGTTGTTTGGGTTCAGGCCACCCTTTTTTATATATTTACTTTCGTTCCAAATTCCTTTATTATCTATTCCATCTTGCTGGTCAATGGACCGGCATCTTATGTTTTCTTATGAACGACATCTGTTCGTGATATCGAGCAGTGCATGCGCGTTTCTCCATCAAACTTACCCAGCAATAGTCAAGCTTTACGCTGACCACTTCTCTTCCTTTAGCTCATCCCTCCGCCGGAAATCACTCCAGATATCCAAATCCCTCTCTCACAGCGTGGGCGGATACCTGCCCAACACACTGACTGAGATGTGGGAACCTTCGAGAGACTTCGCGTTTTTAAGGCTACCTGGCGGTTCTGGTCCAGGTATGTACACAATGATCTTACCCTCTCTTCCTGCTCGGCGACCTAGAACAAATACTTACTTCGACCAATTGAAATAGGTACACCGCGTACGGTTGTAGCTCTCAGCCCAACAATGCCGCATGTGATGGTACTCTCGAGTGAAGGGTTCTTCTACGTGTATAGTATCGATTTAGAGAAAGGGGGCGAGTGTGTGCTTTTGAAAAGTTATAAGTGCGTTTTTTTTTCTTTACCCCTAATCTCCCCCTTCCTTCTTTTATCAAACGGAAATTCCGCGTGCTGAACCATTGCTCTCTTCTGTGTAGCTTATTAGACTCAGCGGACGAAGCTGGTGGGTTAGATGGCTGACAATAATCGACGTGTGGAGATGGTGTTGGATCTGTCGCGTCTTGAACGTCCAGAGTGCACCAGCCAGGAGCAGCTCAGCAAAGGACACGGCTAGAGGAAATAGGGATGTGTATGAATATGTTTATGGATATGTTTTATGATACCGAATTGAAGTGAAGTGAAAGGATTATCAATCTCGAAGATGAAGGAAACGTATCACCTCCCCCTTTTTCGCTCGCCCATCAGCCAAGGCCCGAAGTACGTTTGAACATTCGTCGCACCCTTGCTTCCCCTTTGATATGGTTTGTGGCGGTGATTGCAACCCGAACAGAAGTACGAGGATGGGTAGCGTGGCCGAGTTGGTCTAAGGCGTTGGATTTAAGTCAAATTATGCACATCAGTATGAAAACCTTGCTTGATTCCCAATGGGCGCGAGTCCGCGCGAGTTCGAACCTCGCCGCTACCATTACAGTTCTTTTGTTCCCATTTCCTTCTTTTTCCCCATTGCCGACCCGTGCTGCATATTACAGATTTCTTTTTTTTTGCCTTCTTTGCCTCCCTTCTCATTGTCTCGAGAGTTGCTCAGGCTCGATTCCCCTTCATGATGACTGATTGATGTATTGTTTCGTCCAATTCACTTTCGATAAGTAAGTACTGTTTCCTTTTAATTGCCCCGTCTTTTCTAAATTCTTTTTGTTTCTTCGTCGTTTGATTCTTGCGTGCATACGTATAGATAAACCGATAATATATAAATTACATACCCCGTGTGCCTTCTTATTCGTCTTTCTTTGCTTCCATATCTGCCTCTCTCGCTGTCTCTCATGCCTCTGTATCCGAATGTCGTATTTAATGACGAATTTAATGACGGCCCCTTTTTCTCTCTTCGATCAGACTGATCGTAATTGTCAGAATGTCAGCCAATTTGCTTTGTTTCTACCCGCCGACTATCATCAACTTGTACCTGCATATAATGGCGAACTCAATTCGCTCTGAAAAATCCGCCAGTAATTGGATAAATGCTGAACTCGTCGCGTACAACATCGCCATTACGCCAACATCGCCCGCTGCTTTCTTTCAGTCTGATGCAGAGCCATCGCTCGGCCACTTTGATCCTGTCATCCTAACCTCAACTGAGCCGACTGCCAACCCGAACCTCTCACCGACAGCTTCACGCTATTTGAGATCCCTCGCCCTCGCTATAACTGAAAACACAGAAAATTACATCGACAACCTTGCCGATGCCACTCTGAAACTCCTGGATTTTGAAGAAATTGCAGATTTGGTCCCCCACCCCCACGTACCCCTCATCATATGCAGCGAGAAACGACATGCCGACCCAGATATCTCCGCTTTACATCATACGAGCAAGATACTGTTTATCGCCGTGGAGGATAAGAGATTGCCGCCCCCCGAGAACCATGCTGAGGCCAAGCTTGTGGCAGAAGCGATTGCAGCCTTTCAACTCAACAACAAGAATCGCAAAGCGAACGGCCAAGAATTCCTGGATGCCGAATTCCTGGATGCCATGACCATTCCTGGCATCACTATGGCGGGCACCATCCCGACGTTCTAACTAGTCCCAGTTACCAGGCAATTGAGTGAGGCCGTCAAGACCGCTCAGTATCCTCCTGCAACAACTTTGGTCATGAAGTGTGATACTGTTTTGGAGAATCAAACGGTCCCCAGCGATGGAATGTGGGACCCGGAATTTCGCCAGCTTGGTCTTAAACGCTTCCTCGCGTTCAAAAGTCTAGCAAGACGCATGGTCTATTTCCTCTTTCCCCTCTATGACACGACGAAGACCGATAATGGATCGTCTTTTTTTGGGCCCCTGATGAATATCTATTTTATTCAGCATACCATAGCATTACACCTACCCCACCCACCAGCACTTCCTGGTCTACAGGTGCTCGTATCGATTTATCGTATTTTCCCTTGCATGTTTTTGTGTCTTAATTCACGCCCTGAGCGTACAACGTTTTCGAGTAGAAAAGGCAGTAAGTTGTACAGATTCAGCGCCTTTGATAATATAGTACAGTCGAACATTTGCCAACGAGCTACCAAAGACGGTCGAGGCGGGCAAACCAACTTTGGTCCCCATGATACCGCGAATTTCACATGAGCACGTTTAGAAGAGCTGCAAAAGATGATATGTTGTGGTCAGTACGGAGGTCGACGCTGCACGATATAGAGAAAGAAAAAAGAGTGCCGCTCGTCGAAGGCAGAAACAGAAACAAAAAACAAAAACAAAAAAAAGGAGGAAAGGAAGGGAAAAGTTGGAACTCTCTTCGTCTGCGTCGCTGATACGGCTGCACGAGAACCACTGGTGGGTCAAAGAGAAAGAGAAATAAAACAAAATGCCACGCGAACGAAACCCCAGAATCTCACCAAAATCCAAAATATGTAATAAGTAAGAGCGGAAAGAAACTCACATCATTAATACTATCTTTCCCACCTGGACCCTCTCTAACCCTCCTCGTGGGCTTGAACTGTGGTTGTTCTTCATCGCCTTCACCCCAGAAGTTGGACAGAGATGAGTGTCCGCCGGGGGCGTCACGTACGCGGCTGTTGGTCAAAATAAAGAAGGAAAGAACAAGAATAAAGGTCATTAGTAAGGGATATTTTATTGTAGAAGAGTCGAAAGATGACGAAAATATAAGGATGAAATAGGAAAGATAATGGGGGAGAAGGAAAGAGGAGACGGAGGTGGGAAGAAAGAAAATGAGAAGATAAAGATATTGTTACTTCTAGGATAAGTAAACCCGTCGCCGGCTCAAAGAGGAAGAGGAAGGAAAAGGAAGAAAAAACCGAAGAAAGACAAACAAGCCTAACCATCAAGTCTGAAGCCTGAGACCTAAACGGCAGCGTAAACCTCGGCTAAATGACGCCCACTAGTCAATCCACTAGTTGGGCCCGAGTCAACCAGCCTCTAGCTCGGAGGGCATATAAACTCCAAAAATGAGCCAACCAATATAACACCCAGCACTCAACGCCCAACCAGGCTTCTACAGCCCAGAGCCCACTTCCCCGATCGGACCAACATAACCAACAGCTCCCAAGTTCAATCACTATCCCGAAAAAACGTAATGTTCAACAGAACACCCTCAAAAAGCTGCTGAAGACGACGAATCCAGCGCACAACGTCCAAACAGCCGCTCTCGGAGTGTGAAGTACAACACTGGGCCATAGAAGCCTGGCAGCCTAATCCAACAAACTGTCCAACTTTCAAAATCATGCACCTGAAGGCACATAGCCCAGAGATTATATCATGAACACGCACACAGACACACGTCGTCTTCTGGTCATAATATCCGGACCCACTAGTCGCGTTGGAGCCATGCCCTAGCATAAGGGATATGCACCAGAGCGGGTGAGGCAGACGAGGAATGAGAGGGGGCAGAAAAGATGAAGAGAAAGAGAGACATAAAATAGTGGAATTGACGGGAAAAGAAGAGAGAGAGAGCACAAGAGAACAGGAAGAAAGAGAGAAAATGACGAGGGAAATTTTTGATAACAAAGAAGCACACGTTGATACGTGGTAAAAAATAAAAAATAAAAAATAAAAAAGTACACTTGAAAAAGATGCACGAAAGGAAGGAAGGAATAAAAAGAGAAGAAAGAAAGAAAACATACCGTGTTGGCTTGAAGCCATCAGCAGCAGCGCCTGTAACATCTTCATCTTTTTTCTCTTGTACAGGTGCCCTCTGTGTCCTCGCAACACCAAACTCTCCTTCTTCCTCCCTCTCCTTCCTCTCCTGCTCTTCCCTCTCCCTCTCCCTCCTCTTCTCCACCCGTCTCAGCCTCTCGGCCTCCTCCTCATCCTCATCGCTCTTGACTGCACTCCACACGCCCTTGAATATGTCCGTCTGTTTTCCGCCAGGCGCCTCACGCACACGACGCGTAGGCTTAAACTCGTCAGTCGTCGAAGAAACCTCTGATTCGCGGTTCTTGTCCTTTCCTTGGTGTTGTCGTGAATGTAATTGTCCTTGATTCGATGCTTCTTCTTCAGCGGCCTCAGCGGCCTCTCTCTCCCTCCGACGCTGTGCGCGCTGCAGTCTCTCCGCTTCTTCGTTGTCCTCTGCAGCAGCGCTATTCCAAGACCCGCCAAAAATATCGGTCTGTTTGCCACCTGGCGCCTCGCGTACTCGACGCGTGGGCTTGAACGCGTCTATGGTCGAAGAACCTTTCGATTCGAGGTTCTTGTCCGTCCCGCAGAAGTTGCCCTGTGCTTGGGTATGCCCTTGACTCAAGACATCCTCTTCGGCCTTGGCTTCTGCCTGTTCGCGCTCCCTTCGTCGTTGAATACGCTGCTGGCGCTCGGCTTCGTCATCGTCGTCCCCTGCGCTGGTCCAGGCTCCGCCGAATATATCGGTTTGTTTGCCGCCTGGGGCTTCGCGCACGCGACGGGTGGGCTTGAAGTCATCGGTGATGGAAGAGGTGGATCGGGTTGCAGGGTGGTTGGTGGTTGTCGTTGTAGGTATGGCTAAGAAAAAGATTAGTGTGGGGTAGAAGAATGATTAATGAGCAGAGAACGGATGGCGAACCTGGCTCGGAGACCTCGGTAGGACCAGAGGAAGACAAGGAGGGTCCAGAGAGTGTACCGAACTTGGCATATTCTAAATAAATAAGATAGAGAATAAAAGTCAGCATATGTCATCATGTGAGCGTGTAAATGGAAAACAAAAAGCGAGAGAAGAGTGTAATTGATGTATTTCAATCCTGGAAGACATTAAAAGCAATGTAAAATAGCAGGAACGGCAAAGAACATAAGGAAAAGCCAGCAACCAAAAAATGATGAAAGATACACAGAACGAAAAAAAAAAAAAATACATGGCCAAGTCACCAAGGATAGATAATTTGGACGGTCGGAAATACGCGCTCCTGCCCAACCACAACTCACTCGTATCCAAGGCTTTACATTTTACATCACTCGAATGAACCAACCATCTAAGTGCTCGTTCGCGTGGTACGGTCAACGGTTTGAAACCCAGAACTCCTCTCAACACCAAAGGAGCTGATGTCTAGAGGGCCTAAGCTTTCCTGTCGTGCACCAATCCACCCGAGTCATAATTGAAGGTGCAGCGTCCGAGGTACAACGCGACACACCCATTATGTGTAACGTCGAACTTTGTGCCATCGCACCGCAGGCCTCCCCAGCTAACACACATGCATAAAAAGAGGAGCTAGGAAGAGGATTTTTTCGTGGAGAAGTGAGCCACAATTCCGTCGGCCGGAAGTAGCATCCAAATTCTAGCTCCTAGCAAATCTGAACCCCCCTAACTTCCATTGACCACCCACAATTTTCTCCTCGTAACAGCATGTATCGATATCCAACAAGCAAATAGAAGAGAACGAAGGAATATTGCAAGTACGAACAAAAGTTTATTGTCCAAAAGGAATAAAAATGAGTACTTACCAGGTAGCTTGCTGATATTAGATGAGTTGACATCGACAGTAACTCCAACATACCTAACAACAGATCGAAGCAATTTAGTAACACGGAAGAGACATAAACACAAAACGCACTTCAAGAACTCTATCAACGACTTTTTTGTAAACACGATACTCGTCTTCTCCCAGTCCATAAGCCCAATAGCGTAAGCCCAATCGCGTTCCTTGGACATGTCGGGGGCTTGCGATGCGGGTAAGGGTGTGAATCTGTACACAGACATAAATCGTAAGTGAAAGTATCATTTGATAGAAAGATATCCTGGACGAACGTGGATGTCATGATGTATGTTGATATTTCAGATGAATGAATGGATGTGGTTGAAAGCAACGGACCTCGCGTCGCGTTCAGCGTGACGTGATTGCGCACTAACTAGGAACATTATTCTCACGATCCCAAATGATGACGAAAAGTTGGCGTAATGTACAAACTACTTATCATCAAAGGATCATGCAACGTCGAAACTCTCATTTATGACAGCAGAAGCCCAGGAAAGCAACAGTACCGTAAGATGGGAAGCTTGGAAGTCCTATCATAACACTTTCTATATCATCACTTGAACAGAAGACCGTGCCGTCATTAGGGAAACAAGGAATCGCCGTCTCGCCGCCTGGCTGGCTGTCTGTCGACAAATTCATCCTGCGGCATCGCACCACTTGAAATGAGCTGCATGTATATGGTTACCGTGTAGCGCCCGTGCTTTCCAAGTAAAGGTACAAAATATTTTCCATTCCGCTGTGCAAGATATTATACACAGCTCCCGTAAGTGTCACTCTGCCTCAAGATGAAGTCGACCGACGAAGAAGCAGCAATATGTAGTGGACACTCCTATCTTTGAATAATGATAGTTCATTTATACAGGCAAACTGGAAGTTCGCCCACGTGACACGAGCGCGTAACTTCGCTTGGTACGGATATTTATAGATTGATGACGTATGCTATATATTAACGCCAAAGTACTAGTATTTTAGACCTGTAACAGTTCTGTCTATGAGGTTTGCGGAGCAAACTGTCGATAGACAGACCTGACGATCTGGGTTTAAATCCCGTTGCAGAGCGGATGAGGTCCCGTGGCATCACGTGTAGCGAGCCCACCCTAAACACATTAGAAAACATTTGTAATGAAATTGTAATGGTTGATCAACGTACAATCGCGTGTCGCGTCTTTTAATGAACTCGCATATCAGGTCAAGTCCTACCTTCTTCGCATCCCAATGGATAATCAACTGCAAAATCTGGAACCCAAAGATGCAGATCCACTGATATCAAGGCCTGAATTCTCACCGACATCTGCCGAGCATTATCTGAAGAGTCTCGAGTCTCGACGGAAACCAGGTCACGGAATCTATCATTAGAGGAATTGCTCATGCAATTCGTACGTTGAGTGACGCAGATGTCATTTATTTTGCATTACTAGTCATAGATCCTTCACGCCTTCCACCCGAGGTTTTTTTCTTTGGAGCTGGATTTGGTTCAACAGTGTTGTTTTTCGGTGGCTCTAGCTAGAATAGCCGCAGATAAAATTGGGACCTGTTTCGAACGTGTCCCAGACGATGGAATATTATAATTTTCATCACAAAAATCATGCCATGTTGCATCCTGTCCATGACAATTTTCTTGAGACATGGGGAGCCGAGCTGCAGTGTCAGGAAAAAAGATAATTCGTTCTGGTGGCCAAGCGGCGGTCTCGAAATTCATGTTATATTTTCATTACAAAAGTTTTCTAATGTGTTTAGGGTGGGCTCGCTACACGTGATGCCACGGGACCTCATCCGCTCCGTACGGTTATTTTCTTACCAGATCGTCCGGTCTGTCTATCGACAGTTTGCAACACCGGCTCACCGGGCCTCTGTCATGGACAGAACGGTCACCGGTCTACTAGTATTTGTGGTACAAATGATAATTAAAAAGTTGTGTATCATGTAAAAAGATTTTATTCGACTCAGCTTCTCTATCAGGAGCATCAGCGACATTTGGGGAAAGATAGGTCTTTTCGCAATGATTTAGTATGCCAATAGTCAACTCACTACCCCCCTAGTGATTCCTACTATTGAACCTTGATTAAACCATAGTCACGACTGTCTGTGATACATTGTCCAGCCAAACCGGATAATGGGTCAAATGAATCCTTGCCACTCTTCTGAACAGGCCTCCCACTTTCATCGCCAATAAGCCGAGCATAAAGCCTGGCTGGGGCTGATCACCCCATTTCCTCCCAGCGCGAAGAGCGATGACATAGAAATCCATATCCCTATCCTGTTCCGTTCCTTCCTTGCTGTCAAAATGAACGCGACATGTGCTGTTGGCATCCCCATCACCGAGGCAGCTCCCACTCGGAGCAAGCCACCCTCCGCCAATAGTAGTTTCTTCAAACGCGCGTTTCGTAACAGTGGGCTTCTCCTCGATAAACCGACAATTTCTCCCATCGTTCATTAAAGAGTGCATCTTGACCTTCAGTGTGAGAGTCGCTTCTTTGATCTCACCAAGAGGGTGAATATGGCTTTTAGGAATGACGACGCAGCTCACGACTGACGCTTCGTACTCCGTAGAGGGCATTTCAAGCATATGAGGCCTGTGCATCAACACCCCTTCATCTGCGTCGATTGATGTCCACGACCATGTAGGTGCGCGATATTCCCTTGGACGCTCGCCCAGCCCCATAGCAGATTCCCACAAGAGTCCATCCAGGAGTTCACTCCTCCATAAACCGGCAAGATACTCGTCTTTGGTGATAGACTGATAAACTTCGGCAATGCTTGCGAATGCTACAAGCTTGTCGCCCGGCCAGGTAATTTTGCAAGAGCTGTATCCTCTAATAAGCCCGTCCCAGATATCATGCATGGAATCATCGTCTCTAGTGAGCTTGCCCTTTTTCTGATCGGAGAACAACGCAGTGTCCGGGAGTTGCAGAGGTGGGCCACCTTCCCCACCTTCCTCCGGCCGGGTAATGTCTTGCATGTATCCTCGACAGGCATACATAACTCTGGGAGGCTGCAGCACGATTCTACGCGGGGAAAGAATAGTCTCTTGGAAACACCAAGCTCGACCATTGAGGGGGTCATATGTAGAGACTGTTTGATACCTGACTGAACGGCGGCGCCCTGGACGTTGGATGTAATATCTGAGCTTCATGGTTCCGATCTGTCCATCCGCACAGTGGAAGGGAAGTTCTGGATGTTCTCCTTCGTCCGGAAGGAAGCCATGATCAGCTCGGAATGATGATAAGATGGATAATGTAACGTAGGAGTCTTGGTAAATGTGCCCCATGTCTGCGAGCTCACGTAGCTTGTCTTCGTCCGAATCCTGTATGATGCAAAATGCGTCTACCCAGAGCCAACGAAGACCAAGTTTATGGGTTGCAACGACTGCATCGGCGATAGTTTGTGGGAGTTCTTTGGGCAAGCCCTCGTGGATGTACTTTCGTAAATTGGATTTGGTCGTTTTCTGCTTTTGGTCACCTCCCCAGACGTAGCTCAGCGTTACGTATTGGCCTTTCAATTTTCGGTGTGTTTCAAAAATTCGCGGCGAGTCAGGTTTGCTACAGTCGATGAGGCGGGTAGGCAGTGTGGTTTCTAGTGCCGCGGGGCACGTGTCATAGTTGCGGCTGCAATTCTCCAAACACTTCTTCGCTTCCTCGTAGTCCACGTACGACGGCGAATCTCTAAAATGTGGTCCTAGTCCTATTTCCCCGGACGCAATATTATCTGATGGTACGCCATGAGTTTAAACGTTCTCAGAGTCAGACTAAATAAAAATCGCACTTTGTTCAGCGTAAATATAATACACTGACGCTTTGAAATCGTTCAGGTGAATTTCCAGCCAGTTCGTGACGTCCGTCCAGTCGACAGGAGATGAAATTCTGATAATTATTCGAATGGTGACCTCTTCCTCGGCGCCTCCGCGAGGAAAGGATTCATCAGGCAAGGCATCCCTCACGCGTATCATCAACTTGCACCAATGACAGCCCTCCCTTGCCGCAGAGTTGGAAATCACTCCCCATGTACGAGTATAGGTATACTCGTGCTTTAGATTTGCGTCTTGACCGGCATCATCTCCCCATTTGTCAATTGCCTGATGAAAGTTCTCTCGTTTGAATGGTCCTTTCTTGCATGCGTCGCAAACTACGGGCAATGGATTGATCTTAGCAGATCGGCTCATAATCGCGCCCATGAGCACCTGGAAGTGGAGGCTCCAGAGGAATATTGAGCAGTGAGCAGTTTCGCGATTTTGTGATTCATTGAAAGGTTCCACTCGTACTTATATAATTATGCTAAACCGCAATATGATTACTTCTGTTCGTGGCAAAACGACAGGTCAACGTGCGGCATTCGACACGCATTCGGCCTATCGTCATTGAATTGAGATTTCACTGATGTGACTCGATTAACCAGAAATACTCAGACCAGTGACACTAGGTTCATTTGCAAGTATAATCACGCCAATATTGGGTCTAAATGACTGGATTCTAAATTCTAATCGCCTCGATGGTGATTCGGACGGTTCTGTGACCCGAATAACATCCTAAATCACATTCAAAATTGACACATCTGATTTACTTCAAGGTACCCTGACTGATCGCGTTTCTTGATCAATAATTTCGATTTCAGTCGGTCTCTTAGAGAATAATCAGGTACGACGCGTGACGTCATTACTTTCTCGTCCAATACGCTATTTATAGACTCGTCTGACAGTAGACTAATTCACTGGTCAGTATCACAAATTTTGTCCTTCGACACGTTAAAAAAACTGGATAGCAACCAGAATGTCGCTAATCTCAAGTAAATGATCAAGCTTCAAGACGTGTACATATAAAACCAAATAACCGGTATCTGAAAGGAGCCAGCTGAGACTAAATGCGCGTTACATACCAGCGTTGTTAACAAGCACGTCGATCCTCCCGTAAATCGATACAAATTTTTTAGCTACTTCGTGGAGATTCTCGAAAGGTGCAGTGACGTCGAGTGATAGTATCTCAGCTCTTAGAGATTTAATATTCTCCAATTTCCCTTGCGCAATGGAGGGTGCACGACCAGGGGCTATGACCTTTGAGTCATAGCGTTTTAAAGCAGCTACAGCAAGATCGCGTCCCAAGCCAGATCTGAATATATAGTAAAGGGAATATTTTGATTGATATGTAGACCATTGAAAAATAACGAACTTTGACATTTGTTGTCCCCGTGATGAGCCAGACAAGTTGAGGAGTAGTAGTTCTCGACAACGTCACCGTAGTAGACACAACCTTTACAGTTATCTATATCCATCCCATGGCCATGGTAATTTGGCGGTATGCGTACGAAAATAATCTTTCATCCTTCCTGGGCGTGCCATGGTGCAACACGTACAACGTTGCGGGGTTTAGTAGACCCCGTCATGTGTCCACGACTGACTATTTTACCGATGCACCCCACATTTTTTGCAGGGATTGAACCCAATTTAGTATAAGTATCTTCCGGGTTTAGCCATTTTCTCTGGAGTGATTAGAGATTTAGACTTTCGTTAGACTTGTTAATAGAGCGATACGATACGCACGTAAAATTAGCAAAAATATAGGATAGTTTCTGCTGAATTTAATGTATTTTTTGTGGTGATGATTAACGTGCAAATCATTCAGACGATCACTGACTGACCCGGATAGTCTGACATTATTGGTGGATCAGTGTTATTCGGGCGTCTACGAATTCGTACGTACTGCCTGCCGTACAGCTATATAGTGAAAAGAGAAAATATCAGCAGGAATGCAAAAGGGATGAGTATGGTTGAAGATAAAGATACCTGGTCAAACCGGTCATTATGCTCTCACACACCCGAGTCCGCGAACTCGCAGGAGCAACATACTGGCAGACAGAATTCCGGTGTTTTTTCCCAGTTCGATTGTAGTGCCTGCACATTACATTGCCGCCGCAGGTTATCCTCCTTGCCAGCCACTCGATCGAGCACGAGTGGATTTTGAGACGTAAAACCGCTTCCTTAAATTTTGCAACAAGGTAAAGGAGGAGAGTCCCTTTGTTGTCGTTGACTTTCGTGGTTCTTCACATCAGCGATTCTATGCTACAGTTGAACATTCAGGAGCAAATTTTCATGCACTCCTTAGATTGAGCGGGTTTATCTATTTCATTGAAGTGAGTACAAACTTTGGTAAAACAGTATCAAGTCCTTGAACATGGAATCAGATTCGCAAAGCACGAGCAACCAAGACCAGCAGTTAGAAAAGTGACGTTCCATTTCCCTTCAGCAATTCACAGTTTTATCCTCCTAACCTCCCATTTAACCTTACTATCCCTATCTTTTCCGTCGTCCCTAAGAAGGATGATAACCTTGTTCCCATGATCCTCCCAGTGATCCAACCTCCGAAGTTTTTTGCACTTCCACGCCAGCACTCCTGTGATCTCATCGTTCTTACGCATACGGCTGCGTTCCATCATCGAGAGATTGTTTTTCGCCGACGGGGGCACCATGGCCGATGACGTATGCAACGAAGGTGTAGGGGTATAATTTGAAGCGTTGCCACCAGGCATTGCCATATCAGACCAGCTATTGGCGTTGGCCGAGGAGGGTATAGGGAAGGAGGAGGAAGCACCGGTATTTGAAGAAGAAACTTCGTAGAAGAAGCGAACCCCGTGGAATATGACTAGTTCCGGCAGAGTTGCCAACAATTCCGCCCACTCGACCATATTCGTCGCTGGTCCATTTGTCGTCGTCGAGGAACTACTGCCTCCGCCACCAGGAGCGCATCTGACCGCAGAATTGTTTCCTCCTAATCTTCTTCCAAGATCGAGATGATGTACATTCGGCACCACTGAGACGAGTTTCCGAACGTCTTCCATATCGTGCCATCCTAGCATCTCGATGCGCTTGATGCCCCCGCCGGCGAATTGCTTCAAGTTCGATAAGAAAACAGAATCGGTCACTGTTCTAGACGCAGCTCCAATAGATTGTGGGGCCAAGGAAACCGGGAAATTCCCAGAGAGTTCGAAACCCTTGAGCACTTCCAACGGACGCGGACTCTGTCCTTCTAGCGGAAGACACTCTAAAATCGTATTGATAATATCCTTGGATGCATGAATCTCCCTCAACCGCGGTAGAGAACCATGCGGGATTTTTAACGCGCCACCTCCAGCTGCGCCTCCATGGATGCTAAGATCCATATGCAAGACTTCCAATGCTGGATGAGATGACAAAAAGAACGAGGGAGCAACAGATGACGCGCAACGCAAATTCACAAGTGTTACATTGGTTAAACCTGACCAACGTCCGTACATGAGAAATTCGTCAGCCAGTGGACGTGTTCGAATGGAGATCGTTCCTGCTGCAGCTGCGATTGCCAAGGGAGCAGTGTTGGCGGGAGACCTTGGGGAGATATAGATGATTTCAAGGTTCTGATAATGAAAAATAAATCAGCCAGAATTTCAAGAAAAATGAAAATAATCACCTTAAGGTTTGAACATTGATGCAACATCGTCACAATCCTGGAGAGTTCAGGTTGCTTTGCCGCTCCATAACTGTGAGGGGTAGAATGAAAAATGACGCTCTCCATCTGAAGCATCTGATGATAATAAACGTTTTAGATCGTGGGCGAGTAAGGGCCAAAGATTGATAATCTTACAGCATTATGAGAGATGCGAGACAACGACTGACTGGAACTGGTTTGGTTCACATCTTGGTCTTCCTGCTCGCTATCACTATCCTCGCCTTGCTGCCCAAAAGAACCTTTCGGTGCAAAAATGAGGTTATCACAGATATTGATTGACTTAAGGTTCACTGCTCTGATCATTAACGTTGACCAAACATTTGCAATGGAAATTGGAGAATGGTTGCACGACCACTTGAACTCCTTTAACCCGGTCATCTTCGTCAAGGCTGAAGCAAGGAACCTCTCCTGCTTGCTATGCATGGTCAATTCGTCGTCCGTCGATTCAAGGTCGGTATCTCCTTGCATGATGCCTTTGGGAACGAGCATTCCTTTCCCTGAACCATTTCCGTTTCCAGCCTTGAGTGAAGCAGGTACGCGTTCGTCCAAAATTTCGATAGTGCGCACGTTCCGTGCAAGCGATCGATGGTGGTTGAGATGGTTCCAAACGCTGATAGAGGAGACTTTGCACTTGATCACCCGATATTCGAAGTGTCGAGGGAAGACGATGTCATGTAATCTCTTACATCCCAAACCAACGTTCAAGAGATCCTTTTTGGAGTCGACGTGGAACAAGATAGCGTCGATGATCTCCGTTGGTTGCTGAGCCAAGCCGAGGCCCATTGTCATGGGATGAGAGGAAGTAATGCTGGGAGCTAAGGTACGAGCGCCCTGGAATACGAAGGGGTCGAGGATGCTCATTAGATGGAGAGATAAGGTGTGTTCAGCTGGGGTGAACTTGTACTGACATCCACCAATCCTTGATGGGAGCGAGGTAAGAAGTCTCAGCAAAACGTTCAAAGCACCGATGGGGTCAGTTCGAAGGTGAGCGTTAGGATTGGTGTTTATCGGAGTTGTTGACGATGAGATAGGTGTCCTTGAATTCTTATCTTGGGGCCCTCTTCGTGGTCGCGCAGTCGAACGTGACGTTAGACTCGTGGCTTGGGAAATTGAGTCATTCGCAACCCGGCCCTTGGAAAGCACAGTCTTGGATTTGGAGGAGGCCAGCTTTGGTTGGGCTGAAGCAGGCATCGCCTGAGAGCAAAGATGTGATGCCTAAGGTTATAATGGTACGAACTGTGACAATCCTGGTGGGGCGCAGGCCGACAACTGTATAGTTATTCGCAAACACATGGTGCTACGCCGTGGCAGTGTGTGCGAATATATTCCTGTTGAAATTCGCCTAGAGGGTGGGCGTTCTGGAAACTCACGTGGCGTGACGCGACGCGAGAAAGTTGGAGAAAGTGCAGCGGAACCGGGTAACTGTTAGGCAGACTTTACAGCAGTAAGTACACCGTGCTTGTGATAGAATTCCGCAAAACAGAAAACTTTTCAGACTGAGGCGTAATTGAGGAACGTGGATAATATCTGGAACAATAAATCCAGACAGTAAAAATATATATTTCCAAGCAAACATGATAGCACACACCAAAGTATGGAAATTTTGGCGGATTGTCTGCTTATTGCTATTCTACGGCTACCAGAGCAGCAGAATCTTCGTTTTCAACGGCTCCCAGAACGGTAGCAAGGGCATCTTTCTTCTCTCTTTTCTTTGCCCTAGCTTTAGCTGATTTAGATACTTTTCGCCTCGACGGTGGTTGGTAACTGGGAAATAGTTCATAAGCGTGAAGCCTGAATGGAACATAGGAACTTACGTTGCCCCCCTCTCTACTAATTCTGGGAGCTCCTTTAGTGATAGTGTTACCCGCATGAACGGGATTTGACGTTGCTTTGGGCTGCAATGAAAATTAACAAAAATATCTTACAGAACTTGTTGGACACTTACTAGTTTTTCCCTGTTAATGCGTGTACTATGGACTCAGATCGTTGAGCAGCTGCGTCCGCTTCTTTTTCTCCTTCTCCTTCAATTCCCAGCCCCTCCAAGTCGCCGATCTCATTGTACTGATACAACCCAAGTAGCCTGGTTGATTTCGCAGCGTCCAGCTGTTTCATGAATTCGCGTTTGATTATTTCGACGACTGAAATGAGCCTTGGAACCAATTCTCCTGTAGAGGACTTGTTTTTTGAAATCGACTGCTTTCCAGGTGGCTGGATCAATCGACCCTCGCAATCGACTGAAGCTGGTAGTGTATGAAGGATGATCTTCCTATCCTCGCCCACATTCTAAGGACAATGTCAATGTATGATAATTCATGCAATTCAGGCATACTCACCTCGAGAAAAGTCAGAGATCGCGCAATCCATGCTTTCATTTTCCCTTGACTAGTTATTCGTACAACTTGCACGCTGCTATCCATTTGTATTTCTTGTTCTGAATGTGCAGCATCAAGCGTATCACCCATAATTGAGGAATAGAAGATAAAAAAAGAATCCAAAATGCACAATTATAATACACGCGAACGACTGAATTTTGGTTCAACCTCGTGACCATCGAACTCCGCCCGTTGCCGCGCAAAGCCGTCAGCCTCGAAACTTGGCGGAGAAAGCGGCTTGACATAATTTGTCTGCAAGCCGTGCGGCTGACATATTTGTGCCTATTGTTCACGCTCCTGCCACCCCTCGACGACGACGACGACGGCGACGGTCCACGGAGAGCGATATGCCTCCATCTCAGCCTCAGCCACTGGGAAACACATCTCTTCTTCTATGTGAAGCCCTCGGATTCTCTCCTCAACTTCTTCTGGACGATATAATCAACATCGCAAATAACGCCGTGCAAGATGGTGTAAACGGAATGGAGGAATTTTTGGAGAAATGGGCCAATGAGCGCGTAGATTCTGGAGAGTCCTCAAATGCTACTATGGATGCAACGACCCACGAAGTTGAACAAGGCCTTGTCGCGTTCCAGACGCTGCTGGAGTACCACACCGACATCGCGTTCGATTTCTTTGAGGCTTGGTGTTTGCGAAATATTTTCATGATACCCCCGGATCTGCCGATTATACTACCACACCAAGAAGGCCTAGATCTGACTACTACACCTGAACAGGAGCAAGATGCCATGGATGAAGTAGAAGAATTGCGGAAACGGTTGGACGGTGTATGTTTCGCTCTTCATCATACCAACAATGACTAACATGTTTGAAAGCAAAGAAAGCTTAACAGGCATCTTACCCGTGCTTTGAGGACAAGCAACCGCCAGCTCTCTCAAGCAGAAGCGCGTTTGACGCGTTTATCTTCGCTTGCTTCGTCAAGTGACATCACCCTCGAATCTCTGGAACAACTCCCACAAAGGTTCCTTCAAATGTACGGGAACCTCTCCTCGCTGCCGCTGCTGGACGTTTCACCCACCACTGACTTGTCCGAACCTGGCAAACGCCATTGGGAGACCAACAAGACAGGCTATATGAACTGGGCGATAGGTCGACTACTCGTCAAAGGTGAAGCAGAACAAGGAGTCGGACACGGAGCAGTTGATAAGCTCGACCAGAGCGCAGCTTCCATTGGGTCTGACTCTGAGCTGCTACGTGCTCTGGAATCAGTTGGGGTACTGAAGAAGGATCTCGCTTTTGTCCCGGACGAGGGAGAAGGTGATAATCGAATGGAAGAATGATTTCGATGATGACGTGTTAGGTAGAAATGTATGACTAGGTATGTCGTTGCGTTGCCTTCGTTGTACAGATCTAAACTCACTTGCCCGCCCACTTATAGGATGTGTATTTTTATTGCCATTATGTTGTACCTATCGTATTCTGGGCTACGATCTGACTTGTAAATCCATGACTTCCTTGGAAGTATTTTGGCTTGCAATGCGTCAAGGCAAACGTGCCCTCTTGAAACATTGGAAATTGACCAAACTATGTAGAATTCCCTGAGGTGAAGTCGACACCACCACGCGAAAAGGCCCATTATTCAATCCGGTGGTAGAAGCACTGCCTTGGTAAAGATTTTACTTCCTTCTATTCTCTGTCTGTGTTTTTCAATCACCATATGCGACTTCACCGAGCTCTTTGCGCTGCATGGCTGGGTCAGAAACGAGCTCGCTCGTCGAGCGCTTCTGTCAGACATCTGTTGTCGGCGGAATTGCTACTGAACCTCGCTGCAACCATGGGTCGAATTGCGACATTATCATCCAATATCTATCGCAAAGCAAGCGCAGACTCCCTATTGTAACCCCCAGCTTTGGTATGGTCCGAATGAACAAGCAAACAGTCCCAAACTTTGCTGACATCATGGTGATTGATATTAGGCGCAGTCATTTTGACGAAGATGAGCGAACGCAGCGAAGGTCCGTTGTCGTATTTCTTTCTATACAGAACTCGCGTTGGGTGCCTGCCTTTGTTTTCAAGACTCTGTAGACTCTGCTTCATATTCGTGCTTAGGAACCCAAGACCTACCGAGGCGTATTTTGGGCCTTCCCAAGGGATTGTGCTGGGTCACTCACTACTTTCGCTTGATTTTGGCTGTATCATGACACCGTACATACTACATAGCTAATGGCTCCCCCTCCTTATATGCACGATGCTCGCACCAAACCTTACATCGCCCTAAATCTCAGCGTATAAACTCTTAATCTTCCGTGCCAGTAGTGATGACGAGTTGGCAAGTCCATTAAGTGACTCAAAGAATTGCATTTTTATATTTTCTCCCGGTTCGAAATGTGCTAAAAATAGAGATATATCCGCGGTACAAATCAAATGGTCTATTACAAGCTATCAATAAGTTTCGACAGGTTTTGACCTTGCGTGTTCCTTAATAAAATTTCGGATAAAGCCTCAGGCCTTAGGCCTCATTGTTTGAAGCTGGATCCGGAAATGTCTATGTCCTGCGCTGATACTTTGTGCGAAAGTCCCTGCCCAACACTCTACTCGCAGCCGAAGAAAGTAACCGTGATCATGTGATCTGGGTCTTAATTCCCTCTTCTCGCATACGAAAAGAACTGTGTTCAGCACACACACTCACTATAAGAGTTCTTAATTTTAATATAAATTAATAGAAGGGATATTGAAGTATCCAGATGTAAACTTACAATTCAAAATGATTATTTTTTTGCTGTGAAATATTAATAACTCTTTCGGGCATATGTAAAATATGTTTGTCTACATTAACAATGACTCATTCCTTCCACATAGTGTACACAGTTATTTTGAACTTGTTAATATGTGTAAAAAGAGTCGCAGAACAACCTATATCATTTTTTGGCCCGTGATAAACTGGTCCGGTGCTATAAAGATCAAGAAATTCCAAGGAATGGTAAAACAGTTGGATGCCATACTCATTGAACCATATTTTGGAGCCTATACAGCTGTTATAAATGGAATATTTTGGTAGAGATAAGCTGTACTATTTCCCCCTTTTATTTTAGCATAATTTCTTTGCGACATACTATCAAATAAATGTTTGCCTTACACCTTGGTGTTCATTCCTCTGCACTGTTTTACCATCTCTTGAATTTTCTTGATTCTTACCGCACCAAAGCCATTTAGAATCAGCTAAAAATGTTATGGAGTATTTCCTGCCTTCACTTGCAGATATTGATGAGCTCAGAGTAACTCTGGGTGTTATGTGGAAGCAACTGGCCATTGCTGATGTTGATGGACACATTTTACATATGCCCGAAAGAATTATTCCTATTTTAAGGCTAGAAATACACACTCGCACTTGTAAGTTTAAATTATAATACTTCACCATATAAACTATTAATTTATATATATAAGTCTGGACTCTTGTGGTAAATGCGTGTCCTGTACACAATTCTTTTTGTGCGCGAGAAGAGAGAATAAGACCCAGATCACATGATCACGGTTACTTTCTTCGGCTGCGAGTACAAGCCAAATCTCGAAGTTCGTGGGCGCTAATCAGTATACCTTGGAGGCCTGTTTCGTCTCATCGACCATTTAAATGATAATAACCTTTTCATATGTCAATTTTATTTATAGATCTCGCGTATCGTTGCGGCGAGCGGCATAATCCTTGACATTAAACATCAACAATCCGAATATTTTATCAACTCGTGGGTCCTATGGATCTATTCCTATCATGTTCCTCAGAGTTCCTATTTCTTCCTCTCTTTCTCGGCACACCAAGGGTTATTACTGAGCCTAATCTACGGAGTGGGTCAAGAGATACACATCTACTTTTTAAAACTGTACTTCCGTAGAGGATCTATGTCGGAAAAGATTAACAAATTTGCGCAAATGGCTCATTCTGTATATACATGCAAACTTACACACGAGATTCGTATGAATGCAGTAAAGCGACCATACATATGTACACGTTCCGGTATGCGCTATAGCACTCATCGAAGGTGCAGTTAGTCAAAGCGCTTTTAGATACTACGATCCATAATCTCCATATACACCCGGATAGAAATTCTTGAAAACATTGGTTTATCTTGATCTCAGGTCACACACGGTAAATTTTATGTGTAATCTGACTATACTCTACATAGTGAGTGGTCTATTTTTGTTTTTCTGGCTTCTTTTGACATACACCAGCAAGAAACCATGTGCCGGACGCGGTTCGCCTTGTATCTGAAAAACCACGTCGGGCTACAGCCTCAGGCAAATAAAAAGTTTAGCAGAAGCTAAAAGGTAACTTTAGCAAGAAAAGAAGTCCTTACCTAGGTACTGAAAGATTCGGGGGATTATTGCAGACAGGCTGACATATTTTACAGCCCTTAATATCGGACATTAACAGCACAAGCTATGCAATGATTTGAGATCTTCTTGAGTGGACACTCCGGCCTATAATCACTGTATAGGGCCAAAAATACATGTAACCTGTATTTAGATGGTCGGTCATGCTATATATGCGAAGCCCGACTGCGGGCTCCCAAAAAATACCGAAAGTGTGTATATCTTGCTGCATAGTAGAAATACAACGATTATAGTCTGCCGTGAGCAGATAAGCGCGACAAAATTTTCTCATCACTCACCACCTGTTCGGCTAGATGCCGGGGCCTGCTGTTCCGTTAGACCCCGCGTGGGATTGCTTATCAAATACTTTTCCCTGACAAATCATCATGGTCGCCTTATTGTGTGATTAGCGAATTATTGAAGCCAAGCCTCGATTCGTATAAAGTCGGTCGCCCTTCTCCTTCAACATCCACAGGATTTTTTTGATCTGTTTTTTTCAGAGCAAGAGGAGAACCTCGTGCTGCAGGTATGGCGCCTCTCGACACCTTTTCCCGGGTTAAGCTAATCCTATACACATCGTGAATGCAACTTTTAGGGACCAAGCATGTCGACTGTACCTCCAAACCGTCTCTCTCGCCTACCTAGGTGGATCAGCCACTGGTTGGGATATCGTCCTGCACACCAAACTAAATTACCAGATTATACTGTTTGGGCTTGGTCATGGGTGGGCTCATTTCTCGGGATTTCTCTCATTCAAGCTGTGTTCGGTCAGGCCCATTACTTTATCGAACGAGGTGTTCCATCCATAGTGGCCAGCTATGTAAGCTCTTCCTTCGCATGGCTACAAATATCTGATAAATATTCCACTGCCCAAGGGAGCCACTGCTGTCCTAATTTATGGTGCAATTGATGTTCCTTTGGCTCAACCACGAGCTCTATTCGGCGGCCACTTCCTGGGAGCTTTGACCGGAATTTGCATCACAAAATTATTCCATCTACTTCCAACCGAAGAGCGCTTCCAAGATTTGCTCTGGCTAGCTGGATCGCTGTCATGCGCGACCTCCGTCGTCGTTATGCAGATCACAGGCACCACCCACCCACCTGCAGGTATGTTCGCAGCTGTCATGCCCCCATGATCATACCTTTGCTCATTCTTTATATAGGTGCGACCGCTTTGCTGGCGGCTGTCAACGAAGAAATCAGGGAGATGGGGTGGTACTACCTTCCCGTTGTTCTGCTCACTTCTGCTTTGGCATTAGCGGTAGCCATCCTCGTTAATAATATCCAGCGTCGCTACCCAGTCTTCTGGTTGAAACCACCTCCCCCTCCCGCACCCCCAGCGGCGACTACAAAATCAACCGAGAATGGCAAAGCTGTAGAAAATGGCAGCACGCCTGCCGAAAAACCTGCGCCATTCGACCCTGTACCACCCGATAACGCTAGCGAGAGGTCGGCCGAATTCCTTGGTACTCCGCCTGTATAAATACATCGCATACTACTTACATAGTGATACCCTGTCATACCCCTGCTTTCTAGTTAAACTGGAACAATTCTGTATACCTACCCTCAAAATTGAATATCATGTTTTTCTCCATTCAAATGTGCTCGAACTTCAACTTTCCTTTTGTGTGGTGTATCACTCTCATTCAACTCCCATTACGGACCGGTGATGTACGATATAATTTCGCTTCTACACTTCTGAAGCCCGAGATCGGTAGTATAGTTTACCAGCTATTACGCGTGGCTCTAAAATTTCACTGAATTGATGCGTACACTACGGAAGCAGAATATGCGACTTGTTTGGGAAACTTTGCCCATATAATTATGAGGAAAAACCTGTGTGCCGCAGACGGCGGATTTTGTTGCTCTTTTCGTCAAACATGGGAGAATTTGAGCAAATTTGGGACACCATCCAGATAATTTGTCCGATCCTTTGCCTTACACTGATAGTGTACGGGTTGACGATTTCAATTGTCGTGCTAGAATTCAAGTGATTTATCTTATCGCCCCTATAATGCACGACGTAGCTACTCATTTTCGGAATGCGCCTGTCAGGTCTCCGGACGATATAAACCGATTTCTACTAGATATGGTATAGTCCAGTTCTCAACTTTCAAGTATGTGTCACAGTTCCTCTTGGCCCCGACAATTTATTTTATTTTATATATTCAAGCGTTGGCCCCGACAATGAGTCTAGCAAAAATTTCCAAAAGCTTAATCTGCGAGCGGGTCCCAGGATGCGTTTGTACACAAGTAAAACCTTATTTTATATTATATTTTGAACATCTGTTTCTTGGAGAAATAGCGTTCAGCTTTATCATTTATAGGAACGCCGCAAATGCGGACATGCCACATATAGTAAGCCCGACAATTATTTCGCGGAGAAATAGCTGTTGAAAATATAAAACGTATTTATCAAAGTCTATTTGGACAACAAATACCTCTTGCCAGCGATGTAATTACCGCGTGCATATGCTGATCTCAAATTTGGTTCCGGACTCGGAGATCCGTCTATATATAGAACACAGAAGCCGTAGTATGTTTCTACGCAGTTTACTTCAGATATAATTCCGTTTAAGCGTAGCGCTGGTACATGCAGATGATCTCTCCTAATTTTCACAGAGTACTCGAAAGGTCGGTAAAGGCAGGTCACTATAGCCGATAGGTTTCATTTGCTCAATCCCGCGTAGAATAGAGAAAATTCTAAAAGCCTATGTCTAATGCGCTCTAATGCGCAATGGTAAATTGTAAGATTAACGTGATATAAATTTACAGATCGAAAGGTTAGATTTAGAAAGCTCCTGTCGTTTTTGCTCCGCTCACAATATCCACGTTTGGATGGTGTATCACGCTTGACATTGACAGAGGCATGCATCATCCTGATGGACATATGGTATACTACATTTTTTCTTCTCCATGCCTAAGCATCATCAGAATAACACTCCATATACGCTATCAAGATCTCACCTCACGGGTTCTGTGACCGGATTGAGGCTCGTGCAGATTTTCTTGAGGAAAAATATGAGCGGGGTTTGGATAAATAGGCGGTAGAGAGGACAAGAAAAGACACACCCCTTCATCCCCTTGTCGCAATGGCTTTGCCAATCTCGAAGAGTGATTTACTGAAATCTTCTATTCAGGCCATCGTGCTTCTATCCTCTCTCGTCTCTGCTGTAGTGTACATCTTTTACAAGTCATTCTTCTCTGGAAGACGTCTCAAGGATGCTGATGATAATCCTATTCCCTCTGGTCCGATTGGTCTCCCCATCCTCGGTATGCCTTTTTTTTTGACATGAACCAGTATATTCCTAACGTAAAATGTCAGGGTCCTTCTTATTTCTTACCAATTATCCTGAGCTGACTCTCGACTACTGGGCAAAGAAATTTGGTGATATCTACTCTATGTGGCTCGGAAATCAGCTCTTCGTGATTATCTCCGACCCCAATATTGTCAAGGATTTGTTTGTTACCCAAGGTTCAATATTTTCTTCGAGGAAAGAGATGTTCCTCAAGTCGCAGATTATCTTCGCGGGTCGTGGTATTACAGCGACCCCCTACAATGACCGGTGGTACGTCTCCAACATGATTGGCATTTTATCTCGGTCCTAATAACACTGTTAATCAGGAGAAAGCATCGTCGCCTTTCGACTATTTGGTTGAATAAACCCGCGGTTGATGGCTACACCAATACCCTCGACTATGAGGCCCTCGTTCTTATCCAAGACTTGTACCGTGATGGAAAGCAAGGAAAAGCTCCCATTAACCCACAACCTTACGCCGGACGTTGCTCTCTCAACAACATGTTGACAATTACCTTCGGGACTCGCACAGACAGCATTGCCCACCCTCTCGTTGGTAAGGCCCTCCGCTTGTCTCGCGAATTTATGTGAGTTACTCTTTGATGTCATTGCTGTCAGAGATGTATTAAGCTAATTATGCTAGGAACTGCACCGGTCCTGTGTCAAATATGATTGACTTCGTCCCCATTCTGCAGAAGCTCCCTCACTACATGAAGACGCGTGCTAAGAAATTACACGCTGACTTGGTCACCACCTACGGCGGCATGATCCACGACATTACAGATCGCATGAAAAATGGTGAAGAAGTTCCCGAGTCCCTCGTCAAGTCTATACTTCTCGTGCAAAAAGAGGAGGAATTAGACCACCTGGATATGTCTATTCTTTGCTCGGCATTCATGATCGGAGGTGTAGAGACGGTGAGTAATTTTTGGCTGGCGTTTCACCGTGAAAGATCGGTAATCCTTATTTATCCTATCTTTTGAGCCCTATAGACTGCTTCTATCATGCAATGGTTCTCTGCTCTTATCCCTGCCTACCCTGAGATTCAAGCCAAGGCTCACGAGGAACTTGACCGCGTTGTGGGCCGTGACCGTTTGCCCAATGTTGAAGATGAGAAGAACATGCCTTACTGCCACGCTATTATTAAGGTACTGTTTCAACTTGACGCGGACGACCAGTTGACGTGCTCTTGATCTGACTATATACCTTTATCTATTTCTGCTTCCCAGGAAGTCGAACGTTGCCACAATCCTTTTTGGCTCGGAACTCCTCACGTGAGCACGCAGGACTTCACATACCGGGGTCAATTCATTCCAAAGGACACTATCCTGGTCATGAACACTGTCAGCACACGCTCCGCTAAGTAGATGACTAATATGCTAATTTCCGAAATCTTCCCAGTATACTATGCATCATGATCCCCAGAGGCATCCTGATCCCCATACCTTCAACGTGAGTGGCAGATGACGGTTCTGAGTGATATAGGCGATATACGTATAAATGAATGATCTATCTAGCCGGAACGCTACATCAACGACAATACTCTCCAATCCGAGTCCGCTAATTTGGCCAACCCTATGGAGCGTGATCACTGGATGTTTGGCGCTGGGTACGTTTCTGATTGTCCGCTTATTGGGTTGTCTCTTGCTGAACATGGATGTGTATTACAGCCGTCGTATTTGCCCTGGCATGTGGGTCGCTGAGCGGGAAGTCTGGCTTGCTATTTCTCGCATGCTCTGGGCCTTCAGAATGGAGGAGATTCCTGGAGAACCCATAGATCTTAAGGAGTACGACGGACTCTCTGGTCGCTCCCCTGTTCCTTTCCGCATCAAAATGATTCCTCGTCATGTGAACGTCGCAAAGGTCTTAGGAGTTTAAAACTTTAACCGATACGAAAAGGGCCGTCCAGTAAGGAGGGTCCGAAACGCATTCCTAGATTTATATCATATATTCCTCTCTGTATAATTACCCGTACATTATTTCGAAATAGTTTTATGATTGATTCAATTTAATCGTTCGACCAACGTTTCTCCATTGTGTGAAGAAATACTTGACAACGCGAAGCTCGTTTTGTATTTAGAAACGGTTGGTAAACATCTAAGATAGGGAGCGTCAGGTACCAGCACCCTTACGTAATGTGATTAGTAAGCGCCAAGAGTGGCAAAATGTGGGCTGTCGAAAATCCGAAAGTTACTCCCCGCCAATTTTGTTGATTTCGCACTACATTCTATCCTACAACTTGTTTATCAAATGTCGAACTGTACGTGCAGAGTTTCCTGTATAGTGCCGCTTCCGTTTAGGTTTTGATTCAGCTGCCTCCTTTGCAGCCTGAATTGCGACTGCCTGTGCTTCTGCAAGTATGGCGTTGAACCGGTAAATCTGCTCCTCTGTTTCCAATTCTTTCAACTTATCATCATCCATCTCCTCATCTATGAAGTCTAAATCTTCATCGCTGTATGGTTCTTCGTCCAAAAAGAAAAACCCCTCCTCCAGTACATCTGAGGGGCCATTCTGTGCTGATGGAACACAGGTTTCATCCTCGGAGTCGGTAATGTCCTCAACTGTGGCCTTTTGGTGTCCAGAAGCTCCCTTAAGGTTCTTCAAGCGTGATGTCGTGTTCTTGGAAGGTCGTGCCATGTTTCTGATGTGTCTGGTGTATATATTTTTGCAGTTTTGGGCACCATTTGCGACTGCTAATTGCCCCTCATATGGTCACGTGCACTGTTTATATAAGCGGCAAAATCCTTGGGTCAAAATTTTAATTTTTTTTCTCTCCTTTTTTTCTGGACGTTTTGAAGCATTCTGGATGTTTTTGTTTATAAAATATTTAAAGGGTAATTTTGGGACATGTATTCTTTTTCTTCCAAAATAAATTTCATAGAAATTTTTCCTATCCTATTCTGCACCTTTCTATGGTGCCGAAAATGTTATAATTGGGTTGTGGTTGTGGCAATAAAGGCTGCAACTGACGATGATTTCCTGCTTACATAAGGGTGCTGGTACCTGACGCTCCCTATCTTAAGTACTTGACGTAGACGCGTGGGCCGTAGATCAGGGACCAGCGTGGGAAGATATTTTGAATTTAGAAGTGGCGGTGGCTGAGACTGATAGGATATCAATAGGATATTAAAAGTAGATATCTGATTAGATAGGCATGGCCGCCTTAATTCAACGTATGACCAACGTATGACAGAGGTGAGTAAGTAAACATTTGCATCATTGTTATAGGCACACAAAGTAGAGTGTCTGTAATACTGAACAAATAAGAGACGCTCTTTGCTGTGCTAACATGTGCGATACTTAGTGTACGCAAATGTGCACAAGCCGACATGTTGTCAGTCACGCCAACCCTGATTAACCTGAAAGCAGAGATGCACAGCATCGAGCCCCTTGTTTTACCTTGACCATATTAATACCCAAGGACAAGATTTCGCCGACACACATCATGCTGACCCCTTCGAATTCTATTCCGTCTTTGGAGTCCGACTCTTCCTTTCATTCCACCAGTCAGGTGCCAATGTTAACATCAACTTACACTATTCATGATGGCTCAAAACAGCCTCTCAATTTACTTTGTGAGAACATGTTTATCACTGGTACCCGTTCCTCTGGCTCTGGGAAGAATTGACCTCTTTTTCTCTTAATGAATTTCGCAGTCAATGATCATCCAGACGCCGACGTCACTTTTCAATCTGTTGATGGTCAATTATTTCATTTGCAGCGAAAATACCTCGAAGCAAACACAGGCGCATTCCCAGGCTCTGAACTCGACACCAGGGGAGAAATTACACAGTTAACTGAGAAGGCAGAGATATTAGAGCTTCTATTCCAATTTGTGTATCCACAACGCGAACCCGAAATTGACTGTCTCAAATTTGGTATTTTGGAGGGATTGGCGGAGGCGGCGGAGAAATATGAGGTTTTTCATGCTATGAGCATTTGCAGAATGCAGATGAAGTACGTGACTTATTATTGTATTGTTGACCATCGTCGCAGACCAGATCGGAAGGAAATTTACATCAACGCATCCGCTTCAAATAATATCCTATGCTGCCCGGCATGGTTATTCCAATTTAATCCAAGAGTCAGTACCTTATGTCGTACGGAGACCTGTCCTTGAGGTTGCTCAAGAATTGCCGAATCAGTACATTCTTCCATGGGTGCGTCGTAACGATTAATTTCTCTTCGACGTCTGAATTCGACCGCATAACATCAGCTACGATATCATCATATTTGGAACAAAATATTTGACGATGCATTGGAGGAGTCATTACTACTTCCCATTGCAGAGCCGTACACTGGTACCAAGAGTATCGGGTATTTCGCGCGCTCAAAGAAGGCAGAGATCTGCTCTGCTTGTCTTTTACTCGTTATTCGCCGCACACAAGACCTAAAAGCTTTAGAGTCCCTGGAGGAACTAAAGGAGTCACTCTCAACTGGCCATACGAGAAGTCGAGGATGCCTATCGTCGGCCTGCCAGTATCCTACTATTGCCAACTTGACTTGCGCCAACATTAAGGAGAAAATCAAGAATATGCCCAGTTTCTCGACTTTCGTTCCTGGAAATACACTCTCATAACCTGCGGAAGAATTAACTGGGCAAGGTCGATACTCCTCACTGCATAATTACTGATTAACATTCCGACTACCGGCCGGCAATAGGCGGGGTCAGAGTTGACGATTCTGGCTTGATTCTGTCACGATTCTGAGTTCGATTCTGAGTCGAAACTGCGGCTGGTTTCGTTCCGAGAATCGGCATAAAAGTCGGTTCTACTCTGACCCCCCCGGAACTATACAACTCTTACCGGTTCGGTTCTTATACACAAAACCTACTGGAAATTTTAATTTATTCTGCTGCAGGCTCCGTAACATATTTTTAAAGAAAAGAATGTATACTGCTAATAACCATGACCGAACACACTGACCACCAGCGGCAGTCTCAAGGAGTCTAATCAAGTTTTTTTTAATTTCCAGTTTTTGCCGTGTAGTACGTACCCAACCCTCAGTACAGTTTTGCCAAAATGCACACCGCCACGGCGGTGTATAAGGTACAGAGGTACCTGCTCTAGACATCAGGAAAAATAAGGGGAATAAGTTTGGAGTAGCACCACAGTAGAAATCAGGACCAGAATCGGTGCAGTTGCGGCTCTCGAGTCGCAACTGCAAACACTCGATTCTGGCACTTTCCTAGTCTCGGATCCAGCCGCCGTGATATCTTGAATATATAAGGCAATTGAGTGAGATTTGGTGCGATCAAAAATATTTGATGTCAATTGCGATATCACGACGTCTGGTGCATTTGACCCGGACAACCCCCCATGGGTGAACAAGTCACGGCTCGTGATCCAGTCACATACCTTCCCGCGTCCTGAAACCAAGCCTAACGAGCTCCGTATTTTGACCTTTTAGCATTGCACATCACTCTGCATGCTATAGTATTTTTATTTTGAGGATTTATATTATCTGTGAACAAAACCTAGAAGTCAAAAAAATGTAAAAATTAGTGTACAAATTATAAAATTGTAAATTACGGAGGTTTGAACTCGATCATAATATAAGAAATTTGCTTAATAGATACTCCCTCATCGAGTGAAAAAAATACAATATCCCTGTAAACAAACTCCCATGTTAATTCACCCAATATGTCCTCCCAAGAAGACCTAGAGGCGTTGTTCAACACCCGAGACATGTTCGGAAGTGATTCAGATCAACTGTCTGAATCAGACTCTTCATCAATTTCTGACAGCAATTCCCTCTCGTCAAACACAGAAATAGATATAGCATTGGACTCAGAAGAATCTGAACTAGATGATACTAGTCCTCAGCTCGGATTTCCAGCCAGTGATCTGCAGGACAATGCACGTTACTTGAAAGTTAAACATATCTTACATCAACTTGACATCGAAAAGCTCAAGCTCTGCGACTTTCTCGATGCTATTAGTTGGGGAAACAAGGCATGCACTAAAGACCCCAAAGTCCGTGCAGAGAGAACTGGTCTCCTCCAGGATCCGCGGCTTGCCGACATCATTCAACGTTGGGCGCATCCTCCTCGACCACCTGGATCAAAAAAAAAACGACCGAAGGGAGCAACTTCAACGCTCAAGACATTCACCATGACATGGGCCAAGAGTGCCATCTCAGACGAGATTGAATTTCTTGCCCCGACACTATTATCGCCCACAACTGTTGATGTAACAGTCGATACCTTGATTGGAACCAAATTTTCGGAGCTTGAGGATATTATGAGAGAGAAGTCACCATTTTTATGGTCATTATTAGAGGAGGCGTGTACGAGGAAGAGTAATACAAGGAAGAATAGATCTGTATCGAAGGATACAAGTAAGGTTAGTCAACTGTAACACTCGAAACATTTAGCACATTGAAGGCTTACATTATATTTACTTTTAAAAGGCTATTATATTGATCATTTGCATCGTATCGTACTTCAGATCACATCATCGATGTTGTCTTCAAAAACTACTGGCACTCTACTTTCAGTTTAAGGGTGTATCAGCAAAAGGGTTCGACACGTTACACGCAATGGGAATTACCATGAGCCATAAATGGACAGCAAACTCGGTCGTCCGCATATCAAAGCACTGCATGAGTGAGGTTTTAGAAAAGATGTCACTTCAACCATGGCTTATATCACACGACAATATCAACATACCGTTCCGCGTATTCTCACAACGTCTTGATAATCGGGGAGAACTTGGAAATGGCTCGGCGGCTACAATTTACATCAAGCCTAATGCAACACCACTTCCTGAGAATGTAAATGAAATGTTAAAGGAAAAACGAGCGAATGGACAGAAACAACCACTTACAGAGTTGGACATATCGGATCTCGCGCAACAATCATATCCAAAAATCCGACAGCAGATGATATATCAGGTCCTTCGATTTCTCCTAGAGTCACCCGAATTTGAGCTCCAGACATACGAAGAAAGAAAAAGCGACATACTCAAGCCTCCTGATCCAATAGATCAGCTCCCAACAGGTCCCGAAAATGTAACACTTCAATATCTCCTTGGCTCAGTCAATATTCCCGAGGCCAGTTACGAAGACAACTCACGTCTGGTTGAAGAATGGTTCAATCAACTAGGAATGAGTAGTAAAGAGGAGCAGCAAAAACTCGGTACAAAGAAGGCTGTCATGTGGGTGGGAGATCAGCTCACCGTAGACCGTTTACGTGGATTGTTTCGGTTTCGAGCTGAAGACGAAAATTCATATGAGCGACTCGACTTTATGGTGCCACTATTTGGATGGTTCCATCTGCAAATGGCCTACGCAGGTTCTCTTCACAGGCAATACTTGGGCACTACGCAAAGCCGGGGCTTTAAACAAGCCTTTCTTCTTCTCGAAAAGAAGGGCCTTTCCAAACAACAAATTAAAGGGCCATTTCACCATGATCTAGAGGAAGCACTGTACCATATCACAGAGGCTCATATACGTGTTGACTGGATAGAGATTGGTCGAGTTGAAAAACTCGCTGATTTGAGAAGGAAATCTCCATCGGAGTTGTACGCGCTAGCAACAAGAATTGTTAATGAACGAGCCTCAAGTGAAGCACTAGACTTACTTGATATGAAGCCCGAAAACCAGTGCGACGAAGAATTGCGACTGGTTATTATGCGCAATCGAGACCTTTTACAATACATTGTGCTGGATCAGGCTATCAGAGGTGGTGACGTGGGATTGATGGAAGCGACACTACCACATCTTTTCTACCGCTTTCAAGGTGGCAGCAATGGCCACTATGCTACAGAGGCCATTGAGCTCCTACAAGCCCTTCATCGAGAATTGCCTGAAGAAGTTGTGTAAGTAGAGAAGATATAAGGGCCGAGGCAAGAGTAATGCTTACTTGTGTTTATTAGAGACTTTGTCCGACATCACTGCTGGTTAATAAATGCAACAGGCAAGCCAGGAAAATTTTGCCCAGTTGACAAGGCACAAGAATACAACATCAAAGATATTAAAGTCACGTACCGATCCGAGGGTCCCAACGTAAAGTGGGAGTATCTAAAAAGATTACATCCTGCTATTCGCACCATACGAGCTATCGCCACACACATAGAGCAAGAGTTCCAAACATTAACGAGAGGCATGAAACATACAGTGCCACAGAAGGAGCTCGATGTTGCTAAGCTACAGGAGGTATACATGGAATCGGAGCATCACAAGTTTATTGCGGGACGAAAGGTCAAAAAGAAAGCAATTGCGAGTGATTATACAACGGACGGATTTATCAAGGTCCAGAAGGGTGAGATTCTAAAACGTTGGAAGGACAGTCGCACATTTCCACGTTCAATGACGGAACAATGGGATGATGCAGATGAGGAACAGAGTGATGCAGATGAGGACTTGTGTGATGATTGAGGGAATAGTTGGATTGTGTCTTACGCCGTGGTTGAGGTCGACGTCGAGGTTGCTGTGCAGGAGTAGGTGGGATATTCTCACGGTCAAGCACTGGTGGTCGCAACATTGGTTCCATAGAAGAGAGATAAGGTAGTTGATAGGAAGAGTAGGATGGACATAGAGAAAGTGGCATAGGTGGTCCTTGTAGTGGGTGCAAACTTCGAGCTGTTGTCGATGTACTCGGTGAACTTGAACTTGAGCTACTGAACTTCGAACATCCTTCAAAAGCTGGTACACGTTTCGGACGTTTGGGATGCCGAGCAGCCCTTTCCTCAATCTTGCGTGCCTTCTCTTGTGCTTTCTCTTCAGCCCGTCGAGCAGCCTCATTTGCCTTTGCTACCTGTTTGATCCTTCGTAATTCATCAGCTGCTGTTATCTTCTCCCTTCGAAGACGTTCACGCTCTAAGCGATCCCTCTCTTCTTTCTCCGCCTTCTTCGTAGCAATATTATGTGCTTTCTCCGAAGCGACACGCTCATCTGATTTGATGAGCAATGACAACACTTCTGCACCATGGCGGGCTGCAAATATCCACCCGGTATGCTTATGAATATCGTCAACAGATTGGATGTGCTTAGCCGATGAAAGAGATTTGAGGATTGTATCTGGAAGCAGTGCGGAGGCTGTAACAGAGCTCGGATTGTAGAGAGTCTGTTTCGTGGAGAAACGCCAGCGACGTAATGCATCACGCGCCGCCAAAAGATATTCTTTGGTGCGTCGCGAAACAGGTCGTAAAGCATGAGGTGCAAGTGGCCCAGGTAGAGGTGGAGGTGTGGACCGTTGAACCAGTGCTCGTTTTCCATTGGTGTTTGTTGACTTTGAGGGGGTAGATGGAGGACTACATGAGGTTCGATCGTCATCTGGCGTTGATGGACGTGACGAAGTTTCCATGCTACGGCAGACATCACAGCACAAATGACCTTGGGCTGTTTACAGAACTATGAGTCAAGTTCGCGACATATAAAATGTTGGTTTACTTACTTCGTTGTCGAGACGGGTTCCCAAAATAATCGTCAGCAATATCTCGTCGGCATTGAGTGCCTGCTTGAATCCATTTTCGCAGTGTTTCGTCGACCTTCTTGACCCATTCACGTTCTTCGACTTCAGCATCCTCATCATCTTCAACATCATCATCTTCAACGTCAACCTCTTCTTCCTCTCCTAGACATTCCCTTTCACCTTCTTCCCTGACATCACCCTCATTGGCTACTTGCGCACTTATCTCGATGGCCTCGGATTCATCCTCATCTGATACTTTCTTTCGACGTTTTCGCTTCGTTTGAAAAGTTGATTCCTCATAAAGGAGAATGGCGTTTGCGTTGATAGTAGGCGAACGTCCGGCACGCCCCGCTCGCTGTATCCAAACCGACAATGAGGCAGGTACCCCAAACTGTATCACCTGCTTAATGTCAGGGATATCAGCACCCTGTAAACATATCATGATAAGTACACAAATTATGGAGCAGATATAAACAACTTACCATGCCTGCAGCTTCAGTCGCAATTAATACCCTCAATTTTCCTCGCCGAAAACGGCTCATAACCCTTCGTTTTGCCCTAGGTGTGCGATACGCGTGAAGATAGCCTACACATTTTTGAAGTGACCTGGGAAGCCACGAACGAATCAGCCGTGTCGTAAGCTGAGTTCCTTTCACGGAGTTTGTGAATACAATTGTTTTGATAAGGTCTGCTGGCTCCAACGGAGAGGGAACATTGCTGAGGAGGGGTCTCAGCGCATCGTAGTCGGTTGAGGACTTGATTGACTGTGCAGAGTAAAATATGTTGGGCCTATCATTGCCGAGGTTGAGGAAAAAGGAATCGGCCGCGGCAATGGACAACTGGAGTCGTACGTCTTGCAGAGAAGATGGTGTGAGGGTGGCTGATGCGGCGTGGACAGGAATCGTAGGTGGGAAAAAAGCACGGAGTTTCCCAATCTCACTGTAGGTGGTGCGAAAATCACCTCCCCATTGAGATATGCAGTGTGCTTCATCCACAACGATGGCGCAAATGTCTTTGAAGCCTGAGCTGCTGAGAGTCTTGCGGAATCCGTCGTGTTTGAGACACATTTCGGGCGAGGTAAGAATAGCCCTGTATTTCCCGTTTTCGAGTTCCTAAATCAACGAGATTAGCACGATTTATTTGAAGTTGAGATCTATACTTTACGTACCTTTTGTAGTAGAGGATTCCATGTGTCTCCATTAACAGCTTTAGCAGCAAGACCCATCTTGTTGAACCGAGCAGCCTGGAAACATTAGTATACATGTAAGAAATGAGAGAGGTATGATTAAAAACTAACCTGATCCTCCTGTAAAACCTTTAACGGGGATATAATGATGATTTTCCTTAAGTCATCGAGCAGTAATGGCATCATGAAAGGCATGGTTTTGCCCGCGCCTGTCCCTGCAATAACAATGCTGTCAACCCCAAGGATGATAGCTTCGGTGACATCTAGCTGCCAGTCATGTGGCACCATGCCAAATCGATCCTCGAAGGCTCGAGCCAGCCGCGAACGAGTGATAAGGGTGCTGTAGTCACTCTTCTGTGAGGCTTTACAACGAGCACTTTGCAGTATTCGGTATGACCGGGTTTTATTGAGCTCGTGCAGGGGATTTTTCGCGGACATTTCTGGACAAATAGGGACCAGGACGCAGTAGCGGGATGTGCCATATAAACGGGGGACGTATTTGAAATATGAGCTTCGTCATCGTTGAAGGTGGACGAAGCAATAAACAAACCAAGTTCATCGCGACGCGTCGTATAATGTAAGCGCACGTGACAAAAATCCCGTCACAACATTACCCATGGGGGGTTGTCCGGGTCAAATGCACCAGACGTTGTGGTGTCACTTTTACCATCAAATATCGTTTTGATCGCGCAAAACCTGTGCAATTTCCTTATATATTCAAACAGATGTGTGACACAAAACAACGGCTGGATTCGAGACTAGCACTTTCCCACGATTCTCGCAAAACCGATTCTCGTCAGAATCGAACTCCGAACCGCTTTCAGAATCGGGCCAGAATCGTCGACTCTGACCCCCCCTAATATACATTCGTGATCTTATTGGGTGAATGTGACGATTCCGTGCGGCTGTAATTTGACTTGGTTCCCGCCTTCGAACTAACCGTAAGATGTGTACCTTCATTGTTATTTCTTGTGAAACCCCACAGCTCAATGCCGTTAAATGAGTGCCGCCGTGTCAGCACATAGACGAAAACTTATAATTTGACCTTTTACCCGTCCGGTATAACACCCGGCTACCTGAGCGATGCAAATATTTCCTTCCTTTTTGAAGGGGTTAAAAGGCCGGGACATTGAGTCATGCACACCGTTGCCGGGCCTATCTCATGTCTTCTGTTTTCAGGTTCAATTGAAAATATTCTCATCGAGATTTAGAGTATTTATCGGACTATGTTGTTCCAAATGCGGCCAAGCGAACAATGCCCTTCAACTTGCTTGGGACGGCGAACAGTGCCAGGAAATTTCCAGGAGGGTGTCGGCCACTCCTACATAGTGTCCCCCAAGAGCCTCAATTTATGCGCATGTGGGCTCTCATATTCCCTCTAAAAAGTTACGACGCTTTATTCCCAACAGATAATTACGACCCCGTGCGTGATTATCCAGGCATCCATAGCTTTCAAGATTTCTGATTTCACCAATGAAGTGTTGCTACATGGCTCTGGGATTCTGCCTTTTAATTCTGGAATTGTGGTATAGCACGTTATTCTCTATCGCTCTCTGTGGATCACAATTTCGGTGCCTTTCTGGCCCGGCGTATTTAATGAACATCCGCATTCCTTTCAGTTTCATTCATTCCCTTCTCAACTGGTTTCGTTCCTTTCATTATGACCACGTACATGCACAGCGAATCTATGCACAATACAGACCTAATTGTAATTTACTCCACTGGTTGGGACCGAGATTACTCTTCTCTGGTTTTGCGGCATTCTACCCGGACGCCCGATAGTTACGCAACAGTCAAGTTTGACGGTATGTCCATCGAGTAACTTATATTATCTTGAGTACTGAAATTATAATTAAGAGCTGAGGTTGCTGTATGCTGCACGATACCTTCCGGCACCGGAGATTATTCGGTGGTCTCGTATAGCGTTCAAGGGAAGCGATAACAGATAGTGAGGCACGTTGCCTCTACTACAAAGCAAACCAGACTCATTGAGATCTTAGACTCTAGAGAGCGAGATGAGCTATACTCTCGACCGAATTGATTATGGAAGTTCGTCGGCATGATCCTCACGTATGGACCTGGCGTCGTCAGCCCCATCGTACCTAGTGTCGAACACCACAACATCTGATACTGCACTTGGGTACTCGACGTCAATACTAACGCTCCGACAGCCACTTTCGGCGACTCTGCACCTGCGTCCACGGACCAGGACCACATCGTCCATTACTCCGTCCAGTCAATCCGCTACCCCGGGCTCTGACAGACAGTGACACACACCTCAATCATTGCGGTGGTCGCTGCAGGTACTGCAAGAATGCTACTTGTAGTTGTAATTTTCTTGGCTTGGCTGTACCACTACAATTGTAAGAAGTACCAGGAGAGGACGTCTAAAACTGCGCTGGACGAAGATTTATTCCTACCTTCTGCCGAGATGACTTCGGTCGCTAGTCTAATTTTAGCTCACACAAAAATTACCATTACCTAAGTATTGAAATTGAACCATCATTTTGCGGATCAAACATTGATGATCGGCGACTGACGGACGCATCCACGAGGTGAGTGCTGCTGACGCGGACGGTTCATATTCCTTCATATTCAACATGAGCGTCAACGCCTTTTCAAAACAGAGCGACAATCTCCATGTATTCTCAGCTGACAGGCTATTTCTTAGTTGTCTTCTTAATCTTCAACACCTCGACAATCCCAATTGCGGCACCAAAGCATATGTTCCCCCACCGCTAGATCTCGCCGAGAATGTACATACGAGTCATGGTTTTCTGCGAAGTTGACATTGTGCGCTGTCCAGAATACGATGGAGTCTGGACTTCGGAGATCATGGAGAACCTCCAAGTTATAAAACTGGGACTATATATATGCCATTCACACTCCTGTCTCTGGCGCAACATGAGTGAAGTTCAACCAAGAAACGTCCTATATTCTGCCGTTGCTGCCGCGTTGGTAGGGGCTACTATATATATTTATCTGTTGGCCACCACTGCCTCCCGTCTTCCACCGGGGCCAACAGGAAATCCTTTCTCTGGAGTGAAGAATCAACTGCCCACCGCGGAACCATGGAAGACATATTATTCATGGAGCAAAAGGTTCTCATGTACGTACCATACTATCTGCTTTCTGATGGGCTTCACTCTTATCCCTCCCTTCCGTTAGCTAGTGTCATCTCTTTCCGTGTCTATAACCGCGTGTTCGTTGTTTTGAACGACGCGACATCTGTTCGCGCCCTTCTGGAACAGCGGTCAAATATCTATTCAGACCGACCCTTTTTATGGATGTTCAATGTTGTTTGTGCCCGCGGAAAGGCTATTTTCAATGTCTCGTCTTCCGATCCTCGACATCGCATTTACCGTCGACTATTACAGCATGGCTTAGGTACTCGGGCCACAAGGGATGCTTGGCAAAGTATGAAGCAGGAAACAAGCATACTTTTAGATGGATTTGAACACACGCCGGAGAAGTGGGAAGAACACGTCAAAAGGTATGTCACTCAGTCTGTGGACGGCTCGACTCTTCTCATTCTATTTCTTCTCTCCAGGGCTGCTTCGGCTGTCATCATGAAATTAGCCTTCGGATACAGCGTAAAAGGTCTTGATGACCATTTTGTCAAAATTGCAGATGAAACCTCCAAAATATCGGGATGGGTGTCGGAGCCAGGTAGATGGCTCGTTGAACGTGTTCCCCTTAGTAAGTTGCGGCACTATCCAGAGTCAGAGAGACTAATGCTGCAGTTTCAGTTCGTCATCTTCCATCGTTTTTACCTGGCATGCATTGGAAGCGGCAAGGCCTTTTGTGGCGAGAAAAACTTACACATTTATCGGATATTCCCCACGAATGGGTCAAAGAGCAAATTGTGCGTCATAACGCTATTGATATATTTATTATGCGCACTTCTAATAACGGCTTAGTAGGCCTTAGGAAGCTACGAAGACTCTTTCACATCATGCCTTCTAGTCCCAAATCATTTACCTTCGGTTACCGATGAAGAAGAGGATATTATAAAGTGGTGTGCTTCTGGACTGTACGTCGGTGCTGCTCATACGGTAGGCTGCGCTGTCATGACCAATGTAATAACTTGCGGCGCTGACACCATCACAAGACCATTGCGGCAATTACGTCGTTCGTGTTGCTGATGGCCTTACATCCCGAAATTCAAGCAAAAGCTCAGTTGGAGATTGATCTTGCGTTTGCGGACGGCTCATTCAAAGAATACTCCGATATCCCGAACCCTGACAGTATTCGAGACCTGAAATATCTCGTAGCTATTTTCAACGAAGTGCTTCGCTTCGCGCCTGTTGGAAACTTAGGTGATTGCACGTAAGCTTGGGGGCCATTTTCGACCAAGAACTAATACCGTGTTTCTGAATTTTTTAGCTCTCCCTCATCGTGTAACGCAAGACGACGAATATGCGGGATATCTGATTCCTGGGGGTGCTACGGTTATTCCGAACGTTTGGTAATAAAATTTTGGGCTCTATTGTCGTTTATTATTCTAACTATTATTCGCTGAAAGGGCTTTGATGCATGACCCTCAGGTCTACCCTGAGCCTTATACATTCTCTCCTGAGCGTTTTTTAGAGTCAGAAACGGCTGGCGACTTACAGAACAAAAAACAAAATCTTCAGCCAGATCCTAAGCAGTTTGCGTTTGGATTCGGCAAGAGAGTTTGTCCAGGTAAAACATTGTGCATACTAGTAGTGATAAAACTTTTCTCACTTCCGTTCCAAAGGAATTCATTTTGCCGAATCGACGCTCCTCTTAACCATGGCCGGAATCTTAGCGCGCTTTACAATATCCCATGACATTGTGATTCGTCCTCGTGAGAACCAATACCCTGTCGAATTTACTTCGGGCTTCACAAGGTTCGTGGCATTTTGCCCGAGTCATTATCTAATTATTGAAATGAGCGTCTATCATTGACAGTCATGTCAAACCGTCTTTTCCAATCAGATTAGTTCCTCGACCATGATGAAACTGGATATTACCAACAAACCTCGCGCTCAGTGTCTGATGCCACAGGTATTGAGCGTTTGAGGTTACCCGGCAAGTCTTTTGCCGGCTTCAACTATCGTCATCTTCTCAAAAGTTGACAAGCTTACGTTGATAATCATGCAACAAGCTCAGAAATTCGACTGCTAGCGGTAAGATTGGGAATAACGAATGTTCGTTGCAAATATATTCGTTTCATTCTTCATATAGGGAACAAGACTCCTAACCTTCCGGGTCTCGAATAAGCTTTGCCAAAGAGATTACTTTCGAGTTTCTTGTGCCATTGGCCTGGAGATGGGAAAAGCACCATTTCTTCCCATATGCGTGGTGTCGGTTTGGGAGTAACGTATGCGCCCCTGGCCTGAACTAAGGTGATGAATTGCAGTACACGTGACAGAAAGGTTGAATTAAATGAAAAAAATTTAGCGCCCTCTCATTATGTACACTGACCCTCATCTTGCCCTGTCTCTTGGAATTCTTCTCGTACTGCAAGAAAGGATCTCCAGCAGCGTTGGAAAGTCAGTGACTAGTCAAGTGATTGACTAGTCAAATCGTAGTCAAGTCATGATGCATGACTAGTCATTGACTAAGTCATTGACTAGTCAATTTGATCCTGGTGTTTGATTGGTTAGTTGCAGCTCCATCATTTAGTCACGTGAATAGAGCTGTTTTCGAATTTTGATTTTGGACAATCTAATCTAGGACATCTAAGCGACGTAAGTAAAATGCCATCGGCTATGCGAAGATTTGACTAGTCAAATGACTAGTCAATGACCCATCAATGACTAGTCACCAGGAGTCAATGACTAGCTGTTGACTCGCACAACGCTGATCTCCAGGCAGGAAATTTTCTTCGGCGTATCTTATCATGCTCTTTCATCTCTATTCAGTTTGCCGAATGTTTACCGAATGCCGAACGCCATGGTTTGTCAGTACTCAGGAACAAGTCACGTAACTGAACGCTTTAAACTTATATCTGATAAGTGACCTCGGAAGAAGACGAACGCCTGTAGCCTGGTATAGAAATGATACAGAAGCAACTGTCAGACTGGGATACCCTATTGATAGCGCTGATAGAGTGATATAAATGACAACGGGTCTTTGTCGTTGAACGTTGAAACCGCACCTCGCTCAAGCTCCAGGATAAGTTGTCCACATTCCAAACCCCTTCGGTACATCTGGGGAGATATGCGCGTCATAGTTGGCCTACCAGCAGAGTCCGACCCTCTTATGAGTGTCTGCGACGCATGCAAAGAAGGTCCATTCAAGCTTGAGAACTTTCGTCAAGCAATCAACAAAGATTGGGGAGATGAAACGATCACCAACGATGCCGATGACGAGGACGAAAACGAGGACGAAAACAACAGCGACAATGACGAAGAAGATATTCCAGATGACTACGATCCTCACGAAGGCGAGGACGATTGGGTCGACCCAAATGAATCCTCCGAGAACGAGGACGAGGACGAAGACGAGGGACAGACTGAAGACGCACCTCCAAAGTATCAGTACACTTATACTAGGACTTGGGGAGCCATTTCCAATTCTGCGCTACGAGACGGCTGTCATTGGTGTAAGCTGCTCATACGAGCCCGCGACGGTTTGCCTGATGAAAAATATCCTCGTGGTGGACCCAGCGAGACTGTTGTTATCCGAATGCACATCAGGATTCAGTCTCCTGTTGAGTGGATGGATGTTACGAACTGGTTGGAGATCCATTTCAACGATTTCAAGGCAGCGGTGTATCATATATATGCTGAACCAGGTGAGTTTAAATTTTCTGCTTGTCAATAACTTTACATACCCATGATTATTATCAGAGGACGTCGCATCTAAAGACATAGGACCAGGAGCTCATTTTCGAAACAAGCCATCATACGTTGATTATCAGGAAATAAAGACGTGTCTGGACAATTGCAGTCGCAATCATGGAACTTGCCCCAAGGCACTTGATACCACACTTCCTACTCGTCTAATTGACTGCAGCGACCCATGCTCTCCCCGACTCTTTGAAACACACAGAAAGATTAAAGGCCACTACGTGACGCTCAGTTACGCCTGGGGAGGTGACCAGAAGCAAAAAACGACGAAGGCTAATCTGCATACTTACATCCGTGACGGATTACCCAAAGAACTTCCACAGACCATCGCGGACGCAATAACTACAACCCACAAAATTGGCCTTCGCTGGCTTTGGATCGATGCGCTGTGCATTATACAGGATTCTGACGAAGACAAGCTGCGAGAACTCGGAGACATGGGACACATTTACCAGGATTCTTATGTCACATTCTCCACCCTATCTTCTTTCCGCGCTGATCAAGGCTTCCTCCCGGACGAAGGAGATCACCCAGTCCTTCCTTTCCATTGTGTGGACGGCTCTGTAGGATCAATGAAGCTGAGGTACTACATCGAACGGCAAGTGCCTGGTCGGCTAGGTAGATATCAGACCGTCGCTACATACGACCCTCTTCGTCATCGCGCTTGGTGCTTCCAGGAAACTACTCTTTCTCCTCGTCGGATCGTATTCCGCCCCCCAGGACTCATGTATGCCTGTCGAGGCTATGAGCAGGATATCACCCGTCCCGAGGAGGGAGGTAATGGCGGTCCAGCTGAACGAATCCCCGTTACCGCTTTATTTTCCGATCAGAAGTATGGAACAGCTGCCCGAGACGAGGAAGCCATGCAGGAGCTCTGGTCCCATCTTATCAATCGGTATACTTCCTGCCAAATCACCATGCCCAGTGATAAGCTCGTGGCGTTTGCAGGTGTCGCCGAAGTCTATCAGAACATTACTAAGGACGAGTATCTTGCTGGGCTATGGAAACGTAATCTCCTGGATGGTCTTTTGTGGAGTGGCACGGGTACGCGTCCCGAGAAGTATCGTGCGCCTACATGGTCTTGGGCCTCAGTGGACGCAGGCGTCACTATGCACACGCGCCATATGTTCGAAACACCTTCTACGGATTACGAAGCTTCAGTAGTGAGCCGCGTGGTCGTCCCTAAAAGCCAACTTTACCCGCTCGGCGAAATAAAGGAAGCGACGCTCACCCTCAAGGTGAAGATGCATTCGTTGATGAACAACGGCAAAAAATCCAGGTTTACTGAGGAGAAACCCACTGTCACTGACTACTCGACGCACAAACTAAGTATGGGAGGAGGTTGGGTTGCTCCGAGTGGAAATTGCTTACAGAGCCAACGTGGTGGTGATGGTTTGGGTCTCTTCCACTTCGACAGCGAAGAGGGGACGGAAGATATAGACCACGATTTCCATGTTATCGCTCTTCGTGCTGGGAGGAAATGGGGCGATCAGCCGCAGCCGGGATTTATGCTTGGTTTATTGGTTTTGAAGGTGAATGATACTTACAGAAGAGTGGGCAGAATTGGGTTGGAACATTATCCTGACTGGATCGACAATACTTCACTCAAGACCATTACTATGGTTTAATTGATAATTCTGAAGCTTTTCTCAAGGTACATAAATGTACGTCTAGCAGTACGTAAAACGAATGAACGTCGTCTCTGAGACCCTTGGATTATGTTTAAAACGGATCTCATTGAAAAGCCCAAGTGCTTACTAGTAAGTAATTTTCCTTTTGTTCAGATTTTAAATTTCAGGCCCAAGGGCCCCCCGCTAACCGTCTCATTCGTTGCATAGCTGTTCTATATTTGTATGAGTAGAGTATTAGCGACTGGTGAGTGGTGGCAAGGTCTGTACATAGTATGCAATGGCCGCTAAGTAGTAGTACGATTGGTACCGTCGATTAAGTTTGATGTCATCTTTGAGGCGGAGTTGCTGACGACCAGTTCGCCGAGAGCTGCCGGCGTGGCAAGGCTTCCGTATTAATTAGAAGTCCAGCAAATTGGATGGGTCCTGTGCCTCTTCAATGAGCCGCATGGCTTTTGGAACTATTTATTAGTACGAATACGAATTTTTGAAATAACTTTCCCGAAATACTATCTTTGAGAGCACTGAAATTATGAGAAAAACCGTCGTTTTAAAAGATTTTTTCTGTGTACTATTACTTATTACAAGGTGCGGCCTCGCTCCGCTTCGGCTTAGGGGTATGATACTGTACTTTTCTAGAAATTTTGTAAAGAAGGTTTGAACAGGCAAAATTGGAAGTCGAGGAAAGACAGATGGTCACGGTATTCTGGTTCATAATTCCATGAAAGGATGCAAGGCCCAGGCGAACACAAATAAAATTGAAGCGGGCTCCGGAGAGAATTGCATTGCCATTTGCACAGACAATAAGGATAGAAACCAAATAAATGTACACAAAAAACTGCGTTTGCTTAATTATAGAGTAATATATATACAGTCAACGTGGTGCACCGTATTTTGTTCGTTGATTAATGTGGTTCAGTCACTTATGATCTCCTGAGGGATAGTGCTGTAATTTTCAATAAAGCTCAGGGCATGTTTAAGGTATGTTAAAAAAATCTTATTTTTCTTTGGAGGGCCATGATATGATTAGATAAAAACTCGATAAGATTAAACAAATCAGATATTGTGGAATCTGATGGGATCGGGGGTACCAATCGAACTCTGACTTAATGGCTGCCGGTGGAGTTATTTAATAGGCCCACCTAGGTCCTAGGTACACATGTTTAAACCCCTACGACTAAATTAAATCAAACATTTCACTGAGTCCAGGCTTAGCGCTTAACTCCGTTGTTTGTCTTATGGCATTATTCTACTATCACTGGAAGCCTTGAGTCTTATAGCTGTATATTATGCTCTCTTGTGTCTAGGCTAGCAAATTTCTGAGCTTGGAGAAGACAGGGAACCCGAGAAATTTTTGACTCGAAATTTCTTGACTCACGTAACGCACTCATGCTTGGCTTAAACCCGTTAGTGCACTATCGCTTAAACATGCCAGCATTTTCGCAGGCTAATGCTTCCCTGAGTAAATTCTGGCATATGTAATCTTCAAATTGCAATGTTTCTTCTATTTGCGCTTCTTCCCATTCTTTCCCCCTCTCACAGGGAGCTGGAACAGCACATACATCATACTCAGTTTCGAGTGTATGCCCTTGATTCTATTATGGATCATGTTGCTGTTGATGTTCAAGTTATCTTCCTGAAGTCCCTGCTTATTCGTAAATGGTCTGCATGTGAGTAGTCATATTTTTAAACCTGTAATTATAGAACTGCTAGTTGAATTTATAAATCAGTGGCTGCTTTATCAATTGTCGTCTATGAGTATATTGCTACATGTCGTGAAGAGTTTCAATATATCTGGAGGTTAGTCTGAATTCATCACCACCTTGATGTATTTGACAGAAAGTAGGAAGCCATTCAACACCGTTCGAGCAATATACCTTTTTTCGAGATACTTCCCCTTGCTTGTTCAAAGGTTGGTAACATACTTTCTCGCAACGTTTAATCTTATCGATTTTGCTGTAAGCGTTAACCTGGGATTGGTCCTCGGCCCGTTCTCAACTCCCGGTACGACAGCGCGCCTATGTCGTCGATGGTTCGCATTCCAACTCACATCGACATTGGCCTTACTCGCTGCGCTTGACATTATTCTCATGTTGAGGGGTGCGTATTTCAGAAGTGCCTGATTTGAAGGGAATTCAAACTGTGATCTATCTAGTTTATGCACTATACAGAAAAGATCCCAAGATTGGTGTTTTCCTTATAATATGCTTTCTCTCTCTGCTTGGGGTAGAGATTGTATTCGGCCCCGCATCAGTATACGATGTGCCCTATAACTCAATCTGTACCCTGTTGAACCCATCGTCAGGGTTTATTTACTTTGGGTAAAGTTTCTTTCGTCGATGCGAAGACCCAAATCTCACATACTGTTCAGAGTAGCAGTTTGGCTGGTTCACATATCGCTTGGGATACTAACTGCTGCGAAGTGGAAGCTATCAGTAATGGGGATACCAGTTGCGAAACTTGTTGCACGGGACAGCGCTTGGGCACTTTCCTTAATCTGTCGTATGTTTCTTCATTATGATGAACATCAAGTAAATGACCGACTATATGTTGCTAGTATTATTTGCTGCAATGATACCATACGCTATGACTATTCGAAAGATAGGTCCAGAAACTGCTTTTATGTTAGTGATCCTAACCTTGACGTCATTGTGTATATATGAGTCGCTTATCTTGATTTATCGCAGGTTTACCATCTCGTTATTCTCCATAATCGTATGCATTCCCTTCAGATTTATCAGTGATTTAGTTCTTACTCTTTGGTCCCAGTGCTGCCGCATTATAATTAACATGCAAAATCTAGGACAAAGTGTCAGTGACGAAGAAAACTCGGTAGAACTTACGGCTGAGTTAGATATAATTGGTCTGGAGAACATAAATGGGTATAGTCTTGGAGATTGAGGTGTATGTACTGTGTAAAGTATTTGTCGATGTTTTGTAGACTATGAGAGACGATGCTAAATCTTAGCCTAATTGGGCTGATGGTCTGTGCGCGAGTAAACCCCAGCGTCTAAACGCGTCTCCGAATTAGGTACTAAGCCACCCCCTATAATAGGCTGCGTTACTGCTAGGCTCTCCGTAATTTGGAAATCTCAGTAAAGTCGATTATTACGGCTGATGGAATGGACACATTATCCTCATATTTGACCAAGTAAGCATTGCGATACAAGCAACTCCTATGCAGTACTGAATCAATGTTTAGTTCAATCACTTTCTACTCGCTTCCAGGGAGGTGGAGACATGCTTTCAACATTGTCTCTCTTCGAAGGTTGGGCGGAAAAATCATCTGGGTCTCTTCTCCATGGAGGTGGCGCCTCGGCATGATCGTCATCTCTCCTCCACGGAGGTGGATTTGTGCCACTCTGTTGAGATGTATTTAGAAAATTTATCAGTAGTGCGCAGAAAATAAATAACACGTACATCGCTACTTCCCACAGGCTGAAGTAGTCTCTCGGAGCGAGTATATACTAAGGTCGACGAGCAAGAAACCTACATTAGATCATGAGACACAACAATTAGGTCGATAGTAATATAAGACATGCTCACCGGGACAGCACCTGCTCTTGCCAAAAGGGAAGCGACGAGAAATATGTTAACGAAGGAAAGCTTCATCTGTCTGATAGGCTACGTGTTTCAAGGGATACGATATGGGTATGAGACAGACCGTGTTTGACTGCTTATTATATAGGTACAAACCTTTCTAGATCAGATGGATACGCGAACATCCAGCAATATTAAGGCAAATGAGGCTTTCGAATCCTACTCAAAGGAAGCACTTGAATTGCTACAGTACGCCGTTACCGTCCCACAGAAAGTTCGTATCCGCGGCTTGGTAATTTAATGTGTCAATATATCACTGCATGGTGAGTTCGTATTTCCTAGGCTATACGGTTGCACTCCACTCAATATAGGGGGAATATGGTAGCTGCTATCGCAATTCACAAGGCGTATTTTTCTTCCCCAAATCATGTGCTACCACGTTACCCACATAGGTCAATGTGTGAGCAATTGATTTCGAGGAACCATCAGCGGAACTGTACATGTACATATGTATCTACTTCGTTTCGAAAAAGAATGCACCGTTGTTCGTACAAGAATTCTTCGTGATGTGCAATTTAGCCGCAAAGTGCCCGTCCTGAGCGGGAATGCCGATTCTGTTGGGTCAAATGATGCGTTAGGATGTCAGCTCCATGGATATCCATGTGGAAGGATGCTCGCATTGCAACAGAACAGAACAAAATTCCAGATGTAGAACGAGTCAACGAACAGGCTCCAGTACGCCGCCTCTCAATCAATATCAATGTCAACAGAATCGTTGGTCGTTACCGGAGACGATATCTGCGTCTTGTATTAGGAGTCCTTTTAATCTCGCACTTGGAATCACCGGTCGGGACCGCGTTAGCACTACTCCTGAATACTTGCATCATCAGTGTGTGGTACTGGGTTGATTGAATACGTGCCTAGGACGTCACGCGGCCGGTCCAGAACACAGGTGATCTATGTGCACCTATGGCATGGAAACTGGCATCCTAAATTCGTTCAGATAGAACAAACGGGCAGAAAAATATGCTCACTTATTTGACCTCGAGTAAACTACTATTGGTACCCTGGAGACTGAATTGACGGGCGTGAAGACCAAATGCCGATGAAAGCTATGGCGTAATAGCCATCGGGTTTTGACGCTCCTATCCGTTGAATACTCGGCAACGAGCCAAAATTGGCTTTGTATGACTCCGGAGCGCTTAAGACGTGCACTAAGGGACGACGGATATTAAACAAATCTAGCACTACGAGATTCCTATAGCAAATACTATACACCGCAGGCACGAATCGACGGAGGATATGCGAGAACAAGCAGCTGAATATAATACGGAGGCCGTTGTTAACGCACTGCGTTCGATATATCTGATGCGCGTCTGCCTGGCACGCCTGTACCACGCCTCGATCCTTCTTTTGTTCCATCCATACGAAAAGCAATGAGATTACCTATAAAATTACTATCCTTATTACATTTAAAATGAATTGCACCCATCGTATTTCTACCGTGAGTACATGCTGTTAACCTACTAGGCTAGGCTGCGTCGCCTCTATTAATACTAGAACATTATTGTAATATGAATGAACGTAGTCACAAACGTGTAGACCGTGCTCCTCGCAGATGCAAAGGTGGCTTCTGGAATTCGTGCTCGAGAGGCACCACTGCTGTCGAATTCTCAAACCGACCTCATAAAGAGTCGATCTTTTCACCAACTTTGTCCTCTTGAAGCGGTTTCAGAAAAATACGAATGTATCAAGACTTTCGAGGTGCACAGATAAGTAGGCTGTTGTCTTCCACTCATCATCTAAAAGGCTTACTTTGCTTGTGCAAGCATCTGGCTCTGGAGGACCAGGTCCTAGTGGAGGACGAGGTGGCGATATTGGGTCATATAATCACTTCAGCTCAACTACCAAGGACTCGTACAACAACAATAACGCACAAGTGCACGGGCATGCTCAAGATATGGACCTTGGGGAAGACGACGGTGGAAGTAGCAGCGATAGTGGATCTGGGACTACGTCTGAGCCAGAGGGAAATAGGAAGGCTATTCTGAACGATTCAAAGCAAGAAGAACCCCATGTCGCCCAACAGAACATGACACTTGTTAGTAACGTTGCGGCCGCGGCCAATGTCGGAGACCGTACGAACAACGAAGGCAAGTCATTTTACAATGGGTTTCTTCTATATTTTTGTCGCTAATATTACTGAGTAGGTCTCCCCGCCCAACGCAACATCGAAAATGTGGACACTATGCACGGCGGTGGTCAGGGACCCACCCCTGCCAGTACAGATAGTTCCCCAGCAGAGGTACCCACAGACAACAATACGGATGCGAGAACAAGAACCTGGAGAGAAAGGCTCAAAGCTCGTGCTCGAAGTTTGGGTTTAAATTGGGGCTGGAGACCCTTCAAGTCCAGCCGTGGAAGCAAAACCACCGCCTGAATTTCTGCAAGAGGATATTCGCTGAACGTAAAGACGGAACCATACTCTACCACTGTTACATACCGTGTTTTTGTTTTTTGTTTTTGAAATTCGCATCATATTTTTCAACGTTTTGATTTCAAGCATTCTATCTTGCCTGTCGTTTCTGTTGCGCCATTATATTCGTTGTCTTGTTGAGTTTTGGGATGATCTCGACCAAGACCTGTGGGAGGACCGTATCGAGTCAGGCTAACTGTCGCTACATCATGAGTCCCGTCAAAGTCCCGTCTGTACCGATTCATATCTGTACCGAGTCATATACGAGTCCCCGTTCCTGGAACGAGTCAGGTCCGCCAGTCAAGCATAGTACTGATGAAAAGTCATGATGAGTCAAAGGACAGAAGTTCGAATTTCTAAAGCTGTAACAGAGTTAAAGCAAACTTAGCAAACAACCCGTTTAGGACTGTATTTATTCTACTTTGTTTTGAAGGAGACCAGAGCCGAGCTCGGGATTCTCTTGTCGGGTGAAACGGCAAGTACATACTCGGCGTCATTGAGCTTCAAATTAAGAAATTCTTGCACGCGTCTTCAAGTTCATACATAATATACACTCCTCCTTAAATCTCTTTTCTTTTATCGGCGCATCGATTCGATTCGATAGCGTCGTTAATTCCATATAAAGCCCAACATTTCTTCCATTCTTTTCTATCTTTGTCCTCGTTGGAAACCCCCACTCAATTTCTTACACGCTCAGAATCTTTCTCATTTCTCGACAAGCGCGATATTACTAAAAAAGAAAACCAAGAACAAAGGGAAAAAAGCTTTGACCTTGAACATTTTGAAAGAACTCAAACCTACCTTAAATATGGCGTCAACTCCTACAGTAGACCGTGGCTCGCCGGATGAAGGGGGCCTCAAGAACCAAGATGTAGTGGAATCCGTCGAAAATCACGAAACCCAAGGAGGGCTCGCCACAGATCCAGATTCTGCACTCGTTTCGACGTTACTTACAATGGCATCGAAGCAGCCGAAACTCGTCAAGTCTTCGGTGTATAGCGTCAGCGTGCCTTGGCCTCCCACATCGAAAGTTCAGCAAGAAACAGAGCTCAAGATTCGCTCGTGGAAGATGAACGAATTCAAATATTACGACGTGCCTTCTCCATTCCCGACTCTTGCTCGCGGATTGTTTACTAGGGATGTGCGACCTGACGAGGAGTATATTGGAAAAGAGAAGAAGTATCAGGTCGTCGTCAGAGGTTACGATAAATTCTTCAACATCGGAGAGGTTCCTTGGGTTAACGTGCGTTCTTATCATTACTCTTCTCCTTGAAGACATCTGACGCGTAAAGTATAGTGGGACGCCCTGGCCAAGCACACATCGGCTCCTTACACACTTTCGCTCAAGTCCAACGGATGCATCATATTTATTGCCGCCCTCACACCCTCATCGCTGCTAGTAACATCTAAACATAGTCTTGGCGGCACAGAAGCTGCTGATAAGGAGGGTAAACCTTCACATGCACAAGCTGGAGAGAAGTGGTTGAGGAAGTACCTCGAGGAGAAAGGCAAGACGGAAGCAGATTTGGCGAAAAGGTTGTGGGACGAGGATTGGACTGCCGTTGCTGAGGTATTTGATCCTAATTTCCTGTTATACATGAAACTAACTTTAAATGAAGCTTTGCGATGATTCGTTTGAGGAACACGTCCTTGCATACCCGCCTCATCTTACAGGACTGCACCTCCACGGATTGAACTCTAGATCTGCAACGCGTTTCCAAACGGAACCTCATGCGACAGGTTGGTCGACTTACTCTTTGCCCTCCTTCCAACTTGACACTATTTTATAATAGTCGATGCATTTGCAGCTGAATGGGGCTTCATTAAAACCAAGTCCATCCAACTTAATACCATCGAAGAGGTCCGCAAGTTCACTGGCGAATGTGCAGAGTCAGGAGAGTGGGAAGGCGAGGCCGTCGAAGGTTTTGTCGTGAGGACGAAAGTCGCCGATACTACTGATGCAGTCCACACGGGCAAGCCTGGCCAACCAGCCGTCGCACCCCTCATCGATGGAAAGCTAGAAAATGGTCTGGCGAAAAACAAGGACAGGAGCGCCCCTCCATACCCGCCAGGCTCCTCATTCTTCTTCAAAGTGAAATTCGATGAACCCTACATGATGTACCGTGACTGGCGGGAAGTGACCAAATCCCTTTTGACCCTCGCCTCCAAAAACAAAATCAACACGCGCAGTGGAAAAATCGTTAATCAAAGCTTGTCAGCCGCATCTCTCCCGAAAAACAAAATGAAGCGGCCAGAAACAAAATTGTACGCTGATTGGGTGATTAAAGAGATGAAGAGGGACTTAGGGCAGTTCGACGACTACGGGAAGAACAAGGGCATCATTGCTACGAGAGAAAGGTTTTTGGAGTGGTTGAAAGTGAATGGCAACGAACTGAGGAAGGTCCAGGAGGAAGATGTAACTGTCGATAAAGGAAAGGCCAAAGAAGGAGGGGAGAAAGAGTTCAAGAAAACGATTGTTGTTCCGGTTGCGATACCCGGATGTGGGAAGACTGCTGTGTCGATTGCGTTGACCCATATCATGAACACGCCTGCGTATCAAGAATTACTGAAGGCAAAGGTACCTGGAGGGAAGCAGCTGAAATGGGGTCACACTCAGAGTGACGACGTCCATGTGAAGAAAGCAGGGCCTGCTTTCGTGAAAAATGTAATCAATTTGTTGCGCGACGGTGGTTGTGATGTGGTGATTGCGGACAAGTGAGTATCTTTCTTTCTTATCTTCTTTTCAATTGCTAATTATCGTGGTAGAAACAATCACCTAATTCAACACCGTGCTGCCCTTCATGAAGCTGCAGACAAGTTCGGTTCTTCCTCCAAACCCGCTGGCGGAAAGGCCAAGAAGGGCAACGGGAAAGAGAAGAAGACTGACGAACACGACGGGGAGGACGACCTTCCTGCCGAAGCAGCGATACCCGTAAGACTTCTAGCGCTGGATTGGGGCGTTTCTGGACACCCTCCCGCTATGGTCCACCGTGTCTGCGCAGATCGTGTCCTGAGCCGTGGGCAGAATCATCAGACTTTACGTGCGGGTAAGAAATCGCTTGAAAGTAAAACACCAGAGCAGCAAGAGCGTGAACAGGAAGAGGCTGATAAGGCATACGAGGAAGTCCTGTGGCAATTCATCGGATCAGCAGAGGCACTTACGCCGAGCGAGGTGGATGTTGTGGTGGATATGGAGGTAGAGGAAACATTGGAACAGGGTGTTCGACGAGCCCTTGGAGGATGTCTAAAAGTAATTTACGGGGTAAAGGAGGCAAACCTTGCGGAGGTGATGCCCAGCGATGATGTGATTCAGAAAGGAGTGGACGCTGCGATGGCGTATAGGCCAGCGCTTATCAAACCCGATGAAAAGAAGACAAAAGAGAAGGAGGAGGAGGCCAGGTATTTCGGGATGTTGCCCGAGGTGGACCTTGTACAGATTATTGACGCCCGATTAGCCGTCGAAACCTCTGAGAACAAACACGCCGCTACGATCAGCACATTCTGGACGCACCTCAAAACATCCAACCGCGTTGCAAAACGACCACATATTACCATTGTACATCGAAATACACTCTCCGATTCTTCTGCTCAGCTCGACCATGACCTATGGGAAAGATGTGTTGGTCTACAAAAACTTGGCAAACTACCGATGTTCCGAGGCAAACTTGGCAGTCTGATTTGTGACGGGAGAGTACTAGCCCTAACGTTCGAGGATTTCTCTCTCGATACGGAGGCTTCTACTTTAGCAGGACGGGAAGGACCGGAGTTCGTCTCGAAATTGCCATACCATGTTCGAGACCGACTCCATATTACTGTTGGAACGAAGGAGCAAAGCATTCCAGGTGTAGAGGCCAAATCCATGGTTGAGAAATTTAGGAGGTACGAGAGGGACGGCTTGAGCTCTCTAGGACGGAAAGTTCAGGAAGATCTGTGGACAAGGGGAAAAATCAAACCATTAAACAACTGAGTACTGAGGGTCGGTACTGTGGAAAATAATTCATATGCCGCTTAGTATTTCAATCTTTTTCTTTCTACCCTTGTGCTTTGTCACGGTGCATCCTCCCGCTTCTGCTTTGCTTGTTATTACATTTTGTCTTCCGGTTGAGAAAATAGTCAACTGTCGCATCCCCCTTACCCGTCTCTTCTTATAATTTCGTATATAAAACAGCATACCTCCTTATTAGTTTTACCCCACCTCTTTTGAACTTTCACCATCCGGATATTATATTGTACTGTAGTTACACCCCCCGAAAGCCATGATTATTTGCTTATATGGTAAACCACACACAACTTGAATCGTTATAATAGGTCCGAAGAACAAAACATGGCCTGAGGCATGGGCTGTCGAGTCGACTTTCAGGATGGCACATTAACCTGCCCCACGCGTTCATGAATTGACCATTCAGGACGTGACCTCGAGGACCCCATCATCCTAGAATGTAACCATTGGCTAGAACATTTCTGCTCGCGTCGTTCCTGCTCTTTGAAATAATATCCATGGAGAATTCCTGTGTGTCTTTCGATAATTGAGAGATCGTGTACTAGTACTCAGAGAAAGGAGAAAAAACGGCAAATACCAGGTCAAAAAACCCTGTTCAAAGGGCTTACCCCACTTGTAGCTATCTAACCGTTTAGCATGAAAACTCTGAGTGACTCAATTGTACACACATACATACTATACAGATATCGCAGTATTCTAGGTGCTACATGACGTCGTCTGTTCGTTGCATTTCATAGTCTCCGACGTCTAACGGCGACGTCAAAGATTCATCGCCTCCATCTCTTCTATGATGGCCAAAAGCCTGCATATTTATGATAATGCGACAGCACTGAGGGATAATATCGCGAGTGATGTTAATGAGATGCATTGTGAGGATTATTTTAAAGGGGGGAACTTACAGAAACTGAGAAAATAGTTATAGGTAACCTGTAGTGTATCGGCACAGTCAGTCGGATGCTCAAACAGTATAAGATACCAAACAAATCATCACATAAAAACAACCTCCGGCTTCATTCCCTTCATTGTCATGGAGTATGGTATCATGGCTGCAAATAATACTTGACAAGATATTAGCTCCAAAATTGTACGACCTGCAATGCAAAGAGAAACGCACGGCAGATGACCGAAAGTGCCCAGACTCCATCCCTTGTAACCAGCTTAGCGATGGGTACTCCCAACGCTGTTAATCTCCACTTCGCGGCGGTCAAATATGCGAGAAGAGTATGTGTGGCCCATACGACTATACTACAGTGTATAATGGTATGGGTTAGTCATGCCGGCAATATAGCAATGGGATACGATACCCAAAATACATGAAAGCAGGGGGAGAATCTAGGGCATTGCATATCGGGTCGTACGGTATGTTGTATATCGCGCTAGGTCCAAAGGCCATGAATACGGCAAGCATCGAAAGAAAGCATAACATAAGTATTGCTCCAATCGTTTTATCTTTGCGATACAGCGCGTAGACTAACATGTGCTGTACAGTCAGAAAATTCCCTCTCGATGGATAAACAAGACGCACTTCTGAGCATAACAATAAAGTCAAGAACACTTATCGCGATAAGTGATGCTAAAAGCTGAAATAAAAACCAGTGGCGGCAGACATGTTCCTCTAATCCAATGCTTGATAATGGGCCGAATACTAATGCCACGTTTATGCTTTATAACACGAAGGAAGGCTTGACTCGATTACACGATGGTACATGGAATACTGTGTCACACTGACCTTTGGACAATTAATGCAAAATATCTCGATACGACATAAGTGCCACGAACAGTGTTGAATGGTCTCCTGCACTTGTTTCAACAATGGTAAGCAGCTCAGTCGAATTGGTCTAACAGCCGTGTAGGAACACGCACCTCCAGATGTATTGGAACTCATCTCTACATGTAACCGCATGCTCGTATACGACGATGGCCAACGAAGCGACTGAAAGGCCCATTTCCCCCGGTCCCGAACGTTAGAAACTACCCTGAAAACTTGTTAATCCTGCACTCACGAGCTGACCATTCACGCATCATCAAATTTTTCAGAAATATAGTACGCTCTAGTTCAGTGTAAACGCCGTTCATAGCTATTAGAACTAGTAGCAGCGTTGAAGGGGGGGTTATGACTCGATATATGCAATGGTTGGCATTGGGAAGAGTAACTTGCGGTAATCAGCAATGTAAAAATGACGGACCAACCTCAGGGACACAGCTACCTGAGAACATTGGAACGGCTCTGAGAAATACAAAATACGTAATTATTTGATGCAGACGATCGGCCCGACAATCAATACATAGACTCATGTAAACGCTTGGCAAACGCGGTTTGCGGTTTCCAAGAGTTTATGTGAGTGTGGAGTTTGGGATTTGTTGAAGCCCGGGCAATAATTGCAATGGCATGTCATGACGCCTCCGCTAAGTGTTTGTAATTAAAACAAAACATGGAAACCAGAGTCTGAAAGGCACTCGCACGTATGACATGATAAATTTTCATGTCCGAGTTGTATTACTGACTGAATCAAGTCAGTGTCAGAAAACAGGTTAAGGTCGCCTCGGAGCATCTATAGTGTACACGACGATTCTATTTTAATCTGCCCACCGCATAATCCCGTGATTTGCGGCAATGGCCGAACGCTGCAAAGCGTAAACCCGAAAGTCTAACAGTCAGGGACGAAAGATCAAAAAATACAGGCATGGGTTTATTTAGCGCCCTTTGTTCTTGGCGCCGAGACTTTTGAGATCAACCTTCTTGAGACGAGCTGTCGTGAGAGAGGAGCCTTGCAGAGCACCACGCCCTGAGCTCAGCGCAGGTACCTGAAATAATCAATAATGAGCGGCAAGAGGCTCAACGGTGATTATAAACACCATATATCACCCACGGTGCTTTTTTTCTCATCTTAACTTGCATGTTAATGACCAATTCTAACGTTACAAAAGGGTCTGTTTACCACTGGTACATGTCAAAACTCGTCTTCAAACTACCTCGGATTAAATAGGCTTCTGTCGGAGGGGTCATCTAGCAGTTTGAAACACTAGTGGGTGAAGAAACCGACTTCTATGGGCCATTCTTGAATTTGGCAACGGTAGGGAATATTACGGGTAACTTGCGACTCCCATCGCTCAAATCCGCACCTGCCGCAACTTGTTCAAGAATCAAGGATGTCAATAAGTATTTACTACGAGTCATTGGGAGTCTGCCCGTATTTCCAGCTGTTCCTTTTACGGGGAAATTAAGACCCTCTAATATCTGAGCTCAGCTCTTACGGCTGCGAGCTATTATGGGTTAATTGAACCCGCCCTGGTGGGCGAGGATTTTCCCGGTAATCAATTCTTCTTCTCACGCACAACGCAACTTGCGTTCAATATGCCGGCTCGGCAGTCGTTCAGTACTTCAGTATGTACCCGGTGATAAGATAAGATAAGATTTCGACTTGCACCCGGGACGGCAACCGATTCCTCAGCTTCAGGCTTGTCCTTCTCCCCTTTGCTTCTGACCCTCTTGCAATAGTTCACCCTCGAAGAAGGCTTTTGTTTTTCCTGCGAACCATGGGTATATAGTGTAACCATACTCAATTCAGACCATTCTACACAAGTACTACGCTCATCGACGTGGTTCAGTAACGACTGGGAACCATATGGTGCGGAATGATGGTCTGCTGGTTCTTTTTGTCTATTAAGCCTTGGTATGCTACACTATTTTAACTCTATACTCGTATTTGACTGCCACTCAAGGGACTTGAGATTTATTTTTTCTTTATTTTCCCAGGTTTCTCGATGTGCCTCGATTATGGATGAAATACCTCGTGTGCATCGGCTCATATACAGTTATCTCTCGCAAAAATAGTACGTATTCCCTCGTTTGATAGCTTCGCTCTGATTGCATGCTCGTGTATTCACCATAGTGGGGAGAGATTCTGGCTAGTGAGCAAGCATAAGAGTCTTCTTGAGACGACTATGTCCGCCTGCGATTACTTCCTTCAAGCAAAACCTCATGTGGACGTCCTTGCTGAGGTCCTGAATTGATAAGCCTCAATACAGTATAAAAGCTTCAAAAAATGAGCTTTCAAAACATCAAGTTGCGCATTATTGATAATGGGATCTTTCTCCAAACTTCTGGCCGCTGCTCTTTTTGCTGTTACCTATGCATCCTTTGGATTCTCCTTCCCTCTGAACACTCCTGAAAAACATGCGACACGTCGATCGATAGCAATTGGCTCTGGCCTCGATATTGAGGCATTCCACCCTCTTAGCACTTTCGAGGTTAGTTGTCGACTTCATTAACTCCCTGTACATATCACTCACTATAATGCATTGCAGACATTTGGTGGGGGCGTGGATCATCCCCTCTCAAAACGCGACAGTAAATTCTCTTTATCGGACGCTTCGGTTGCTTTCGTCCAGTCGCGTCTATCCAAGGGAGCAGACGCCGTGTCCTTTAGAACCGGGTTCTCAGGGGATGTTGCTGAGCACGCGTTTCTTACTCAGACCCATGTATGTTTTCGTCGTCTGTCGGACCGTAGTAAATCCCACTAATGTCCCTACTTTCTTAGAATGGGATTCCTTTCGCAAATGCCGTTGCGAATGTTGCGTTTAACAAAGACGAGAAGGTCAGTCCATATGCGCGTTTATTTCAAGATCACTTTATGGATTGATTCGAAACTAATATAGGTTGTCTCTTTTGGGTCCTCCTTCGTCAATCCAAGTAAATAATTTTGAATATTTTGTGGCGATGGTTCCTCGTTGTCTGACCCTTTCCTTCGACAGAGAGCATTGCATCATCTACACCTAGTATATCCGTCACTGATGCCATCGCATCCGCAGAGAAAGCCCTCGGTGGCACATTCAACGAACACCCCACCAAACTCGAATTTTTCGTTAAACCAGACAACACTGTCGTGCTTACTCATGTCATTCAAATCCAGAATGATGACACCGGTGCATGGTTCGAAGCTTTCGTGGACGCCCACTCAGGTGACCTCGTGTCTATAACGGACTTTGTAACAAAGGCATCCGTGAGTATATTTTGGTATTTTTCTTCAACTTCTCTTTGAGTGTTATTCTCATGAATGTCTATAGTACCTCGTGTTACCAATGCAAAAGGAGATCCTTACAGACGGAGTCCAAGTATTGACTAATCCAGCAGACCTGATCGCTTCTCCTCTTGGATGGCACAATAATGGAACTGTGAACACTACGTGGGCATTGTTCTTCTTTCCCCCTAGTTTATTGTTAATCTGACATCTTCTCCACATGATAGGACTACATCGTAAGCTAAAAGGACTACCCCATTTCTGCAATACTCGCTCATATTTTTGTAATCTACAGGGGAAATAATGCCATATCCTTCAAAGGGCCCCAAACGGCAACTACGACTCAGTCGTCCGATGGATTGAACTTCCTCTTCACGCAAGACCCGAACCAGGATCCCACTGTACAGTCTAACATTGACGCCGCACGCGTCAATGCTTTCTACGTGGTCAACACTATGCACGATCTGACATACAGGTTCGTTTCTCATACGAATGAAATATTCTGGATATAACTTGAACTTTCATATCAACTTAATTGGTCAATAGATACGGTTTCACGGAGGCGGCGTTCAACTTCCAGAACAACAATTTCGGGAAAGGTGGTCTTGGAAATGATCAGGTCACAATCTCGGTTCAAGATGCCGCTGGGCTCAACAATGCAGATTTCTCAACCCCTCCCGAGTAAGTTTACCCGTCCCGTCCTGATCAGTTCAGCCATTCATTTGGTGCTATATTTCCAGTGGACAATCTGGACGCATGAGTATGCCGGTGGATACATTTACGTTTTCGTAAATACTGATTTATGCAATCTTAGGAATGTTCCTCTGGACTCATACCACCGTAAGATGAAGTGTTCTTTGTCGCAGGATTACTCTAACATTTTTCTTTCAGCCTGAGCGTGATGGAGCCCTTGAGAACGATATCGTCACCCACGAGAACACACACGGAGTCACAAATCGTATGACCGGAGGTGGTACAGGTCGCTGCCTGCAAACCACAGAGGCCGGAGGAATGGGCGAGGGTACGACCACAATATTATCTTTAGGATTTTATTTTGCTTATTCAAAAGGACATCAGGATGGTCGGATGCGATGGCGAAGCGAGTATATCTCTTGGGCGCTTTGATATAACTCCTCCTAACATCTTTTTTTCCCCAGCTGGAATGAAAAGACGTCTTCAGCAGTCAACGATTTCATTCTCGGCCAATATGTTGTCAATACCACAGTCGGAATAAGAACTCACCCATATTCTACAGACCCGTGAGTGTCAAAACGATTGTAACGGCTACCCGCTGGAATTTTTTTACTTACATTTACATAGAATTATCAATCCCCTCCGTTATTCTGACTTGCAAGTTCGAACAGAAGTTCACGGTAAGAATATCCTCGTATCATTGAATTCTTGATCAATTTTGAAACTTGCTCATTGCTAGCCATTGGCGAAATCTGGGCAAACATGCTTTATAACGTATATGCGAACCTCGTCGGTGTTCACGGATGGACATCTTTAGCCCGAACGGACCCCACTGGAACTGAAGGAAATGTCATCTTCTTGCACCTATTCTTGGATGCTCTTGCTCTGCAACCGTGCAACCCGACTTGTGCGTATTTTGCTCGTTGACGTGTTTAGAGCTGCTGTTAACTAACGCTTATGAACAACAGTCTTGAGTGCCCGTGATGCGTGGATTCAAGCAGACGTCAATCGTTATGGTGGTGCCAATGCTTGTCAAATTTGGAAGGCTTTCGCCAGTCGTGGACTTGGCACATCAGCTGCCAACCACATCGACAACACAGATGTACCTCCAGCTTGCATCCAAACCTAGTGTCTACTTACTATCAACTAAGGAAATTATCATATGTATACGTACCTATCAGATTCTTCTTTTTCATTCAAAGAATACACTAATTACTTTGGCTCCACGAAACGAAAATAGCAAAAAAAAAACAATATTGGACAATACATATATGGTACACAAAAGCAAAGCACATTACAACAAATCATGCATAATACCTACTCGTCCTCATCGCTATCCATATCGTCGTCACTATCACTGTCTTCCCCTTCAGCCACTTCGATGGGGTCGAGAGCAATGTCGTGGTCGGCACCCATGTAGGAGTCGCAGATAACGTACAATTTCAGTGAATGAGTGCCCTTGGGAAGAGAAAACTCGAGCTTGACAGATAGACTCTTTGTGACAGTGACCCTTTTGATTACGAGTAGTTGGCGACTTGCAGCATCACCTACGACGAGCCACCAATTCGCCAGTTTCTTTAAAGGGTAGAATGGCGCAACGACAGCTTGGTCGCTCTGGTCATCTTCATCGGCATCACGTGCCAAAGCCACTTTCAAATAGATAGATGACCCGGCAGTGTACTCTCCTTTCACTAACTCATGCGTAACATCGAGAGTAGGGTACGAATTGACGAAGGTGGCAACATCGCGCCTGTAAAATGTCTCAGCGTTTGGAACCTCGTCGCTCTCAAAAAAGACTTACATTTGAACTGGAGTCATTTGAAGCAATTCATTACGCTGGTCGTCTTCCATTTCCATAACGTCGTACACCGACTCAATACCGGCATCTTTGCACCGTTTTATAACCTAATGAAAAGCCTCGGTGAACACTATGCGGAAGAGTCACACAAAAAAGACGTACATCGGATTCGAAATGAGGTATTTGTTTTAATGGAGAATCTGTCTCCCACATTGCTTGCACACACATCTGCGACAAATCCATGGCTCCGAGTGCATTTAACCAAGCATTCGATGACATGACGTCAACACACGCCGACAGAAGATTCAGAACCTTTTCGAGGACAAGAACTTGGTCCGCTGCCAGATCTGGAGGAAGTTGCAGGCGAGAGAAATGTGCCTGCAGAAGCAAGAATGTCTTGAAGTGCGGTGCTTCGAAGTCTGCCTGGTCAAGTTTCACTGGTACGCGGTCATAGATGCGACGCAGGAGTGCGTCTTCGTGTCGACGAATTGGGATACTTTCGAATTCCGCAGAAGATGAAACAACCTCCAGCAAGCCCTTCAACTTTGTGCGTTCCTTGAGTGACAGGGTGTACACCTCAACAGTAACGTCTGAAAGAAGATGGATAAATATCAGGATAACAAAAGACGATGCGGAATAGCGCTTACATGAAATATTGTAATAGGCAGCAATCATACCCAAATTGAGAGGAGAGACGTCCATTTCATCCTCTATTCAACGTATTAGACCAAACATACGTAGAGAAGAATTTTTCAAGATACTCACCGATAGCAATACATTTTGAGTTGACCAAGTCGTTAAGAGTGGTCTCAACGAGTTCCGATAGATGGTCTGATACATGTTGATGGCTGGTGTTGTGAAGATTGTAGTAATTTGGATTTTCCAGCATTCGCTTGTAAAAGTACGTCCATGTCAAGACATCCTAAAAATAAATTCATTAGTGCGTGAAACAAATGGAGTAATAAAGAATATTGACCATGGCATCTTGTTTGTTCTCGATCGTCTTTACGGCTATCTCTGCAAGGAAATAGTCGTGTAGCAAATGAGTTGGAAGATGTGACTCTATTGGAAGGCCTTCTGAAAGGAACTTCTTGTAAAAGTCTTTGCGAGTCTGTTGGCACATTAGGACGCATCGACTGTTTTCATCTTCCAATGGTCGGCAAGCTTTGCCCATCATCTGTAAAACGTCCATCACAGGGTAATCGATATATCGATGCTCTTTTCCTTCGTAGAATTGAACACCCATAATGATAACCATATAACTAGCGACCGGAAGACTCCATGCGGTGTCCTGGAAAACAATTGCTTTAACAACAAAACGATATTAAAAAGGGGATCATACCTTCGAAGCAACCAATACTTGAATGGCTCCAGATTCGAAGAGCCGTTGAACAATTCGTTTGTCTTGTTTGTCCAGTGCTTCATGATAGAAGCCAACGCCATGTTTGAGGCATTCTACGAGACCCTGATCGCGAATGTGGTCAAGATGAGGTTGAAGGTCTTCCAGTTCAATGTTCAAAAAGAGATCGGGTTGATCGTCCGCTGAACAATGCGTTAGAATGTCGTCCACAGTCAATCGACACTGTCGGCGAGATGGGACAAAGATGATGACAGGTTTCGAAGGAGAGAACTCTTTAACAGCAAGATAAGCTGGTTTAGACATAGCAATCATAAGGGAAGGGAAATGGTTGATCGTGAAGGATTGAATATGAATGGCCATATCCAAAGGACGGGCGCTGGAAAAAGTATAAGTATCATGTCGCATACTGGCATTCTCAAACATAAACTTACCTAGGTGAGAAGTTGAAAATGGTATGCTCTGATGCACCCATCCATTTACCAAGGTCCTCTGCGTTGGCTAGGGAAACACCGCATGCGACAATGCGGGTCTTATTTCCTGTTTGACGCTCGACGTACCGTGTTCGTGAAATCACGACCTCGTAAGTGGGACCAACTTCCCCTCCGACCATTTGGATTTCGTCAGCAATGAGCAATCCAAGGTTTTGGACAGGCTTGCGCTGGCGCCATCTTCGCGAAATCATATCCCACTATATAACGATCAGAAAAGAATTTCGAGTAGTATCGCTCAAAACGCACCTGAGTGGGCGTGCAGATAATAAGGTCGCCCATTTCCAACAATCGTAAATCAGCACTGGTCTCCCCTGTCAAGCTAACAACCTCTTTTCCGCCTTGAAGGTTTTGGAACTTTGCTTTCCACTCCTGTACCCTGAGGTCAACCATCTCTTGGTATGGTTCAATACAAACGGCTCTGGCTGGTTCGCGCTTGCTCCACAAACGTAGAAGAGCGAACTCGGCACATATTGTCTTTCCACTACCAGTAGGCGCACCAATGAATACATTCTCGTCGGATGTATATAAGGCTTGGAAGACCTGTGTCTGGATTTTATTAAACGTCTGAATAGAGTTAGCATATAACGCTTCAAACTCCTTGTTATGGAGCGCCGACAGAGGGAGCGCCTGAAGGTCGAGGAGAGGAGTCGGTTTAGGGAATTTTTTGGGGAGGATGAGATGTTTGAATGAGATAGGGAGACGAGTTTCGGCGTGCAGCCACCGGTCAGAAATTACGGAGATATAGTAATTCGGCGGGACAGGTTCAAACATGGGCACTGTCAAGGTGACGTTGTGCTCATCTTCGGCGTACTTTTGACGAAGTACGAAGTTTTCGTGGAAGAGGATCACTTCTCCGTCGACATCTTCAACTAGGATTAAAAATGTTTCAGCAGATCCATGTATTTTGTCATCCCATCTGAAGTCGGGGACTATCGACAAATCGATACGTAGTAGGGAACGGGTGATGGGCTGCACTTGAGCTTGTAATCTGAATATATATACATTAGAGTCATGTTCATGTTTTTTGTTCAAAAAAGCCTACTGGAGTTTGGGGAAATTATGGACAAGTCGGTGCACCAGACGACCAGCATTAGGGATTCCAATCAATTCGCCGATTTCAGGTGGTGTCAAGTCGAAGTAACGATACCATGGCTATATTGGAAAGTCATTATTGTGCTAATTAGACAAGAGGAAGATAGCTTACGAATTGCTTCCCTTCAGCTTTGCGTATGACCTCAGATGGAACACCCTTGAATTGACGAAGAGGAGTCATCGAACCCCACCTAAAAAAGAATGAGCATGTGTCGAAGGTAGTAATGGAACAACGCCTTACATCCGTTTTTCTACCATTTTACACATATCCAAAGCTGCTTTGGCGGGTATAGCCCATCCGCGCTTCAAACATATTTCGAACATGGCTCGTAGAATACTGTAAAATTGAATCAGATACATTTATTATGGTCGGATAAAAATATGAACTTACCGTCCGGCTGATTGTTGAACGAATACCATATCGGCAACAAGAACAAAGCCATCAAGCTTTAGTTGTGATATGTAAGCTTGTAGCAGGACATTTATCTTTGCCGCTGGTTCTTCGACGCTCTCTTTGACAGGAATAGGAACTCGTTCAAGCAGCTTCGTTAGCTCAAGTTTCTCTTCTTGCCTGACCTAAAAAGTCACAGACAGAGGTGTCAGAGAATAAATGCTTATGAAAAAAAAAAAAAAAAAAAAAAAAAAAAAGACGACAAAACGCACAGGAAGAAGTTTGAATTCGTTAGAAAGCGCGAACACTCGGAAGAGTTCTAGTGTTGACATTGTTGGCCTCAGATGCTGGTTGTACACCATCATAGAATTATAAGTGACATAATAATGCGAAGCAATTCTGCCTAACTCCGTGCTCGTGAAACGACCAGAGGACCTTTCATATTTGATGAGTTGGCACTTCTCAAGCAGCACAGCAGCCGAATGAGCAATGTCGGCTCTCTTCTGGATGAGACCCTCGTCATCATCTTGATAATCTGCGCCGACTCCGTACAGCGCCGGAGACTTCAGCATACGAACGTACCTAGAATCAAGAATGTTGAGTAAGTGTCTGATGTGGCAACGGCGTAAGATAGAAGTAAAATTGAACCCACAGATAAGTGTAGCCTAGCCATTGCACTGCTTCGTCACGATTCCTAACGGTACCAGCCACGATCTCAGCATTCAGGTTGTCAGCCAGTTTCGACACAAATTGTGATTCGATGGGTAGCTGCTGGTTGAGCAAGCTGAGGTAGTACTGAAGTTCCGAGTGATTGGTGATGATGATACCTTCACCAAAAGTGTCGTATTGAGGTCGACCAGCACGTCCAAGCATTTGAAGGACATCCTGAGAAGAAAGCTCTACCCAGCGACCTTTTTCGGGATTGTAGATTTGCGTTCCTTTGATGATGACGGTATGGGCGGGAAGGTTAACACCCCAGGCAAGTGTAGCAGTGCAGACAAGAACTTGAACGGATCCATCCGCGAACAGTTCCTCGACGACGGCACGGTCCTCGCGGGTCATACCAGCGTGATGGATGGCGAACCCAAAGGGAAGAAGGTCGCGCAAGTTGGCATCCTTGACGTTATTGGCCTCTTCTGTTAGAATCTCTCTGACAGCACCATCCGGCTTGACAAATTGGGTGATGGTCTCCTTCTCGATGGCCATGTCTCGTAAAAATCTTGCGGTCTTGGCGGTTTCTTTGCGCGAATGCACAAAAACAAGGGTTTGGTTCTTTCCAGCCTGGTCAAGAACTTTCTCGTAGCAGACTTCGTTGGTGATTTGATATCGCTTGATGGCCTTCTTCTCCGTGACACCAATGAATTGTTGTTGCAGTCCACAAGGCCTATATGAAGCATCGAAATAAAACAGGCCCTTCTTTTCATCCACGCGCAGGAAAGTAGCCACGTCCTGGTAATTGGGCAAAGTGGCGGACAAACCGACCAATCTAACGTACTCCGATGTCTGTTCCATTCGCCTGATTGTCCTAGCAACAATGCTCTCGAGAACAGGGCCACGATCATCGTGAAGCAGATGGATCTCATCAATGATGATGAGGCGAACGAGGTTGGTATAACTGGTGTCCGTTTGCTTACGTGTGATGACATCCCACTTCTCTGGCGTCGTAACTATTATTTGAGTCTCGGCGATTTGTTGCTTTGTCATTTGTGAATCTCCTGTCAACTCGCCCACCTTTACGCCAAAGACTTTCAGGCGAGCTGTAAAATTGCCGACCATTTCCTGTACCAGAGCCTTCATGGGCGCGATATAAACACACTTGAATGCATCCAAATCAAACTCGCCAGTCTGTTCATTGCGGTGTTTACCGAGCTCGTTCAAGATGGTAAGCATAGCCACGTTTGTCTTTTTTTTTTTAAAAAAAAAAGTCAATCGATGAAAAAGCTGCCAGAAAAATGTCGACATACCTTTCCAGCACCGGTAGGGGCACAAAGCAAAATAGGTTCATCGGTTCCAAATGCGATGGGGTATAATTTGCTCTGCACGCGATTGAGTTTTGGGACAGTAAAAGCCTCACGCGCCCAAGCTGGCATACTTGAGATTGGAACCAGTTCACCCTCAACAACAGGCTTTGATTTTGGTGCAGGGACATGGATTTCTTCGTAACCCTTCTTGGCACGTTTGAACGAACCATCGGGGAGCTTGCATTTCTTGTTCGACATGAGATGACCTCCTTGGGAGAATGCCATGCTTTCCAAATCGACGGTGCGCTTGGGCTGCACGGTAGAACCTGGAGCGAGGGTAGCTGTCTTCGGGACTTCGTGTTTCACCTGGTCGACGTCCATAGCATCCGACTTCGCTGCTTTCGCCTGACGGTCACCAGAGAGCTCTCGAAGGATCCAACCTAAGCCTTTCTCTCTCATCGCGACTTCTACGTTGACGCGCTCATCCGCATCACTTCGCATAAGTTTTGTACACCAAACAATGACATCGCGGTTTTTAAGAAATTTAGCTGTGATGTGGAAACTTTGATAGTCGAAAAGTTCCATAAGTTGATTTTCGCAGTCACGAGCGCTAGACTCTGACCCGAGGATACTGAGGACGGAAGCAGCTTTGTCGGCAGCTGTTACAGGGTCCGGATAGACTTCTGAGATTTGACGTTGAACCCAGAAACCATCGATGGAGTGTGGTGATACAATATCCTTCTCGGCCTTGACTCTTGACGAGGATTCGCCGCCTATGACGAGGTCTTCTTCTTGGGCTTCAGCTTCAGGAGTCTCTTCTTCTGCCCTTTCTTCATCCTCTTCCTCGTCATCACTATCTTCCCTAATTTCATACCCTTCCTCATCCTCATCCTCTTGTTCTTCTTCGTCAAAAACTACAGCCACACCACCTTCCTCGTCAATTTCACCCTCCTTGCGCTCAGAGTCCGGATCGGCCATGGCCTCATCGTCCGCATTGTAGTCAGTAATCTTCTTGGATAGGTTGACAAGTTGTGAGAATTGTTCGCTTGATATGGAGCCAATAATTTCTTCGATATCCTTTTTCTTGTCGAAATCCTTCATACCTTCGTTTTTCAATGTTTCAAGCACAGTATCGGCAGCGCTGCGAACAATATCCTGAGCCTGGTCTCCAAGAGCGTCGCGTACTGAGGAGAGAACGAGTTCGTAGACTTGACGCGTTTCGGCCGTGCGAGGACGGTAAGTTAATCCTTCAACGTCATGCGTCGCCTCGATGATGTCTGCATACCCAAAGCCAGCAGACTCGACTTTCCGTTTCGTAGCGGCTCGTTCAGAAGCTTCAATAGAGTCTACGGCTTTCTTCTTCTTCTTGTCGAGGTCTTTTGGCGCCTGGCGAATGACCCTAGACCCCATATCCTTTGGGTCAATTCGGCCAGCGAGAGAAACTGGAGCACCATCAGGCTCTTTGTCGCGTCGAGGCAAAGCGGACCTGTCCGTCGTCAATACTAGTGACGAAATGGCTCCATAGTTGTAACCCGAAAGATCGGGTTTTCCTGCTCTTCCAGACATGATAATGAGAGAAAGAAGTGACTCAAGTGTAAGTTCAATGCGCGTCCGCAAATTCCTGATCATGTAAATTATATAATACTCATATCTGTAATTTAGTTTAGTTTATATGTTATTATTCTCTCTATGTACATTTACGGATTAGCAAAGAATTAGGCTCGTGACCAAGCGTTATCTGTCGAACTCCGCTACATGCCGAGATCAGCCGCGAGCCTCTCCAGATATTCTGACATTAAATCGATTGTTGACATCAATTCAAGAATATTCCGCGATAAGATTAGATGTCCCAAACCACCGAACTATTGATCCACACTAGTAGTCGGTTTCCTTTTCTTCATATTCTTCATATCTCCCCCTTTCTTCTCTCCTTGTTTTCTCTGAAGACCGAGACCCAAAAGAATCAAAATGTCTTATCATCCTGCAAGGATGACTCCCGTGCCCGACTCCCAATCAACCTTAGACGACACGCAACATGTTCCAACGAGTACAGAGCATGTATTGCAAGCTTTCAAAGATGTATGGGAGGAATACTCCACTTGGAGCATTGAAAATGGGGGAAACACTTTAGATAGTCTTTCTCATCCTTCTTTCCCCAGAAAACGCGACGAGGCAGAACATTCGACGCGTCATTCGCGTCTTCAACCAGACGAATCCAAAACCGTCGAAGATTGTTCCATTCTAGACTATGATAGAGCGAACTCGGAGCTCAGATCTTATGCTATACAAACAATAACTATTGATCCTCATATCAATCTTCCCCCTTACCCACCTTATACTTCATGTGCCCCCACCTCACAGAATATTCTTGTGGGTGATGATTCACATTACCTGCCGTTTGTTCCATTTTCGGACGACCCAACTTATGATTTCAAAAACGACCTCGAAATATATCACTATGTTGAATGGCAGAGGCCTATCATTACGCCGGATGGTAAGTTTATCTTGTCCGCTAAAATAGCCATACTCTAAACCCTTCCTCGTTATAGAGCAGGTCATTTCTCTTGAAGCGCTCAAAAGGCTTCTATCTAATCACAAACTAAGCAAATTGACAATTGAAAATACAGAAGTCCTTCCGATGGACACTGCTTCTACTATTGCGCTTGTTGAGAAACGGTGTGTCACTCCATAGAGGCATAATCAATAACTGACAATTTATGTCAGAGATTTCCCGACATATCCTGGTCTTTCACTCACTCCCAAAGTAGATCTACATACGTACGGTGGGCCTAAAAGGATCACCAAATATTTTCTTGATTATTTTTGCACCAATGCTAGCTGTGTTATAGGATTCTGCACGATGCATGACCAAGCGTGTAAGTCGAGCACTTTTGCTGTGAGCGAATTTTAACCTCAGGCTTTCTAGTTGTCGAAGCTCAAGTTCCAAAACCTAACCGGGTGCCTTCTCGTCGCAAACCTATTGAAGTCGCAAATTCTCCTTGCGGAGACGACTGTTTTCTTCGACCTCTTGGAGATACCAAGCCACAAGATACTGTATGGTCGACAGAAGATGAAGAACTTTTCTCACTTGCGTATGGATATGAACCTGATGTGCTTGCTTGTGATCTTGCTGTTATCTGCCGCAAATCATGTCGTGAGGTACTTCCAATGGATGTGTGCCGTGTAATGATTGATACAAATGTTTTATTTGCAGGTTTGGCAGCGCCAGCAAAATCAACCATCCGCCTTAGTAACTCGTCATACCGGTAAATCAAAGCATATAGTACAGTCGAGAAACAAATTCGGTAGGGAATCTTCTTTCGCTCTTAGTCAACCGCCCACACTCATGACTAACGTTTTTGACCCCAGACGATGTACTCCCAAGCATATTCACCCCGTATGTCCGCCTATCTATTTTATCCAAACGATATGCTCAATTCCTGGGGGAAGAAATGATCCATGCAGGCATAGCGGTTCATGTAACACTACGAATTGTGAATGTTACCGGAACAAATCGCATTGTCATACGCGATGTGGATGCAATAAGACGTGTACGTTTTTGAACCACCCGTTATATAACATGTTTTTATCGTGTATTTCGTTAAAGGTTCAAGGAGATGGAAAGGGTGTACATGTGGCAATTTAGGAATTGCTCGCTTATGCCGAACGAAAAAATGTTCTTGCTTTCGCGCGCACATTGAATGTGATCCAGGCGTTTGCACTAGTTGTGAATCCAGGTGAGCTTTCCTGCCTTTGCCTGCACATTTTCATACATTCTTACTCTCCTATTCTTATTCCAGATGTAAGTAAACAATAATCGTTCGTAAAAACAATGCTTACGGTTCTATTTTAGCTCTAAGCTCAAACTTGTGCTGTAATGTTGGCATACAAAAGGGAACATTTAAGGTACCTCAACAAATCTCTCCTATAACTTGGTTTACTTATTTTTTCTAGTCTACTGAAGTACGAGAAAGTCGATACGGGTCAGGTTTATTCATGTGCGAGCCCTGTGAGGAAGGCGAGCTTATCACGGGTAAATGCACAGTTATCTTGCCACTTCAATAACCAGCCAAGTTGAACTAAATATTAAAACGCGCAGAATATGTTGGTGAAATGATTTATGAACCAACCGTCATTTCGCGCAAGTAAGTTGTCTCGCAATTCATACGCAAAGAGTCTGCTGACTCATTGGCTGGCTTTACAGTCTCCACGCCAAGCACCGGCAAAGATCATACGTCTTTGGAGTCAACCCTACAGTTTCGCTCGACGGCTCTCACGTTGGAAATGAATCAAGGTATATTAATCACAGCGAGTCCCCCAACTGCAGTACGAAGGGTAGGTTGTTAATCACTGGTTGATAAACAAACCCAACTTAGCCCAAAAACCATAGTTCTTCGCGTCAACGGATCTCATCGCATAGGCATTTATGCTGGTAAGTGTAGGCACTTGGACCCCCTTTCTCACGTCAATGAATCTCCTTCACCTGCAGCGCGCTCGTTACAAGAAGGCGACGAACTTTTTATCAACTACGGTCCGGGATTCTGGGAGTCAAATACCAACAATACGAGCCAGTCCGTTCCCAACGTATCCATTTTAAATCCGACACACAGCGACCTGAACGATTGCGACGTACAGACAACTCGAAACTAGACTCATAGATGTTGAATTGCCGATAAAATACTACACTACATACATTATTGCATACATGATTCACTTATGAATCAATTAATCATGATCGCGGGGATATTGGATGTATCGATTGTTCCTGCCTTCAGTCCCTCCGAAAATATTCGCAAATCACGAAACTGTTGCACTTTGTCGGATTTCTAAGTGAAAAGTGATCAGAGAAAGAAAGATCTCCGGCTGTGTGAATTATACCTGGTAACGAACGACTCGACCAGATGTGCTTGATACAGCAAAGAAAAGCGTCTCTCTGTGGGTTCCTTCCCTGTCGGGATGCACCACCTTGTAAAGTTGAAGGCCAACAGTAGCTTTTTCTTTCGCTTTCCCTCTCTTGCCTTTAGTCTTAACTGTTGCATCGTCGGGCATTTTCGCTTCTGATTTGACAATATCTGCGATACCTAGCCCCACGAAACAGACAATTCGGGGTCTATATTTGACTACTTTGCTGAAGAGAATCGAGACACCCGAAACCTGCTCGGTTCTGGATAATTCCACTTGCTAGGAAGGACCATGGGGGTCAAACACGCCTCGAACATGACGTGTAACATACCTCGACTGTTGGGCGAGCAACCAGATTTGTCTATGAATTATAAAGCGCAGTTATCAGTGTTCCGGGATGTTAGGAAATGAACCCCATCTTACTAAACCGATAGAAAATTTGACCGGAAGGGACGAATCTTCTCTGGGATCCAGCCGTCGCGACGTTAGGCCTAGAAAGCAATCGGCATATTACAGTTGACTTCACCCAACCTGCGTACCAGATTCATGTAGACAGCTCCAGAAATGATTGTTTGGGTTACCATAATGATGACCTATTTCCGCAGACTGCTTCCCAGGACTGAACGTTGAACCACGATGAGTCGTTGTATCGTAGAAGAGGCTAGTGACGTACTTGATACCACAGAACATGACTATGTCCTCTTTAGTTCAACTCATAGCAATGAGGAAACTGAGTAGATAATATTTACTGTCAAGTCCCACTTCTAGATGATCCTCAAGTTCTTGTAGGTCTTCATATACTCTGACTTTGGTGTTGCTGGAGCCCGATTTCGACTTTTTCGTCAGGGAGAGACTCTTCGATGTTGTAATTGGTGGCGGATCCACATTTTCATGTTTCCTTTTTCCAAGAAATGAAGAGCTGGGGCTAATCTGGCCCTTTGTAAATGCGAACCGCGCGAAGGGATTTATTCTTTCTTCGGAGCCCCCTTCACCGCGTGTATCTTCCTCGTTGACCCCCTCTTCTGTTTGTAAAGCGAGATTCTCGAGCATGTTTTGTCGCCGAAAGTTTTATTCCAGCAGATTCCAATGGAGTACTTGCGTCCTCGCCTTCGGTAGTAAAGACTAGGAATTACGGTGGCCTGGAACCGCCAGGATGTTTTTAGTTTTATCTTTTGACACTGGGCATTCGTGGCTCCTTCAGGTTTTATCAAAAACAAGATCCGCACAAAAGTTAAATCGCTGAATTTCGCCTGAAAGAGTGTTAGATGATCTTGGTAGTGCAGCGCGAAGGTAGTTTGGGGGGTTGTTAGCGGGCGCCGGGCGGCCGCGAGGTGTCTAGAAATCGGCTGCTCCCGTGACTTAATATTCACAACGCGTCCTCGACGCGTTAAACGTTTGGAAGAAAAACTCAAGGAAAATTGAAAAGTGAGTCACTGGCTGGGAGCGATTCGATGCGGAATACTTAATAGAATATTATTATAATGAATTTGTTAATAAATTCGACCCTGCCATAGACTTTGAGGGTATTTTATCTATCATGGTGAATGATAAAAACTCTGTCTTCACGAATTACAAGAGAGATTATCTTCACTATTTGTACTGGGACTACTTAGTAGATCCGCACATGTGATGGTTTAAAGTAGTAACGCATTCTTTAAATTATGCTGCTTCCTTACCTGAATGACTGACGACAGGGCACTAGTTAAAATGTTCATATCCAAACGACGAACGCTCTAGGCAGGATGACGAAGCGAGCCTTCCTTCGCGTTGCGGATGGTGACCCTGGTACTCTCATAGCCCTTCTGCTTTTCCGGTTACACGCACGCGCTTCTGCATGGTACAATCTGCACATGCAGGCCGTATCTTTTTAGACCTACTAACGACCCAGTTTCTTTACTGGAAAAATTCTTTCTAACGGGAAAATCGCATTTTCTCAGACAGTCATAGAAACGGTTGTCCACGCTATCACTAGATGCAGGGTTACGTGTTTTTGCTCAAAATATGTAACAAAAAGGCAAAAAACACGACAGCGCACTCTTACATAATTTGGCGCAAAACATGTATTATCTATGCAAGCGGAGTTTCAAAAATGTGACACTAAATTATGCAAGAAAATGGCGCAGAAATTACGCAAATTTTACTTGACAATTAAAAATTATGCAGCAAGTGAATGATTTTTGACAATTTTCTCAGCCAAAATAAGACAGAAAATATGCAAGGAATATGCAAAAACACCACATAAAGAACATCCAAGTACCACGTTGGCAAAATAATTATAACATTTTCTGACTCGAAACAGATTAAAATTATGCAAAGAATGTCTAGTCGGTTGATGCTACATACTTTTGGCAAAAATATGTAATCAACATGTGCTATTAATTCACGGTAATGGCATTGCATGTTCGTTGCATAATTATTATGACTTTTCTTACGTATAATCGCTTTGATCATCTTGAAATTATGTGTCTTAGACATTGGTTTACTGTTACGACATTGATATCTTATCTTATCTCAAACATTTATAGCGTGGTCTCCCTTGGGTCTCCCTACATATTATCTATTTTCGTCACTCGTTTGATCCCATGTTGGATCCAAGAAAATCCAAGGTTCCAACATCCCCCGAAATTATATTGTAGGCGGGTGAAATCTCCAAGTTTAAGAATCCTATGCGACTCGGCACGATTTTGATGCCCTTCATGGTCGGAGATTCACGAAGAGGAAACAAAAGAAAGTTCTGGTAAATTGAGAATGGACTAGCGTGGGGATTTTGACAATCGGAAATGGAAGGAAAATCGGTTCATTAAGATTTGGAATCGGACCTCAAACTTCTGGACTAAGAATGAGCTAGCGTGGGGATTTTAACAATCTGACAAAAAGTCGGATGCGACAGAGAATCGGTTTGTTAAGATTTGGGAAATGAAAGATAATTCGGTTCGCTTAAATTTTCGTGAATTGAGAATCAGACCTCTGATTTCCAGATTCAGAATGGACTCACGTGCGGATTTTGACAATCGGAAAATCAGTTTATTAAGATTTGGAAAATAAAAGATAACTCGGTTCGCTTAGATTTTCGTGAAGTGAAAATCGGACCTCTAATTTCCAAATTCAGAATGAACTTGAGTGGGGATTTTAACAATTGGAAATGAAAGGAACATAAAAGATAACTCAATTCGCCCAAATTTTCGTGAAGTGAGAATCAGTCCTCTATTTTCCGAATCTGAGATTCAGAACGGACTCACGTGCGGATTTTTTATAATTTGACAGAAAGTTGGACGCAGAGATTTAGGAAACCAAAGGTAACTCGGTGATCAGTGCCGCTCAGCGCTCTGCACGGATGGTCGGCACTGTCAACTGTATTGGTACTATACAAGATTAAGATATTCGGCAGGGCCATATTTTATCATATATTCAATCCTACTCACCGCAATTTAGATGTCAGCACTCAAAATTCGGAACAGAATTTTTTTAATTTCAAGCGCCAGAATTTAAAACACGGCAGATAATTTGAATTCCGACACATTGCCAAACGACCAAATTTAAAATGCCTCAGAGAATTTAAGTTCCGATAGCCTTTTAAATTCCTGGCCACAGAATTTAAATCCGACAAACTTTTTTTAACGTTCCGAGCCGCAGTGATTTTTGAATTTGAAATCCGATTCAAATTCCGCGGCTTCGAATTTAAATTACATGTCGGAACCTAAATCTGTGGCTCGGAATCTAAATTCAATGGCTCAGAATTTGAATTCTGATCAACAGAATTCAAAGTTTCCTGGCAATTACTACCTCAAATTTCCGAAATTTACTTGACGTTTTATCTAGCCGCGCGCGCTGCGTAAGAGCCGAGTTCTTTGCTCTCTGCTTTAACTTTCATTTGATTCTGCTCTTGAAGGCCTACCCATGAAGGAAAAGCAAGCCTGAAACGGGTAATAGGCGATATAACCCCCACTGACGATTCCCTTCCAACAACCAAGAAATCGAAAACAGAAAATGGTCAAGTCGCGACCGCCACAGCAGCAAAAGAAGAGGGTGGAGAATGGACCAAAGTAGAGAAACGCAAAAAGAAAAAGGCTTCAAAGAATGAGAGCAAAGCTGAAGTATGTATTTCTTCGACCTTTTCTATTTTTCTCCTGTTTTGATTTGCAGCCGGCGCCTCAGAGTTCGCATTCCGGAGCCAGGAAAGCTGCTGGAACCATATTTGATCATTGTACATCATGTCGCTAATCTCAACTTTCCATTTCCGTACCCAGACATCCTCAAATCGACGGTTTTATGTATTCGAACCATGAAATTGTTAAGAGCCATGCTATTGCGATTGATGTGAGCGGGAGGATTACAGGTTCAGTTGGGGTGTAATTGTTGACTTGTTCATGATTTGATTCTGCATCTCGTCGCAGATGCACCACCGCCGAATTGTCTTCGGATTGATGTGCGTGTGCGAGGAATCCTAGGCGTGGTCTGAAAAGCTGACTTGATTGTACAGAATGCGAACCAAATTCAAAAGGTCGTCGTTCTGCTCGTGCCAGGACTGACTACAGAATTGCTATCACTACCGCCATTACCTACATCAGCGACCTCGAACCTGAATCTGCCTATATCGATACCCCTGCTCCCGTTACCAGCGTTTTCAGATACCACGGAAACAATGGCTCCCAGTATACCCTTTATCGCGAGCACGTTTAGCCATGGTTGTCCAGCACGCGCCGGGAGACTAGACGAGAATGCACAGCGTGCCCAGCAGCTTCTTTACGGGACCAGTGAGCGGGGGGGAGAAGAAGAGGAAACTTACGCAGAGAGTGCAATGTACGTCTTATCACACGCCTTGTACGTCATGGGCTGATGTTGTATTATATAGCAGAAACCAACAAATCTGATCCATCAAAGTACCTCCTCTCGCTCGAGCAGACGATTGAGAATAACTATAAGGTATGGCTACCCCTCCAATGTGTAATTTGTTCTAACGTATCATAGATGGTCTAGAATAACAGATGAGCAACTAGGACCAGTTACGACTCTGGGCCAAGTCCAAGCACACATTATTCGCCTCCTTTTACATCCCGCTACCAACCCATTTATGCGGAACTACACTCAAAGCATCAGGAACCTCGTATCCACTGTATGCCCCGCACTCAGCGCCTCTTCCCGTTATACGTGTCGGACCTAGGTCAGAATCAAGAGCGATTAACCTACCACTGCGTCTCCAACAATTCCTTCAATTTCAAGCTATTGTCGTCCTTCAAGAATTAAACACGAATGTTCACGGTCTTGGTCGTGTATGTCGATCATTTGAAGGCGTTTTTGAACCGTCAAGGTGGCAAAGAAGTAGTATAGAATCTCCTTTCGGAATCTCAGGTTTTTATTTGGTTTGCATGGTTAACATTTGGTATCATTTTAATTCTTATCAATTTTCTAGGTCCGCCGACTGTCAAAAGAATGCCATGTATTCAACCTTCCCTCATCCTGGGCCAACCCTCTCAATCGTGCGGCTATTCCTAGAGACAGTGTTCTTGGTGGAGCATACCTAGTCAAAGGTGCCAAGAACAGCAGCAAAAGCACGTTTGCACGGACTTTGATGAAGATGGTCCAAAGGGTTAGGCGCAGATTTGACACAAAAGATTGAAAGTATGTTGGAACCTACCGACATCTTCGACATACGCACCAGTGAGGAAAGATTGGCCCGTCTCTGTGCCACCTATTGCTATCAGTGGCCAACAGAGTGGTTATGGCGCGTACCACGATTACTCGTCCATGGAGGCAACTACCGCCCTTGTGCATATTCTGGATCTCGTACCTTCATCATCAGCTGCGGGATACACACCGTCAGATCACCGAGCGATATCGATCATGTCGTATTTCCACGCTCCGTATCCTTTTGATGCAACTCCAGACGCATGGAACGAAATCAACGTGCAATCATGGGATGTTTCAGGGCCTTCATGTGCTATTCCGCCTTACCAGGTCGATTGCGGTACCGCTTTTGACAAGATCGTTCTTACAGGTGCAGGAAACGAGGACGTTGTGGAAGAAGAGATTGCCCAAGTCCTTAATGGTGCAATCGTAGGCTTTGTTGCCTGCGAGCCTGGAACTGTGGACATCGAAGGGTCTGAAACCAGAACATCTGGAATCCCGTACAATCGGACCTCTAGCCCTCCATCTCCTGCATCATCCAACTGTGTCGGTATTGGCCTTATTCGGGGTGTATCATCATTCACAACGGAAAACGGACCATCGTCACCAAAAAAAAAAATTCATATCCTCACTCCCCTGCCTCACTCATTCTTGGAAAACTCTCGCATGCTCGTCAAGGGCGAAATGGAACTTCCTGTCTGGGGCATGTTTGATTTCAGGAACTTTGAAGACAAAGAGGCTGATGTTGGTGATGTCGCTGATGTTGATCGTGATAATGTACCTTTCTTGCAATGGGGCAAGGCTCAGGAAGGTGTTCACGGTGCCGACAAGAGGAGAATCAGGAGGAACTTGATGAGAAGAGGACAGATGTAATATAAATTTATGATTATACAAAGTTATATAGTAGTTTCATGATCCTGTATTTGACGGTTAGTTAACGTTAGTATTCTTCCAGCCCCTTTCTCCTTGATTCTCTCCATTTCAACCATTTTTTCCAGTATTTTGGTGTCCATGGATCCAGCGCCTTACTTAAGTCTTCTGGATCATGCATCTTCCTTAGCTCTAAGAAGTGTTTGAGTGTCGCCTAATATACGAGTTCAAAAAGTTTCTGGGCACCTTGTTATAGGCGCCAGCCATGTCGGTTGTTGGAACCCTTCGAGCCTTGGCTAGAGTCAAGCATGTTGGGACATGAAGCCGATCTGGAACGGTTAGAGGTTGTGGACTTTGGGGTCGGTAAATTCGATGCTCGCTTCAGTTGACTGGATATTGTCGGCAAGGAAAAATGCCTCGTCCTAGTGGTCAGATGGTCAGCCGGTTCCAGATGAGTTTGATCGTAGTTTTGGCAAGCCGAAAATCGAGGGGTAAGTTCGTCTCTGAGGGGGCTTGAGTGTCGGATGATTCTTCCATGAGGTGATGATTCGGAATGATGATGGAATGGGTCTTCGGTAAACGTAGTGAGTATTTATTGAAGCATGGTCTCCGACAAACTTCCGTCACACCCGTACTCATGTCGCCGCACGATACCCAGTCCATCAAAGGTAAGGTTTTCATTTTCTGAAGACATAGCATAAATCCCGAGGCCAAACCAACGAGCGGTGTGGGACCGTTGAGATATAAAGGCTCTATAGCACAAAAGAGAGTCGTAGGATTCATCATCTTCCACGCTATCGCTAACAAGCGAAAGATTGAAAGAGCTGCTTGACCTAGGGGACAGAGGCTCCATAGTAGTCATCGTTACGGTTCTATCCGCCGTGTCGTTAGTCGTTTTTTCAGAGACTGAAAGCGCGGATGACGTTTTGTTAAAAAGCATTCCAGGAGCACTTTTTGTTTGCCACGTACGAGCCTCCGATGTGGAATTAAAAATACGCGAACAAAAAAATAGTTGGGCGAGGGATGTGATGAACGAATTCACAACTTCGAGCATATAATGGTGTGTAGTCTGTGGCTTATAGAGACAGTGTTTTGGTAGTGTGTGCTGAGATTGTGGGTAACCTTGAGTTTTTCTGGAAAAAATAACATCAAGCGATATTTAACAAAAAAACGTAGTGGCTGATCTGGAATACCAGACTTCGTCAGGGAATTGGTTAACCACTTGACAGATATTATAATTCGTCCTGCTCCGCCTCCCATTGGTACACCCAACATAAAAAATTATCATATTTGGGTCAGTCTAGATGCCTGTATGACATGTTGAGAGGAAGACTTGTTCATTCAATGACACTGCGAGTTGATCAGGAATTATTAATTAGCGCTCGTCGACACGTCGTGGTTTAAATTCAAACTCCGCTTGAAAGGTCTTGCAGTTGATATACAATCTCCGATGGTTTTTTTAACGTCCTAACTCTGGATACGACTTGAAACATACGTATATCCCATATGTTAAGCGCCGTAGCAGCTTCTCAGGCTGCTGCTACACAGGAGACACCAATTCCGTCTAGTTCCAGCTCTGGTCCAAGATCTTTGTCGTCCCAAACGGGAGCATCGTTACCGAAATCAAAACGCAAGTTATCAACACAACAACCGCGTCCGGAAGTCAAGAAGGCAAAGAGTAGCAAAGCTTCTCAGAAACAGAAACCAAAGCGCGTGGCCGATGACTTTCAAACCCAAGCAGATATCATCGTTGTAGATTCCGAAGAGTATGATGGATCAGATTCGGCTATGAGTGGTTTGGAAGATTGTAACCCGTTGGACCTTCTGGAAAAATCGACAAACCCTACGGTGAAGAGAGCGTGGTCCCCAAGCCAACCAATAGTTGATTCATCAGACGAAGACTCGATTCAAGACGACGCTGAGATTTCTGGGCCGTTCGATATCTCGTCGATTCTACCCAACCCGCAAATTTCAAGGAATGGAGTCGACGACGACCGGATACTGTCAACTTTCAAACCGGAGATGGATCACAGCGTACTAATCCTATCTCGGGAAGAGTGTTCAGCTTTAGGCTTGCAGGATGGCGTGACAGTGGTTGGGCTAAGTTCTGAAGATACGCTGTGTCTATTGGGAACATGTAGCCTATCGATCCGCACGGCTCTATCGGCATTTCTACGACTGATGCTGTGTCACCGCCGACTCTGATCTTTCTTGGGCACTCACTGGAATCCGATCCTAGAGCTCTCAAGATTTGCCTTCCGCTATGCATCGATACGGCACTCACATATCATCATCCTAGAGGACGCCCTCTGAAACCTGGTTTGGCGTGGCTCACCAAGAAATGGTGTGGTCGTGATATTCAAACGCGAGGAGAAGGTGGTAATGACCCCAAAGAATATGCTAGAGCGTGCTTGGATTTGTTAAAGAAGAAGATGGAGAACGGACCTAGCTTCGGAGAGTTCAAAATCGACCACGAGTCGATATTTGAAAGAATGGCAAGGTCAAAGAGGAAGATGGGCCCGAATGGTGTGAAAAGTGCGGTCGTGGACCACGGAAACCTATCTACGCGCACCAGGTCTTCTTTTGATGCTGCCATGAAGTTGTGCAGGATAAGTTGTTCAAGTCACGGCCGATACATCCTCTGTTGTGAAAGGCGAGACCCTGTCTGACACGATCCGCACACTGGCCTGCTATGGTGACGCTATCGTCATCAGGCATCCTCAGGTTGGCAGTGCTCAAGAAGCTGCTAAATACTCTCCAGTTCCTGTCATTAATGCTGGCGACGACATCAGAGAACACCCCACCCAGGTATGTTTTTCTCAACCCGTTCAAAAGTTATTAGCCACTGATCCATCTTCAAAATGTTCTTCATGATATCTACACCATTCGTTCCGAGTTAGGAACAGTCAACGGACAAACTATCACTCTCCTCGGTGATCTCAAGAACGGACGCACAGTTCACAGCCTTGTGATTCTCTATTCTGTCCGCCTGAACGTTGTCGACCCAGCATCGCTCGCTATGCCATCCAGTGTTGTCGCAGCTGCCAGGAAAGCTGGTATCCCCGTCACAATTTGCGAATCGCTCGATGAAATCCTCGCGGACACTGATGTCTTTTATGTCACAGGGGTGCAAAAGGAAAATTCGCTTCCGAGACTGGGTGGTTCCAAGTTAAGGACGCTTACCGCGTCGATCATGCGGTTCTTTAGGGCCAAGGAAGACATGATTGCCATGCATCCTTTGCCATGAGTCAATGATATGTCTTTCATTTGCTCGCTTGTTGATCTAAGCGACGAGTCTGTTAATAGCTAGATGGTGAGCGACTGACCCGTTCGAGAAGGACCAACCGTTAATTTACACATAGACACATTTCGTTCACTTGTAATCGTGACAGACGCGCTAGATTGTATGGCTCGGATATGTCATAGAATAGGACAGGAATTCTAGATGAACTTGGTCAGAGTACGCGCACATTTTTGAGTTGGTTTATTGCTAGCGCCTATTTTAGTTGTGAAACTTTTCCCTCAATAAAATGATGTTTTTTTAGCAACTTATGAATGATGAATGTGTGTACGTTATGTGTGCTTCGGTAATATAACGACGAGAGGGCCTAGGGTACCATTCCTCCCGACCCAATTTTCGAGGTTCGAAAGTTGCTTATTCAATTCAGTGTTCTACCAACAATAGGTGGATCGTGATCCATTGTCTGGTTGCCGTACACCGCATATTTGATCCACTTTTGCGTGAATGCGATGCGCGTTCGTCTTAGCGTGGAGTTCGTTCAACGCTCAGATAAGAAAAATCGGAATATTTACACGTAGGTACCAAAAAAAAAGATTTACAATATGGATGCAAAGTACAATACACACGCAAAAAAACAACAAAAAAAGAAGCCGACCGATTAGATATCTAAATCTTCGCAGTCATCTTCCAAATCCTCCAAATGATCGTCCAATCTCGACTTTCTCCACCTCGTTTGTTTTTTACTCGCCGATTCGTGTCGACAAATGGCACCAGTTTTGTCGTCGTAAATGTGGATTCCGCCGATGTAATTTCCGTTCGAAAGAAAGAGTCGAGCCGTAAGGTGGCTAGGAAGCTGGAGTTTTCCCTTCCTTTGTGCCGAAGAGTGAAATCCAGAACTGCCGGAGATATATTCAGGATCGATTGAGTCGAGGCAGACGACCGAACTCGCCAAATTACTATCGTCCCACCGTCAACCAAACCCTCTACCACCAGACTGCGTGCGATCTCCACCATCGAAATTCGGAGAGAGGCGCGCACATATTCCATGTGCTGTGCTCTTGTGCTCGCATCTGCTGACAGCGTGCGCTTCAAAACGCGAATGCGTACAATCATCGTGACGTTTGTCGGCGGCGCGAAAGGCGGCTAATCGAGTCTTCTGTAACGCTTGATATGCAATGGGGTAGCCGTTGTTGGCCTTGGGTGATACAGGAGGGAATAGATGGTGTAGTGTGCCCTGTGATGCCTTTTGATGCCTCAGATGCCCTTTCCTACAAATAATTGGAAATATAAATGACTTACAGAGGGTTTAGAGCGCCTATGGGTGATGGAAATAGGAAGGATGGTGCAGGCCAACACTGGTGGCTTCATTTGGAGGGCGAGAAAGTTGAAAGCTTAATTGACATTGATTACATCGTCATTACATGATATTTATTCTCTGGAACTGGAAAAATCCTCAGACTCTCTATGGATTTCTCTCTTCTGGAGTTTTCTATTCCTTGTGATTCATATCTGCTTCAATGAATAATAAGGATAGTTGGGGAATGTACCAGGGCACCACGTATAGAAGCGTCATGGACCAACTTGGTTACGCAAGCACAATATAATGTGGAGTAAAAGACTTTCCTCAGGTATCGTGATTGTAGAAGAAGCAACGTTGGGAGTTGGATAAATGATGCAAAGTAGGAACGCGTGTCTTAATATAGAATATTAGCGGGACGCGTCTCATATATATTTAGCACGCGACTCTTTCACGTGTTACACGTCACATGTTCACATATGTATGAGATCGTGTATTTATAGTATATTCATAGTATTATTAATAGCAAACCTCGATCTTGCCTCGATCATCTCTCACCCACCGAAAAGAAAACCTGACGCCAACCAAACTCCACCCTGACTCCTTGCTAAGTCATCTATGAAAACGAGTATGGGGAAATTATCTACGCAACACCCTTGTTCGGGTACCTTTATTTACTCGGCATGGGATCTAAATACTTAGCGAGCTGATAATTTAAGCAGATGCGCCGCGAGATATTACCGCCCTTCGATATTTCGTGCTGTTAAGATCCACCAGCAGTCGACTTATTTTCTCTGTGGAGGAATCTCTGAACCTCTGGTGCGTTGACTGGGCTACAATGATCAAAGCAGCCTACCTTCTCACCCCAAACTTATCTGGACAGCTTCGGAGGGAATTCAAAACGTTCGATAACCACAATCGACGTTAGACTGGGCTGAGGGCGGAACCGAAGTAGTGGAGCAAGAGAATAACAGAAAACACAGGGAGGTAAACCGAGACCGCATCTTCTGGTATTATCCAGGCATCAGTGGATCTCCTTGATCCATGATTATCCATTTCTCAATATGCAATCCCTCTGTGTTGTGAGTGCATCTAAATAACTCATCAAGTTAAGTTTACTACTCGCTAGCCTTCTATTTCCTCGATGCGTGTGCAAAAGGCAAACTTAAGAGTAGACGCGCGCAATGTTTCGATGTTGCCCTGCTCTGAAATTCTGCCCTCTCATAAATCTGCATCCACCTTTGATCCATTCCTCCCCAACTCATCAGTTATATCACACTCAGGATGCAGCCCACTCAGTCCGCTGATCCATCCTCGTCCGCACCACTCAACCAAAGATTCGACGTTACTCAAGAGCAATACCAAGCGCTAATCCAAAGGCTCGAAGAACAAGAGAAAGAAAACGGTACGCCAACATATTCCAAATGCACGGTTGGTAATGCTCACAGACCCTGCGTCACCCTTGTTTAAAATTAAGAGAAAGCATTTAAAGCGATACACCAGCCGTTAATTGAGAAGCCGAAAGGACAAATTGGACAGGGTCAAGGATACAACATCATGGAGGCAATGGGCATACAGCCCAACCACTATAACGTGATATTGATGAGCATTCTATAGGATACAAATGGCAATGTATTGACGACGTACAGGATCTTTTTCACATTTACGCCGCCAAATACTTAGACTTGACCGCGGGCGCTAAAGAACAAAATGAGTTTCAAGTTACGGCTCTGAAGGAAGAGGTAAGAATTCGTATATATTGACGTAATTACATTGCTGATTTACGATTTTAGATGGTAAAAGTGGTTCCCATATTACGCTACTACCGATTCGCGTGGCCAGTAGTCCATGAAATATGCGAGTTATCTATAAGGAAGAGTCATTGAAACATTGTGCAATGCGAAGGTTCAAAGGAGAGGGGGATATATAAATTCAAATGATGGATTGATGACAATAAAATTGCGAACGCAAGAATTTAAAGACAAAGCATAGAAGGGTGATGATGGTAGAATGGGACAGAAAAAATAATTTTGCAGTGAAAAATAAAATGTATGATACTTGCTTGACATCAAATAAAAGCGAAAGCGTTAACGATCGAATAAGCCACAGTTGATTTGTTTAATGAGATGTTAATATTCCGAGTTGCGAGGGATGCATGAGTGTTGGACGTGATGAATTCTGAATGCTTGATGTGCGTAGAGAAGATTTTGACAGCTGACTAGATATTACGCCGCCTTCCGGTGTGACTAAGATATATTTTTGCTGCGGCCAATATGGGCGCGAGAGATAGCTCCAAGACATAATATTGAGGTGAGAAGCTTTTAGTGATGATGCTTTGACGACGTCGTCAAAGTCCTGGAAAATGAGGAGTTTCTGGAAATAGCGAATAGACTTAATATCCATAGTAAGCGCGCTGAAAGATCATATTCATCGTTAATAGAATTTCGGGACTTCAATATTTCTCAAACTTGCCATTCTATCGCTAAAACGGAATGAGCAAAGAGCGAGCACTGAAGAGTGGGAAAATGTACTTACAAAAGCCAGATAACCTTGGAGCCAGTTTTGCATCCCCGAAGGGTGACAATGTGGCCTCTGATGCACTCGTAGAGAAGGGCACGTCGATTCTTATCGGCCTGTAGAAGGACCTGTTAGCGTACGACGAGACAGCAGACGAAAACAGTGCCTTACGATGGGCAAGACATTGGCGATCAATTGGCTTCCCGTGACCGACAAGGCCAAGTCCACGATCATGGCGCGGCGGACGCTAAAATGATTAGACGCCTACTTTACTCCAGACGTGCGAGGCATGCCTGTTGACCAAAGTCTGAGCCGGATCACCTAGGAGGAGCTCAGAGACGATGAGAAGGCGAACGTCTGCTTCACAATCCAAAGCTTTTTCCAATACATGGCACCCATAGCAGTTTGTAGCCGAGTCAACAATACGTCCGCTGAAAATGATAATTAATTACAGTTTAATGAAAATTATTCTTCAACGTACCACATACAAGAGACAATTTTGCGCCTTTCTTCGGGAGTAGATACCGCTTCTAGGCACCTTTGGACAGCCCAGTTCCCGAATCTATATAAGCTTTAGGATGTAAATTAAATCACAACCAAAGCACCAACCGATGCGCCATCATTTCGAAACCACGGGCGCATATAGCGTCCACGATCATGGCCCGTTCTTCAAGATCGGCGACCTTCAATTGTTGCTGGAGGAAGAAGCAGTGAAAGAAAGTTTATGGGCTACATATGGTGCATATGTGAGCATATGTGAGGTAAAATATAAAAAGAAACGTACTACTGTTGTTGATAAACAAAGGAATATTGTAGGTACTCTTTCTGACCTTGAGTGACACCAAATTTCAAGTCAGACGCCACAGGCTTCTCAGCAGCAGAATGACGCCACTCAGTGGGGAGGGTAGCCTGTTACTGGGCTAGATGAGGTTGTCGGTTCAGGTTCAATCTCCAATCCATGGGTGGAATGCGTCTAGTGTCTGTACGACGAGGCGATGGAGAATTGTAAAGCAAGTTCGCCATATCAGATTGAGAGAAAGGTTGGATATGCTGGTTAGCAATAGGGGCGGGTGTAGGGGGCTCCGTGAAAGGTTCGAAAGAAAGCAAGTTGGCATTACTACTAGCTGTTGGTTGATGGCGCAGGTGGCTCAAATGCGCAAGAGGAGAGCGGGATGCCGAAAGGTTTGCGGTCGCAATAGCTTCTCGATTTTTAGCGGGGGAGTTGTTCTCAAAGTTGAGGGGCTGTTGATTGACATAGGAATAGCCAGGATGGCCGTGTTCGTAAGGAGAGTGAAGTTTGACGTCAAAGGACCTTCCACTGGGAGAAAGATCAGTCGGGATTAACTGTCCTGATGATACAGAATGAAGTCCATATGGCCTGATGCAGATGGTTGAAGTCGGTGGGTGTACAGTTGTCGAGAAGGAGGATGTTGTTGGGAGGATGAGGTGCTTAAAACTGAAGAGGGAGACGATGTTGGTTGAGACGAACTAAAGGTAAAGGAAGACGGGGCCAACGGCACGGAGCCGAGAGTGAACTAAAATTAGATATTGTTCGCCGTAGAATACTAAATTTAGATTATGTACCATGTAAAGTCGTCGAACAGTCTCACGCATACCTCACAAACTCTCATCCTTGGAGTGTAGACTCCAAGACTCTAGCTGGATAATGTAGAAGCTGTTAGACTCTGCGTCGGAAGAACGGTAAAAATGACGGGGTTTAAATTTATTGATATTTCTACTAAGTTATAATCCGGTGGACCCTTCGCTGTGCAACTGTCTCCCCCTACCTCCCTTGTTTCTCTCGTTTGACTTTCTCACTAATCAACATCAGCATGAACGATCTTCAAAAGTAAGTTATGTCAGTCTTTTTGTTATTAAATTCTTTGCACATTGTAGAGAACACTGCCATTCGGCGCGCAAAAGGGTCTTTTTTGCGTCTGTTGCACCGTTTTATCATCAAGCCATGAACTTAGCAAGACAAATCGATGTTTTCCTGCTCTCTGTAACCCTCCTTTTCAAAATAAGACTTGCTCTCGATTCTTCTGCAAATTCCACTTTACGCATCTTGTTTAAGGTAGTTGTTCTCATTTTTGATCTTTCTTTCTTTCGGCTGATTCTTTTATAGTATATTCTCAGACAAGTCCAGGACACTATAATCCATCAAAGCTCAGTTCCTCAAGCTAAAAACCGTTGGTCTTATATCCTTCAAGACGACGAGCAGGTAGCGAACTCTTACCACTTCAACCTCTCTTTTGCTTGTCTTACGCTTTATTCAGGCCGCACATTTTGTTGAAAATCCGTTCTCCAGAGACGTTTTGTTAAAGAAGCTCCAGATTTGGTTCATGACAGAGTACAGCCTCTACCGTTTCGACATCGGCGACCATATCACAATCCCAGGGGCCAACAAAAACACGATCTGGAATATCAAAGAAGACCTAAACCAAATTGATGGAAAAAATGAGGGAAACGAAGAGGAAAAAGACGGACTCTCTCGCATTTTACAAGATTGCGCACTTATAGATTTTACTGGACCCATGTCAACGAGCGCCCAGGACATCGAGAGGACCTTTCAAGACGTTCACGGGAAAGAATGTACAAAAGGATGCTTTTGTGCATTTTGCGAAGCAGGAGGAATACCTATCGGGCAAAAAGACTACTGCGAAAGTGATATTTTTGTCATTCCGGCAAAGAAGAAAGCGAGAAAAATAGAGGAGATGATGGATATATGATTTGTTATATACGTTCTGTCTGACATATCTACCATGACAACAATACGGATATTTTTGACTGATAATAAACCGGACAGGAAATTAGATAAATAATCAATTACTAGATCAGATTCAGAATGACTTGGTCTGAAAAGGACTTCTATCAGTTGACCGAAAAAAACATGATATTTCATATTTCGGAAGTATTCTAAAAATGCTCTTCGTAGTTTCTAGTATACTACAACATGTGTAGAGAGTGAGGGTGAGTGCGAGTGCCGAGAGTATCAATGAGAGAGAGAAGATGCAAGGAAATTCACCTACTGCTCTTCCAAATTAGGATTTCAGTGGGCCACACGTACTCGGAGAACATCGGTTGGGACCATTCATGTCGGCAAAATAATGGCCATTATGGGTTATACGCACTATCAAACTCTCCTGCCAGCGGTGGGAAGAGCAGGCGCAAAAGGACTCGAGCTCGTACGAGTGGCATTAGGTTAGGTTGTAACTCTGAGCCACTATAAACTCGAGGAACTTGATGCTGGCGTAAGGGTGTGCTTGGTTGATAGTGCGAAGTGCTGGCTTGGTTCGGGACATGAATAGCATTGAGAACATTTGGCAATGGATGCTTCGCTCGAGAGGGACGGGTTCGAGGTTGACTGAGACGGAGATCACGGAGACCTGCCCGCTCTCTATTCTTTGCCTCTAAGGCTGCCTGTCGCTGGGCAGCAGTCTCTTTCTTCCTCTTTTCACTCCTCTCTGCTTTCTCAGCTTCGTGTTTGCGGAAGTATTCAGCGTCGTCTTCACTGAGCATCTTAGCGATTCCGAGCCGTGTCTTCGAGAATAAGTTACACTCCAGCCAGCTGCAATAAGACCTCTGACATGAGATATCCGACTTTTCGTTGCCAACACCGTCAAGACCGTGTCTGGAAGCGAACATTGTATGCCCCAAGGATGCCGTTGGTACTTCGAAACATAGGTTTTATGTCTCCATGTGGTAAGAAGTTGTCGCGCGCTTTGAAGATGTGTGTCATGACGGTTGCAGCAGTTGGTCCTTCGGCCTGATTACGCTTTCTGTTCTGGTTGAGGTCTTCAGCAGCAGAGTCGACAATTTGTATGGTAGAATTGAGGGGCAAAAGAAGGTGGTGGTTAGGAGTGCTGTTTCGTAAGCAGTTGTCACAGCACATATTGAAAGGATCTGGCAAACATATAAGCAGAGTCGACACATGCAGGAAGATAAAATCACGTACCGTTTGATGGGTTTCCATCTCCAAACTACCTACGAGAAACCTCTTGCCTACAACCTTTAGCCTCAATCCAGTCACGTAACCCTTCCTCGACGGCCTTTCGAAAAACTATGGTATCACTGTTGACCGGGTCTACGACAGAGCTGGACTTGGGCTTCATTTCTTGGAAAACACTAGGCTGAACGAGAAGTATTGCACGCGATGTGATCGAATGGTCCCGGCCTCCTCTACCAGCTCGCTGCATCCATATTGAAAGGCTGCCAGGTACAATGAGTTACACAACTTGACGAATATGCGGCTGATCGCATCCCTGTAGAAATTAAGTGTTAACTAGGAGACTTGTGGGCAAATAAAAATACGTACCATACCCGCAGCCTCAGTAGTCAATAATATTCTTATCTTTCCCTTCCGAAACCTCTTGAGCACCTTCTTCTTCGACCAAACACTCCTTCATGAATGATAAGTGGCAACCATGCCCCGCATACACAAAGGCAATCGTGCACGCAGCCACTTCATGGCATCCATAGTAACGTTGATGTCGTCGAAGAACAACATTGTCTAAACCAGCTCCTGCAGCGAATCATCAACGTTCGGGTGAAGAAGAAGAAAGGAGAGCAAATCCAAATCGGATTTAACCCCTTTCATCGTGCGCATGAATCACGCAACGTTGGACCGATTGGTTCCCAAGTTGACATGATATGTTGAATCGCGTGGCATATGCATCACCTGGCGAACAGAAGCAAGAGTCGAAGGAGAGAGTGGCTGATGTAACGAGGAAAGAAATACCGGCGGCGACAAACGATCACAGAGCGCCGAGTTCGTAGAGGACAAAAACTGTCGCCCCATTGCGAAATACAATGTGCCCCGTCAATGATGATAGCGTATATGCTAGCTGTGACCTTGGGTGAATTGAGAAAAGACCGAAAGCCGTCATGTTGGAGGCACATCTCGGGGGAGGTTATAATGACACGGTGGTTCATGTTTTCAATAGCCTATTTCCCAAAAGTCAGAAGTGTTTCTTTTTAATAACTATTGAATGCATACCTTATGTAGAGCACTGTTGTAAGTCTCTCCGTTTACGGCAGCCGCAGAAAGGCCTAGTTTGTTGAAGCGTGCGGCCTGGCATTCGAAAATGAGATTGCAAGAGATGTCTAATATCAAAAAAATACTGACCTGATCCTCCTCGAGGGCATTCAATGGTGAGATAATAACCACGGTCTTCTTGGTTTCAACCAGTAGCGGTAGGATGAATGGCAATGTCTTCCCAGCACCTGTCCCTGCTACAACCGAACAATCAAGCCCGAGCAGCAGTACCTCTGCTACATCCAGCTGCCAGTCGTATGGAGTCAAGCCTTCACTACGAAGCTGGAGCTCACAACACATTTTCTGGCAGGTAACTCGAGAGGAATACCCATTCTTCGTAGCAAGTTGACGAGCATTGTCGAGGAGTTGAGCAGCGTGTAAAACTTCACGGCTGTGCTGCTCAACGCTCAACCCGCGTTGTGATGACGTTATGGTTTCTCTTGGTTAAAAATAACTTGTGTGTGAAACACATATGTATCTATAGATTTTTGATGCGCAAGTGTCTAAATGTTTATCGATCATATAGCAAGTCATGCCGATTAGGTAGTAACTAGAGTACTGTTTTTCATAGGATATGAATACATAAATGTGGGTTATATCCCTCTTGAAATCATGAAGTAAATTCTGCAGTTTTGAAATCCAAATCCAAATCTCAAACTTAAATTGAAATTTCGATATCCAAATTCAAATGTTGAAGCTCGAATCCAAATTTCGAAATGTTGAAATTTTAAATCTCTCTATGAAACGGAGAATTTATATGCCAAATTACTGGTTTTTGAAAACCAAATGTTTTTGATTTCAAATTCTGCGGTTTGGAATTTGAATCATATGTTGGAGCCTAAATCTGTGGCTCGGAATTCAAATTCTATGGCTCGGAATTCAAATTCTGTTGATCGGAATTCAAAGTTTCCTGCCGGATTGACATTCTGCCGCTCAGAATTCGTACGCCTAGCTCTGACTCTCGCTCTGATTATCGGATTCAAATCCTCTTCTCGCTCTTGATTTTTGTGGAAAGTGATCTCTTGCAGCTTTCCAACTGGCACAAGTGCTCAGCACTCATTTGTATCTTATTGACGAATTTGTCCCGATGCTGATGACTGGACAAAATTTGAAAAAAATTAACAATGTGAGTTGGTGATTTTCCTTTTCGTTCCAAATCCTTTCCTATTTTCTTTTCCTTTGCTTCTTTCTATTTTTCTATATCAAAGAGCTATCTGACACTCCCCGCATCTCCACCCACGCAGGCTATCCGGTTTCACATCGCCCTTTCGAACATCAACTATTTGCTCTCGAAGTAAGGTACCCTGTATGCACCGTCTACAGGATATGCGCAGTTGCGAATTTTTTTGTGTCTCAGATCTCGCTTCCATCCCAGGTACGTCCTATGTCACATCTCAGCATTGAAATGGAGTCATGTTCTACATGGATAGGCGCGAACGCGGAGCAAATAACAGGAAGTGCTTGAGCCTTGGGAGAAGTTGCGTTGCGTTGCGTGGGCAAAGGACTTTAGGAAGTACGATCCCCCTTCCCCGGCGAAAAGATATATTATAAGAGTACCAAAGCCTCTCGGTACTCCCACCCTTTTATTCGCTTTGCGGTGACAAACACACCCACGACCTCCCTTCTGTCCTCTTCGTCTGGATCCATGACCCACCCTCCACTTGATCTGTTCTCCATCGACTCAGCACCTCTCAGGCTTCCAGGTTCACACTGAATGCGGAAACCGACATCGGTATGCTATATCAATTCGAATGACATCTCTGCGTTCCTTTTCGGGCCCTCTATCACCCCGAACACAAACACAACGACTAGTCTAACGAACGGCCAGGCTTTCGTCGTTGTCATCCTCGTCCACATCCTCCCCTCTCCCGCTGCTATCTTTCTTCTCCCATCTGGCACCTCAACTATCCTCAAACGTTCAACGTTGAAAGTTCTTCCCATGTCTCTGGAGGACTACTTTCGTGTTTACTCGCTCAGCGCTTATTTTTTATTCTACCTTCCCCTGCGCTATCCTTGTGCGATATTTAAACTCGTAACAACATCTTTTTATTCCTCATCTTGCTTAGCTTCGTTTTTTCTCTTTTTTCTTTTCTTTCTAACTTTCTTTCTATCGAGTGTCCCTTCGTATCATCTTTATCCAACGCATTTTTACTAAACACACCACATATACGCATGTTTTTCCTTCCTTCCCTTCATCAGCCTCCTCATCGGAATGTTCTCTGCTCACAGACTCGGGTATCAACGTCAACAACGATCCGCCCCAGTCCATCATTGGGAAGAATGTGTTTTTGCTCGTCGTCTCGCTTTCGAGGGCGCAAAACTGAACGAGGTTTCTTTCCTTCCTTTTATTTATACAAAAGTTGGTGTCGCAACTTGCAAGTAGTTAGGAAACTTAATCAAGTTGATGTTCGGTTCTTTATTATGGTGCTCGGGCTTGACCTGTGAGAGGAGATGTATGAGCGACCCACAGCATGTATTAGTTGAACATGTTAAAAAATTAACACGCGCTATCTGGATGGCAGGTCAAAATATCATAGATTCATTGGGGTTACGCCAGTCGCCAAGAGGTACATTGCTAATTTAAAATAAGGGTGTAAATTAAGAGGACGGCGAATCCACGGTGAAATCGGTAATTATGGGGAAGGCGACTCTGTCACTATTGTCTGATACATCGAATAGTACAACATCAATGAACCTGGCAGCAAGGTTGCTTTTACCAAAGTGAATAAGCATGAAGCTGCGAGTTTCCTTGCCCTTCAATCGTGAGGCAGATGCAACCATGCCCGGATAGTCCTAGTTCGCCTACGATTGCCGTGCCGCCGCGATACAATCCTGAGGGAAGGGGATATAAGGACAATATGCTACCAATTGTACCGTGAATATCATCTGGGAGGGAGCATTGAAGCGAGTGGGGTGAAAGATGCAGCTAAAATGTCGTGCAAGAAATAGAAATACAGAAAATGAATGGAGAGTAGACCGCGGATCATCAACAGGATAAGGCGGATGAGTTAAACTTCGAAGGAATTAAACGATACTTTTTTGTCTTGCTGAGGAATTTTTCAAAAACCTCCGAATGAATTCGGTCGTTAACCACTCCTTCCTGTAAGTGAGAAGCACTCGATGCTTGGACGACGCCTAGATAAAAAAATGACGGAGTCATTCTCAGGTAAAAAGGGCGCAGGGCACAAACAGACTTACAAGAGCCAATACCTTTTCTAACCTTTTCTTGTCTTGCTTGGTAAGCGACTTCGCAATATTCAGATGCTTCTTCGCCAAATTATGGATATCCAACTATAAATACCTCTAAGCCAACGAACCGTTTAATGAAAGAAAACATACATACCTGCACGTCAGAAAAAACATCCTCATCCCATTCGAGTTTTTCTTTGAGATTTGCGGTTGATATGCCGCGCGGTCTCTCTATGGTATTGTCATCGTTTCCCTCTCGACGGCGACCCATCTGGGAGGGACAAGGATCATGTGGAAGGTCAGAGAGCTTGAGTCTGATGAAAGGTGCCCAGAGAAACGTACCTTCGTGTCTTCGCCTTCGTATTCTTCTTCTTCTTCTTCCTCCTCCTCCTCCTCCTCGCCTTCGGATTCTTTTTGGTCTTGATTGTCATTGCTTCGGATTTGCAGGTCCCCGGCATCGACTATGTCTTCGTAACCCTGCGCGTCGTGATCCTGGAGGGGTGCCTCATCCTCTTTGATGCCTTTGTTGGGGTCTATGCCCCCCCCCCCAGGGCTGCCATGCTTAGAACCCTCCACATTTAATCCAGCCGTTGTTTTCCGCTTTATCTCGGAACGTTTTTTCGTGAATATTTCCACGAAGTCAATCCGCATGGGCTCCTGCATATGATGAGTGAGATGGATCCCAGAAATATGTAAAAAATTAGACAGGAAGACGATAACTTTACCATAACGGATGGCTTACTATGATTTTGACGTTCTTGCTTTCTTTGAAGGTGGTTTCCAAAATCTCGACGTCGCTGCTGGAATGTTCGTCCTCTATGTTCTTGTTTTCTTTCTTCGCTTTAAATCTCTCCACCTTCGCGGGCTTTTCAGTTGGTTTCGACATTAAATTCCCCTCGTGGTTGTCGATGGGTGATAGAAACACTCTTGCATGGCGTGGCTTTTTGGCTGAGGGACCTTCGATGACTTGAAGGTTGTTGTCGCTCTCGGATCCGGCTTTGTCTAAAAATTTCCTCTTAGCGCAACCTTCAACCTTGTTCTTGTCCTCCTTTATCTTGGATTTTCTCGCCGATTTATCCACAAGATTCTTCGCCGTTGCGGTTGCTTTATCTATCGTTCTTCGCTCGGAAGTTTTGTCCGATCCTATAATTTGCTTCTTCTGCCGTCCTTCAACCTTCGAGTTGTACGTCCTCCTCAACGCTTGAGCCTGTAATCGGTTATCCTTCTTGTGTTTCGTCTCTCTAATCTGACCATCAATTTCTCCCCTATCCACAGCCAAAGCTTTTCCAGTCAATCCTTCGCCTTCATCGTCAAAAAACATGAATTCTTCGTCCTCTGAAGATCCTTTCAAACAGACCGTTATCGGGAGAGCAGTAGGTATGGTCGTCGTATAGCATCTAAGGCCTTCGATAGAGTCTTTGTAGGAAGCACTGGTTTTTCTGAGGTAGTTCTCCGTAAGATCGTCGATCGGCCACATGGATCGATAATAGCGTAATACGGGTGCATGTTTTACCATCTAAAGTTGTAGATTAGCAGTATAATTATCTCAATATCTATGTGTCATTCATTACCTCCGCTTTTAGAGCTGTAATCTGTTCTTCATCCTGTCCTTTAGCGCCCACAGTCAATTCCAAATATTCGCCAGCATGGATGTGAAAAAGTGCCTGTGAGGTTAGGTAAGATATCGAAGCATCCAACGTATCCACATGTAAAACTCACCAATATCAAGTTATAGTGATCGGGTTGTATTCCCATTGCCTCAACAATATTGTACCCCTGACCCTGTCCTGCCTGTCCTTTCGGTTTCTCGATCAACGGTCGTTGTAACATTTGAAATACTTGTTGGAGCCTGTCTAAGTTTAGAGCCTGTGCGTGAACATCACCGACAAGTGTTTAGAAGATGACGACGTACCGTTCTCTTTTTTTTGTTCTTCAAGCGTTTGGATTAGTGATTGGTACTGCTCTTCAGTGATGAAGTTCTTTCCAAAGGTTCCAACTTTCGAGGATGAGGATGCGTCGTCCATTTCAGTGGGCAGCATGATGTATCGTAGTTTCAATGTATAGCTGATGAGCTGGGTTGGAAAGGAACGTAGGCAATAATAATCGGACTTATATACGCGCACCTAGATCTTCGCGCACTGAAGGATAGGATCGAGACATTACTCACGCCCATTTAAAATCGCCTCATGTGTTGTCTATATTTCATATGAGGCGAAGAGGCTATAGGAGGCTAGCGAATAGGAATGTTAACGAATAAGAAGGTTGCACGGTATAATGCAAATGACTCACGGAACAGATAGATCACATATGCGGGCAGATATGCATATTGAGTGGATCAAGGACCCACTGATCTCTGGATGACATACAAAAAAATGCCTCTTCTTTTCGTCTTTGTTTTCTCTCCCTCTCTTAAATCGGTTCCACTTGCGCCTGCAACCCAACCTAACTCCGATTATGATTATTGAATCTGGATTCCATCCATAGCTGTCCAGATAAGCTTGTCGTGATAAGGTGGGCTGACTCGTTTAGTAGGGTAGAGCCGTCTTGGATCCATACAGCCCAGTCAAAGGAGCTCGGGAAGGATCGGGTTTTTTTCCCAGTGTTATGCGAATAAAAGAGTGGCGTATGAACTTACAGCATCGTCAACGGTATATGAACCATGTCGCACTCATGCTGAGAAATCTGCTGAGAAATCTACTTGATAAGAAATAATAATGCTTGGTTTTTTTTTTCGTCCAAGGGAATATGTCGTGTTTGGCTTCAATCATTATCCCTGCCGCTGATGTCTAACTCAATATTGCTAACCAACCCAGAGGTCTAGCCCCCCAACCATCAATCGCGACAGCGGTCATCGGAGAAACACCAGACCCATGTGATGGAACCCGCAGTATGGTCAGCGCACAAGTCCGACGATAATTTTGTCCCGTCGCTGGAAGGCTGCTTCCTGTCTCCAGACACAAGCCGAGAAACTGGGCGTATAAGTGGTAAATACAGCCAAAACGGCGAGATATTGGACGTCAAGGCAGGAAACATGATGGTTTCCTCCGTTCGGACGTCGGCCATAGCGGGGAGGGTTTGGTTTTCTTTACCTGATCAAATGCAGCCCACACGGCATTGCGGATTGCGGGGTCAAGTGTTGCTGTGAAGAATTTCAGCAATTTGCTAGAGGTGCAGAGTCGAAAGCGGAGCAAGTTCATGGTAGACGAATGAAAGATAGGGGAGCACAGGAGATGGACGTGTTAGAGTATCCGAGGCTAAGGGAGGCCGTGAAGGTGGCTCTTGTGGACTGTTTTCGGGGCTCAAGTGTGGCGTATGTTTATTTGAATTATCTGAAGGAGCTATAGACGGAGGCATTTATGAGAGAAAGAGGAGTACCGGTGTAGATGTGGCAGGTGGTGTCTGATCGTTCAGCTGCTGTGCTAAGTTTCTACTGTCTGCGGTGGTGGACCTTGGTAAAGCGAGTATTCGGAGTTTTGAAGGCTGCAGCAATATGCGTCTATTATCCACTTGTTCTCCATAGAATATTGGTGAGGTAGACAAAGTAATGTTACTCCACTTGTCCCCTAGCAAAAAGCACCGTCAGTTGCTAGCCAAGTACAGAGACATAGTATATCCTCCTCCACGGAAGGTTGGCTCCTGTGCAAGAGCTCGAGCGCTTGCGTCCAAGGCGCGGAATTTCGCGTTTCTCGTGGCTGCAATAGTGTCATGAGGAAAAGAATCATGAACGTCGATGTATATAAACCACGTACATTCATCACACAGAAAAATTCATGAATACCGCAGTGGAAACCTTGTTTGATCACTTCACACCGCCGTCTCCGCCGCCGCCAACCATGACGTGAGCATGGACAATGCCAATGCTGAGACCAAATTTGAGGTCCTTCATAAGATGATCCCAATGGTTCGTCGAGGAAGATTATATTGTGAACCAGGACGCGGACAATCCTCAGGGGAAGGCGAAGTGGGGCCATCACAATCGATCCTTGACGCATCTGCGCGGTCCACGTCAGTGTTTCGGTCACTATCGTCCTGCGGCAAGCATTACACATAATGACACCAGCGTACTGGATCTCGGGTGGTAGGCGTGGAGGAGGGTCAGGAAGGTCAGTTTCCGTAAAGCTAGGTTTAAAAGTAAATCGCTCAATTAACAAAACAAAAAAAAAGAAGTTCGTTTGTCTCGCTGACGATGGTGCACCTGAACCCTGTGCGACAATCTCAAGAGAAAAGGTGTAGGGTACAGGACAATCACAGAATTCAGTTTGTGGCGACGACGCAATAGACTGAGCATGGTCTTTGCCTCTACTATTTCCAGTAGCGACCTTCGTCAAAGGGTTTGGGTCATCGGAGCCTATCCCAACGGCTCATCGAGGAATATTATGTCCGGGAACTGTACGTGGACGCAGTTCAGGAGAAGGTGAAGCTGAGACAGAAAAGACGTCAGAGTCAATCCTTGATACATCTGCAAGGTCCACGTCAATATCTTGGCTCTTGTCATCTTCTGTCTCTGTTTCAGCCCTTGAAGCATCTGCAGCAACTGATGGAGATTCAGGCAGTAACTCGCGATGTCGAGACTCGAGTGTGGTGACCTCTGGGAAGTGCAGGGGGTGTAGTGATGGTTTGGGTTCCGACCGATAATTGTACCACTGCGATCTCGACCTGCAGAGCCTGTAGGAGTTCCAGATCCTTTCCGAAAGTAAAAGGATATGACTCGTTGAGCTGCTGGTTGGTGAATAATCCATTGATTCATCCTGTAACCGAGTAAGTCAATTTCGGAACGCACTGCAACGGTTACCAAAGGTACATACGGGTGGTCTCCGAGTATTCCTGGCTGCTGTCCGATGGTCATCCTAGAGCTATCTCGGGAGTGTTTTCTGCAACCACGCTGCTTCCTCTCTCTGCTTCTGCTCGGATTGGGCGATTTTTGTTGCTGGCGCTGTTCCTTGATCTATCTCGGGATACCTGGTGCTTGAACTAGGACCAACGTCGAAACCTTTGTTGGCAGGCTACGCCTACAAAATACATCCAATGAGATCAAGAGTGTTGACCTGAACAATATGGCTCCTAACCGATTTACTACCTCGAACTCCAATGTCAGCTATGTGCTGAAAAGCGAGAGAAAAGCGTGGGCGTTCAAGCTGAAGCTAAGGACAGGTTTGAGCCAGTATTCGGGCATTTGGCAGCGTTAATCTGTATAGAATAGCTGGATTCTTGGGTGCAGTCATGATTTTGCGAACATTTAAGGAAGTAGATGTGAAGGGAAGTGGGTGAGATGGGTCAGTGATTTAAACAAGGCCTAGGGCAATGACAAAGTTGTATCCCTGCAGTGCATATTAGAGCTTCAAAACCTTTGTATTGGAGCACTGACTACCAGTTGTATGCTATTTTCATGTAAAGAAATGAAAAGGCTCCGGTAAACAACAAAATGTTCAACCATGAGAAGATATAGTCCCACCCAATGATGTAATGGCCAAGGAGAAGGAAAGCAATGGTAGTACATATGAATGCTTCTAAACCTTCAGCCTGTGAACCGTCACTATGGGTGCATCAAGTCAGAATATGGTTCATTGCAGAACATACAATCACACTCACATAGTAAGCAGGTACAAATTTAATATTATGCTGAACTGTAGAGCAATTCTTGTGTCGAGTAACGAAACCCATGCCTTCAACGCTTTGTTGAAACCGACTGTTTTGGTATCTTGTTCGCCATTTTTTCGGGCTTTTGCATCTAGAATGCTTGGGGTTTCGTCCGATAGTGTGTATGCAATGCAATGTTGAGCAGTTTCGACCAAGTATTGCTTATCGATCTTTACTGGATACCTCTCTTCAGTTATGCGACGAAAATATCGAAGGGTGTCGAGAGATGTCCATGCTTCTATGATTTTTTCAGCACCCACCCTTTTCGCATTAACAATAGGAGAGGCCTCAGTATTCGGGTCCCACATTCCGTGCATGTGTTCCTTAGTATACACATCCAACGGCCATAGTTTATGAATGAAATAGGTGGGAGTACTTGTGTAAGACTCTTCCCGGGCGATGGCTTGCCACTCTGGCAAGACTTTTGATCGAAGTGATACTACGACTATAATAAGAGATTAGTTAGTGAAACTCAGCCTTTCTTCAAAAACTTACGAATTGTTCGGTGCATATACTTCTCATATCGCAAAACTTTCCAACCAAGATCCATGTTTAAAGGCTTTGAGGAGTCAACTACGGCAGTAATGACAGATAGAGGGTTGTTGATCCATTGTTGAATCATATCACGGAGCTGAATTGGAGTAGTACCTAACCCGAGCCCTGATATGCCTTCGGAGGGGAATGTAGACATAAGTGATATATATATGATGTGATATAAGATGATAAACTTACCGGGCAAGTCCACAAGAGTCATGGGTTCAGATACAAAGGGGCACTGAATACCAACTAACACTACCTTCTCCGATATCCAATGTAGTGATTGAAGCTCCTTGTGTCTTTCGCAAACAACTTTCTCGCTCAATGAGAGCACTTGATCCACGGAAATATTTCCATCGAAAACTTTGATTTGGGCCCTTTGCATTAATGGTCGGAGGGTGTCTCCTTTGAAGCAAGTTGGGCCAAACTTGAGCCAGGTCCCATCCCGCTTCGCAAAGTATATTTGTGCAGACCATTGCGCGTGAGGTGTTAATCTCCACTCGACTGGGCATAGTGTGCATCCTCTGAGGATAACCTAGGATCGTCGCATAAGATAAAATCAATATCCGCAACTATGTCGTGCAAGCTGCAGTGCGTACCCCAGTAAAATTAGCAATAAAGTTGGATTTCCCTGGGTTGGTCATTAGCTTCGATATCGACAGAGAGTGAGAGTCGTACCAGCGTTCCTTTCACCAATGACCACGATATGGGGGGACATTCTGGGCTTGTAGGCTGATGGGAGAGAGCGGTTGGAATGCAGTTGGAATGTGTCTTGGTTGACCTAACTACAACTGTAGTGCCACCGCACTGCCACCATAACAGTCCGAATTTCTCGGACGTTTATCATTTACACTTAATTAAAAGTAGAATTGAAATCGGCTTCTAAGACCTTTTGGTAAGTGTCAGCATTGAAAATCTAGATTACAAGGATAATCATTTCAGATGCATAGGTGTATATATATCGTATACCTACACGCTCTACAGGTATACTAGTATGCGTATCGCAGACTCATTGGGCCCTACTAGCGCCCTCTCAACTGTATACGCCTACAGGATTGATTCAAGATAGTATTGTTACTTTGGTGCTCAAAGCCCTTAAAATTATGCATCGACGTCAATGTCCGTGGCCAACTCGCATGCGGCCGCACTTCAAATGCGAAGCTTACAGCAATGCCATAAACGGACTCAATCCGCATATGCGTGTGACCTTGGTTTTTTCTTTTCGTGGCGGCGGCGTGTACGAAAGCCGTTTTAACTCGTAATATCTTATATCCTTCAGTGTCACCCGCAAAGATGAACGCTCGAGGTCGCGAAAATCAATACCTCGTTGTCAAAGCTTGTGCTGCCTGATACGACTGCCCAGCTTTTAGTCAGAGCGGATTCGTGTGTCTAAGAATATAAGCAGATTCTGCCCTTGAAAACAACCTATCTGGTCTTGGAGCATGATGAACGAGAAATCTATGGATATATCATACGCCCCCAAAAACCAGGCTGTAATGCTTCGGAAACGCGCCGCACTATACTCTAACTCCTTTATCAACGCAGTTGATCCTATCATACTAATTTATGCGTGAGGAGTAGGCATACGTTTGTGAGTCATGCACGGGTAATCTGGCCTTCTATTCGTATTTTTCGATCAATTCCTCGAGTGTGCTATACATAGCAACTCCTCGCTCCCAGCGTGCTGACTTCATTTGACAAATATCTGCATACTTCTTTGGGTCCTTGATTTTAAGTTCTTTTTCTCTCATGAAACTGTTGTCCACATTGCGAAAAAGGGCCCCTGTTGAGTACTGAGTAAAAGATACTCCTGTTTCATTGAGCGATACCGGGATATTTGAGTGGGTGATTGTCGCAGAAGGGAGCAGGATTAGTGATCCCGCTGGAAACTCGATGACCAATCCGAGTTCCCAGAGAATAATGTGACCGCCTTTCGTTGGATCAAAGGCCCCCAGTGCATGGATTGCACACCATCCAAAAGGTAGATTGAGGCCATCTTTGCGTTTAATTGTGCAGACCTGTGGACCCATATTAAATGCAATACACAGACTTTTCAAAGTTTCGTGGTAGATGGGACATCCTCTCGTGAAGCTGATCCGTATGGGCTTTGGTATAGTCATATACTCTAGGATTCCACAAAGCATATGCGGCTAAGGGTAGTGGTTAGCGCAGTGATTTTCGTCTAAGTCACATCGGACTTACCGCTTTGGTAATTAGCAAGCCTCTTGATATGTTTATCGTCAAGTAGCCGGCTTATCATTGAGACATGCCTACCATTATTCAATTTGACAGGCTCTGTGGGGCCGTTCCCATAGGTCATCCCTGTGTTAATGGCAGGGAACCTTCCCCTTTTGTGATCCGTCTCATCATTATTGAAGGTAGCTCGTTGAGCTTCCTCTAGAATGATCTCACACGCCTTGTCTACAGATTCTTGGAAATCTTTATCATTTGGCTGCCCCGCGCAGACGACAGTGATGCACTTATTTTTGTCGAGGACTACTTTCGTAGTTTTAAGCAAGATGAGTGAGGATTTACGTTAAATTTCGTTCATGCATAGGCTTTCTGGGAGGCTTGACTTACCTTCCGTCCCATTTGATAACGGTGAAGCCTTGCGCTTGAAGGCTTTCGATTGTTTCAACCTCCTTTGCGTTTAAAATCTTCGCGTTTTTGGAACTATACCCACCGTTGGCCACTGAAGGTGTCATAGTATCAAGTTTAGTTAGAACGTTTTCCGAACTAGCGACACAGTGCATCACAGCGCGTGATGATGGGACATGTCCATTTTCAACAATTTTTCTTGCGCGTATTAGCGCCCGTCTCGAGTTATCACAACTTTGTCTCTTCAGCTTAATCGTCTCGCGATTGTCTTCAGTTATTTTGAGGCATCTTTTCAAAGAATTTGAATCTACTCTATGTTCGTATAACAAGGCTTTATCTTTAGGTTGGTTAGCAGATTTATTTTCCTTATTCTGACTCTAGATAATTACCATCGGGATCACCCTGTAGACCCTCCGCTATATATTAGCAACATTCAACAATGCATCATGATCAAAAGAGAATGGCGCTGAAGCAGTTTCAACAGCTGTATCAAATAGATACTGACATCCCGACCGCGTCTAGCAAAAGAAGAAATGAGCTTGAGAAGGTGCAAAAGCGGCTACTGGAATAGATACCGGCATATGTTATGATCACTAAGCTGTTAGGTAAATCCTAGCAGTGGGAATATATAAGACGTCAGCGCTGTTTGGCATGAATTCGCAGCTCGGATCCAGGGAATGATTCCTCTAGCTGCGAAAAAAAAACGACCTACTCAGAATATTTTGATAAGGCTGTCGCAAGGAATGATATGGATAAATGCCGCTTGACGCAAGCAAGGTTAAAGGAGATTAGAGAATGTATATGATATCTTGATTTTGTGCTTTTGCGTTATGATGGCGTACTTGATATGGTAAGTTAAGCTCGTGGAAAAGCTGTATAGTTGCGGAGATGAAATAGCACGGTCGGCATAAAGAAACTGCACCACGTGCGTTGTACATATTTGGTCGTTCTACCAAATATTCAGTGCCCAATCTGATTTGTAATCGCGTCAACGGCCCGGCGCGTTGATCTGGACATGGGCCAAAAAATCATAATAGGGTCCATCGAATATAAGAACTCGTCCATTGACCATATTGGCGCGACATCCCATCGCATTAAAACTCTTCATCTCGTTAACATATTATTTTTTGAAGGGAAATGCAGGCGTATATACGTATCCAGATTAACACTTTTACTTATTTTGCCTGGTTCGAACTCCAACTGACCGCACACTAGGCAAGACAGCTCAAGCTGCAAGGGAAGCGGAGATGCCCTGCATGGCACGAGTGCTAGCTGACTTGTAAATTAGAATAGATAGTCAGGAATGAGGGTCAAAGCAGATGAGAGCGTCAGGGACTAACTATGGAGTTTTTTCGGCCAGGAATTTCCAAGTCGATGTCGCCTTCCATCGTATGAAGATTAACCGCCGTTTTTCTGCGCACAATGAGTCTGTCAGGGGTGGTATTTTGGCGTGGGCGTGCCCCGAGAAGATAAGCGGGGGCTCCGCTGTCAATATTCGATCCGAGCGAACCAGATCTTCGTGCACTCTGTCGCGTATTCAGCCTGATTAAAGAATTAAGCGAATAGGTAGTATAATGCTATTACCAGGCTTACGTTACGAGCAGCGAATTTGCATACACTAGACATTTGACGCAGGGTATGTCAGTACGAACATATCTGAGAGATGAGTCAAGCGGCAGACATACACTTTGCAATAACGAAATGTAAGCCCATAAATATAAGATTTGTAGGCATAGTCAACCACTTCAGGGTAAGGGGTCAGCCTTTTTGACTCATATCATTGTTGGAGCGCTGGCTTGCTTACGCAGATCATGGAGATGATGGTTCCAGCACTATGAAGAAGGAAGCATCGTATGAAGAAAGAAACAGTGAGTTCATTAAATAGACGAGGCGATGTAGTACAATGGAGACGGTGCATACCAAGTGAGTGAACCGGTCTCGAACGCATATCGAATCAATGCGTCAACCATCGCATCTAAGCTGGAAGTATCAGCCATCTCATTAGTCTCGAGCTTTTGATGATGCGATCATAGAACCATACTCCACCGTTCCTCTCCGAGTCGATTCCAAAAGAAAGAAGAGCGAGGTTGTAATTATTATGTCGATCATAAAGGACAGCGCCAGTCCCGCAGTAAAGATCCACTGGAAATACATAACGATAGTGCATTAGTACCTCAAGAGACGAATCGACGGCAGGGCTTACCTCTATGCGATCTCTAAAGAGGGTATATCGTCTGTAATGTATCCTGTCGGCAGTTTTTTGCACGTCAGGGGCGTTTGCTTTTCAACAGAATGAATGTTTGTAAGGCTTACATTTCAGCCGTCGTAACTGAAAAATGAAAACGGTCGTATCAACACAGAGATCAATCAGCAGCATCCCTTGTGTCGGCCGTCAAAGCCTTGAGCTTACCGGAAGCTGACGCTTAAGAAATTCGGTGAAGAATGAGCGCACGCATTCAAGAATTAAGGGCGCAACTCACCCAGACGCAATACAGCCAGAGTTAACTGAATGGGAAAATTTTACATGATTTGGGGGCAAAGGCGGGAGCAGTCAAGAAAAACTCACAATGGGGAGCGTTATCCAGTAGTTTTTTTGGCTTACTGTGAAGAGGTATGGCCTGCATCAGCTACAAGAAAATAAAGGATTGGCTTCATAAAAAGGCGACTTACACATGAAAATGCGGCGGGCAAAGAAACTGAATTTGTAATTATAATAAAAACATATATTTAGCCAACTAAACTCTGTAATTCTCATAGACGCATCGCTTACGCATGAACAAGGAACGTTAAAATGGCCTAAGCGTCACAAGGTCAGCATATGTGCTTCGGTCAGACAAAATTAGGTGCGTACGGTCATAGCTACGGAGAGCTGAGATCATTTGTTTAATCAAAACGATACCATCAGATCAAAAAACCCAAACTAACAGCAATATTCCTGGGGCAAATAATGAGGCAAACATGACTCTTACGGATAGTAAATGGACTCAGTGCTCACCAGTGTATTGTATCGATGGCGGACTCTGCTCCATAGTTATCGACAGTATAACTCCAAAGACCGGACCATATAAACGACGTATGTAAAATATCCAAAAGCCTAAGAAGGCCGAAACCGCCTGGTTAGAACCTGTAACTTGTGTAAGTGTATTCAAGACAATTCCTCTTACCAAACAGCAAAGACCTGTACATGATTATGATTCTATCAGACAAAAACTGCGCGAAATCAAGAAATAGACATACTAGTAGTTTCATTCGTCCGTTGTCTTTGGGGTACATTTTAATGTAGATGAACACTTGCACTGCCACAAAACCTGAAAGCCTACACACAAGTTTGCTCCGCTGGTCAGTAAATTATCCTGAGCACCAAATCACGAACATTGAAGCCAGGAGTCCACCAAGCAGGAGCGAGCCATAGGTCTTAGGTATGTCTATTGCTGGCATGGTTAAAATTTGGTGAGCGTAAAAAGCAAGCCAATGATCAACCAAAGGCCATGTAAATATAAGTATGTCACCCACGGACTTTTCGAGCATGACCGGAAGTTTTGACAGCTAGCATGGTGCAGCGTCGTAACATGCCGATATTTGCCCAAAAATACTGATTTAACGGTATACTGGCCCGGCCGGATCACAAAGTAACTGGCCATAGGTATCACCATGCGCTTATAGAGAGCCCTACGCGCTGCATGCATGCTAACGACAGCCCTTGTGCCCACACGATGTTCAGTGAAAATAGGGGAGCTCACGACACATGCGCAAGCGACGCTTATTTGTGTATTTCCCGCATACTGCTTATGTGTCACAAGATGTCACAGCCAGCCCGATTAAGACACTGATTGTGGAAGGGGTTCATGGCGTCGCTGGTTGCTCCTGCTGGAGTTCTCTGATGTTCTCCTGGTTAAAAAACACTGCATATTGTATCTGTAGCACCTTTTAACATAGTATGGGACGTGCACACCAAAGAAATACGAATATTGTCCACGGCAGATCCTAAATCGGCAATCACGCCATTACCCTTCACAGCCACCTGCACCTGCGGATATGCAAATATGCGTCGCTTATACATGTGTCGTGAGCTCCCCTAATATGTAGTTACTCGAGCATACTAACGATACAACAGACTTGAAAAAATCAACTCAGATGGCGCCACCCACTAGATTCACGCCACAAGCCCTCCCTCGATTTATTGATTCCCCATCTGTCGCACTGTTTCTATTGATTCGTTTACTCTCTATCTAGGTACGCTTGTATAGATTAATTTAAGTTTGCCAATCCGGAGCCAATTCTATTCGTTCGTCTCCCGCGTGTGAATGTTACAACGGAATGCGCGTAACTGGATTGGAGTACAAACTGGCATGGGGATGAACGAAAGACAATATAAAACTTAAAAATCACTTCAGTGCACCGTCTGCAGAAGTCTGAAGTCATGGAACATGTGTGTAGAAAAAATCACCCCAAGTAATTCAACAATATTCTTGCAGTGAGGTAGGGCTGTGCGAGAATGTGAAAGATAGCGTCTCGATAGGAATTCGGGAGGGATTAGATAGGGAATGGATAAGCCTCATGAAGATCCAATAGATGGCAGCGGCAGCGGCATAACATGCATTGAGAATGCAGGGTACATTGGAAGACTCGAGTAGAAGTTGAAGCGCTACTAGTCTAGTCTATGTACAGTCGGACAAAAGGGCATCCAATGTTTTTCATCAATTCTTTTGACTACTCTAAGTATGCAGTATTTGAGTCAATTTACATGGAGAACAGACCTTACTTGGGGTAATTCCAAGGAAATTCTTTAAATTTGGCGGATCCTAAATATAAAGTAAAACCCTCGAAATTTTGATTTTTAGATAGGGAGGAGGCTTGTATGAGCTCTATTTTAGCGCGTACTACACTTCCTTGGCAGTCTTGCGTTACCATAATGATATCAGGAGCCGTCCCTTGGATGTTAACGGATCCCATGGTACCAGGTGTGAAACGTGCGAATTTGCAGCCAATCGGCGCCTTTTTTCTGGAATAAAGTTACCGGAGAACCACTCAGAACAATACAGCGTGCTATCGATCAAAGAATTGTCGCAACGTAAAGGAGATGAGAAGACAAAAGCATCCACAACGCTCTCCCAATTGTCATTGGAGGCCAGTTTGTTCAACGCTGCCTCCCGAGGCGTTATACATGCAAAATTTCCTTAAGCTACGTAAGGGCAGTGGGAAACGCATCGTGGTGTACTGAATCGACTAACCACTATAAGCGAACAGATAGATAATATAGCCGAACTGGACTTAGAAAGTCCCAATGTAAGGTAAGATATGACGAGCCCTTTTTGTTCGGGAGACGTATATATAAACACTATGCAGTTTCGCTGACCCTGGTTTGATTATCTCCTACTACTAGGTATCGCTTTTTAATATGGGCGCCAGTAAATCAAAAATTCCGGACCCATCTCAAGGCGTCCGAACGACTGCAAATTTGGAATCTCTCAAGGACAACGTCGTTCCAGGCATCCATGAGGTTCAACGTCAACAAAAGCTTTTTGATGTAAGTTGTTTATGCCATTAAATCCATCGAGCAAGACGAGAATAATCTTCGCGTTATTCTCAAGTACATTCGGGTTTTGGAAGACCAAAACCAGTACAGGTCTCGCCAGCTGAGCAATGTAGGTCACCATGCTCATATATCTACGCTCAAGCGTTTAACGTTTAATCCTCACCAGGTCAACGCTGCTATCATCAAAATCTCCTGTACGATCTGTTCGCTCGCCATGGAATGTCCATCGCTGTAAGTACATGCGTATAAAGGCCGTTTCGGATACTTATTCAAATATTTACGTCATTTTTTATCCATTTAGCTTATCCTGCGGTCATACTTTCTGCGCCGAATGCATTCGACATCATTTCAAACGTCAGTTGGAACAGAAATTATCGCCATTTTTGTGGAACATAGCCGTTGATCCACTCTTCAAACCTTCCATTATATATGATTACATGGTTTCCATCGGTCAGAGTCCACAGAGCGCTTTCTCCTACAAATGTCCCACATGCTCGACAACCATCCATAAACACCCTACATTCAACCGAGCATTTGATACTTTGATAAATGATCTCATCTTCTCTATTCCTGACCACGATATGCAAGAGAACAGGCCATACCGCAAAGAGGCCATGCCTGATCGCGATCCCATCGTGTACTTCCGTGATATCTTCCTCGCTGAGGTTGACGAAGGTACATTTGACGAAGGTACACCACTACAGTATGCATAAGCGGTGCTTTATGGGCAAAATACTCATGCATGTACAGATTATATTTATATTTTTAATACTCAGAAACTGCTGTAATATTACGCCTATATGAGCCCATGGTCTGTATACATGGTCTTCGCAAGTCAAAATATATTATAGAGTCCGCTTATATGAGCTTGTATGCACTCATGAGTTGCTCATATGCATAAACCCTTATAATCGCAGACAAGCTCCCAACCGACGCGTGAGAACCGTGCGTGTGACGACAGTGACTCAAAGATTTCCTCGATTTACTGGTGTACGCGACTTACAAGTTACAGATCGGTCAGCTTTGGGTGGTTCTAGCTTTGCCAAGTGCTCGACTCGCTGACTCGCTTACATGGATTCTAGAATGTGTAGAAGACGCTGATGGAAGAGCAGGCGATTAGTGCCACGTCGACTCGGGCCCACACCTCGTGTTAACTGGTCCATCCTGGCCGTCAAACATTGAACCTAACCAAACATTATATATTGCAAATTCTCATGGAACCATATCCACACCCATACCAGTAAGTTATGTGCTCCTCAGAGTAGCTTCGACCCTGATCGGATGTGTTCTAGTTTAAATAGCGACAACTGGCTCACCGAAATTTACAGACGTGAATCATGGGTGAGTTACCTTGAACTCACATGGTACAGATCCCCCCCTAAAACTCACCGCTTTGCGCATAGAGATTCTCAATCAAAGCAAAGGAAGTATTACTCTGAGACTCCGCCCAACGGAGTTGAAGCTCGGTATAATGGCTTTCAACTTAACGCGTCCCTTGGGAATTAATCTCTTTGCTCAACAAATGACTGGTCCTGCGGCTTATCCTCGTGAGTGCTCACCTGAGCAGCTGAAAATGTGTTTTTTTAATTTATTCACTTCAAAGTTGAGGAAGCCCTCCGAGCTCATTGCTTGTTAGAAGATGCATTTGAACGTATGACCGACGCAATCATGACTCGTAGTCTCTGACATATCTTCTCATCTTTTAGTGGCCAATCAAGCCTCCTACATTCCTGACCCTTCTGTCCCTCTGGACACGAAGGTTACAATTACGACCCTGGTTGAGACGGTGACCTCAGGTCCGGATGGATTTGCCAGTGCGGTCGATATCCAGCAGGAGGATTTAAATTTTCCTTGGGACCACTGTCCTGCCCTTCCCTATAGCGCAGCTTTTGGCATCCCACGCTTCAACCCATATGCAAGTCAGAAAGTGGAATCTCACATCGACAACGTCGACAACAGCACCGACAGCAGCGTCGACAGCAGCGCCGACAACAGCACATACCAACAACCAGTCGACAAACCGCCGATTAACGAGTCCACCTCTGCAGATTATGTTGACATCTACTATGATAGCGGTTACGAAAGCTGCTGGAGCGATTCAGACTCCTTCAGCGAGAATGATTCAGATTGGGACTCGGATCGAGAACTGGTTGTTATTACGACAAAAAATTTGGATTGACGAGATCATGTAAGTTTCCATCAAAATTACTCCGTATACAACCCCCAGCTAAATCATTTCTCATAGATAAACATTTGCTTCAATCATTCGATAGTCATTTAGCTTCAAGACCCCCTCCACTGCTGTGATATACTACTTTCTATACCCGTTTTCAATCCGAAATCATTCTGGTTGTTCAACAGCGTGATCCAGTCCTTGGATTATTTTAGTTACCTTGCAGTGTCGTACATGTTATCTGTTATCTGTTTTGTCACCTGTTTTGCTGTATCATTTATCAAATATAGTTATATGCCATCTGCAATAGAGAAATCATTCGCCATGAAATTAGTCTATAGAATTCAAGCACGCAAACAAAGCTTAGAAATGAACCGGGACCTGAAAAAAAAGTAGCACATTTTGCCATATATTAAGTGGGCAAAAGAGTAAAACTGATAATCTACACTTTATAGACAATCTTCAGCTTTCCAAATGATGCACTGACCAGCAGACGCAGTCGCTATTATAAATTCAGTTTCACTTTCATCCTGATACCCCTACATGCATTGTCGGCAAAGGTAACAATGATTCCATAATTCACTCACAGCAATAGCCCTTACTTGAGCTGCTCCATCGCTCTGTTCCAGTACTTGAGTGATCAGGCCGCTTTCTATGTCCAGGAGTTCTGATTTTCCATTACTGCCGAGAACACATGTAGTACCTCTGTGAATGGATTTCAGAGCAAAAACACGCATGGCTAAGGATGGCGACCACACTGCTCCGCTGGATAGATCATATACATCAAATAAATTCCGGGAGTCTACGGTAGCTAGTCGTGTACCACCGCTGTTCATTAAGATCTCGGATTTTTGTCTGCAGGTAGTTAGAATAGCACGTTCATAAGCCTTTTGGATCAAAAATTAGAATCCGAAGAAAGAGTCTTACATGCTGTTACCCCAGCTTTTGATTGTACGGCCCACTGATGGTAATGCAATATCCCACACACTGAAAATTACGGTCGATTGAGAACCGAGAAATTTCATTAAGGGGGAGGGGGGGGACTTACACGGTATCATGGTTCATATAAGTAGCCAGAATTCGCCCCTCATTAGGGACCCATGCTACAGATGTGATGCACACAACCTGCTCGGGATGGCGAGGTATGTATGAATAGGTTAGGCTCCGACGAAATTTCCATTCTTTACGATCTGTTGGCGAGAAAAGTATTAGCAAATGGAAGAGGGATATTGATAATATATACCCCTCATCCACAATTGAATTGAATCATGTGTGGTAATTGCAAGACATTGATGTGAGATTTCATACGATAAAGCATGATTACATGGCTTGTGAGCGTTGTCAGTCAAAGTGTCGACCATTTTCCTCTTTGTGACGGTCTGGAGAGATGGAGTCAATGTGTAGGTATACTCATATGACCCCTACGACACTCACTAAAGAAACCCCCCCTTCTTCATCACCGTTGTCGATAAGGTAGCATGCCATTGTATATCCGTTCTGTATACCGCACAAGAAAGCAGAGTCATCCATCCACAGTATACAGGGACTGAGCCCCATCTCCGGTCCTAGAATGGGGTAATATCTTTCTCCAGTGGAGATATTCCAGACGTTGATGAAGCCGCCTTCTGTGATTGCCGCTAGGCGAGTGCCACACGAGTTGATTTCCATAGACAACACATTTTCGGTGAATGTGTATTTGGGCTTATAAATGAGGGCGCACGCCATGCTTGTTAAGATGCAAGTGATTGCGTTTACAATGCCTGGACACGAAGTAGAACGAGTCTTATGGGGTGTATGCGAAAACCCATAATAAAATGCCGCACAAGTTTGCAACCCCAGTCACAGGGTGTGACTGGGTCACCGCCACCTGCACTTTCTTTTCCAACTTGGGGCTTCATTAACATTGCCGTCGTTTGGTTTGCTTGCTACATCTCCAGCTATGATCTTCCCAAATGCCACTCAAGCAGCAACTTACCAACGCCAGAGCAGCATCGAAAACTTTTCACACGTTCAACATAGTGAAAATCCAACACATCATGATTCATCATCATCATACGCCTCGGATTCACATTCTCAGGACCGAGGTTCCATGACACAATTCGTAGTCATCTGGCGGCTGGGATTCGCCATCTGCTCCTAAAGCTTTTGGGAATTACATGCGTCGCGAGATGTCTATACCATGGACTTCTAAGGCCGTGATCGGATGGTTGTGGGACATAGATAGATACCATGGTCAACAAATACGTGCCAAATTATGTTCTTAAAAGGCTGATGTGGGTTCCCTTTTATTAGGATATGCCCGTCCTATCGTGGTAATACACGTTAAAATATGTCTCTTATGCTTCATCCATCGCTTTCTGCGCCGTGTTAATACACGTTAAAACAAATGCTTCATGCTTCATGCTTCACCCATTGCGGTCTGCCGTGTTAAAATACGTTAAAATATACGCTTCACGCCTCTTACTCCACCCATTGCGCTTTGCGCCATGTTCTGCGCCGTGCTCTGCGCCACGTTAATATGCTTCATGCCTCATGCTTTACCCATCGCATTTTGCGCCGCGTTAATACATATGCTTTGTATCTCATGCTTCCACCTATCACGCCCCCTGTGCCGTTGTAAAGCACGTTAAAATATGTACCTCACGATTCATCTGTCATGTTGAGTGTCGTAGTAATACACAATAAAATTTATGCACAATATCGCAGGCTTCTTCCGTCATGGAGTCGTACTCTGCACTATGGCAATACACGTTAACCATACACACCATGTTTTTGTGTCCAGGTGTCGCCCGTAGGGCAATTTAAGGAGAATCGATAGTTATGATTCTAGTTTATTGAGGACGCCGGATTCCCGAATTTGAATTCGGCATCGAATTCGGCAACTTGACAAAGTGCCGCTTGAACGAACAATTGGGTCCTTCACTGTCCCTTGTTCTTCAATATTCGCAATCTTGGCCCATCTTAATAACTATGACCTCTCGCTATCAGACTCGCTCCAAAACTAGGAAAGATACCGTTTGCTCGGCTGATAGTGTGTCAGACAAAACGAATAGCACCGAGTTACCAGTGGCATCCCACCCGTGGGCTGGGGACTGGAATCCATTTGGCGGTAATAGCATGTCCAAAGTAAGTTGATATGAAGCTTTATCACTATTTTCACGATAGCCACAGTCTGATACAATGCACGCAGAGCTTCCAGAAAACACCCAATCTAACCTTCCCGATACCCGAAGTAATCCAACGTCCAAGCAAGGAAATGTTTGGCGAGGAGCCATGGGATCCGAGCAACAGGAGCTTCAATGAAGTTTCACCCAGCCAGGACGTGCATTGTGCTTCTCATTTTAGCCTGCGGAATATATTTCTTGAATTAATACGAAGTCACAGGTAAGGATTTGACTACTCCACATCTTACACATGGCTCATATCTCGTGCATCGTCGTAAGGTTGCTGCCGTGGCTATGGTCGCATTCCTGCTTCTACGCCACTATATTCATCGCCTATTACTTTCTTTATGTCGCAGCTCAAGCATTTAGAGAAGACCTCCATTGGAAAATTGCGATGGAGAAGATTGGTATGTTTTTGTCATGTCACATTTTTGATAACAATGTATGAGTTGAAAATATAGGTACTACACGGGAGGCGTCAATCTGCTCCAGGAGCTACGAGGAAAACAAATGTGCAGAAAATTTAATCCCTTTTATTGCGGATAAATGTGATACCTGGTATCTATGCATGAATTCGCACCCAGATTCAGTCAGCAAGATAAAAATTGCCGCTGGAGTCGCTGCAGAGGTGTTGGCTGAGCTGTTGGAGGGATTTGTGGGCCGTCTCAGCTACAAGACCATAGTAAGATCATTAGACCTTTTATTTATTTATGGCTGCTCATACAATAACACAAGGCTCTTCTTTGCTTCGCAATTTTCTTTGCCAGCAGGTAGAAAATGTTAAATTCCTTCTATGTATCATATACATTAGCATACATTGTCTCGCCTGCGGTGGTAGAATATCGGAGATAAATACAGATCTCGGCTTCTCTAGATGTGGGCAATCAAACCAGTGTTGCGAATGAGGAATGTGTGAGAAATCAAAGCACATTGAAGGACGGCCCCCCCTGCTTGAGGCTTCGAGGAAACAGCTGTCCAGTTGTTGTATGTAACGCCTATGCTAGGTATACCACCCCTGTAGTAATTTATATACGAGGCGGCGGAGTCGATTATTTATCTCGGAAGTCCAATGTCATATCAGGAAAGGCCCAAATGGGCATAGTTCCTCGGTTAGATCCAAAGCACCCGGGCGCCGAGAGCGTATATTATATCTTGGCGCCCGGATCCATAAGACTCTATAGTCAAGCTGTAAGTATCATAGTACACAGAGAGCTTCATTGCTCCACGTAGTTTCTCTGGTTGCTATATAGTTTCCTTATAAACTTCAGGCAGCTACAACAACCATAGCTTTCTGTGGCTTGTAATTTACTTGATATACATTTTTGGGGGTCAAATATGTTTTAGCAACGAAACAAATTTCATTATAAAACTATATCTACTATATGTTGTACAAAACAAAGTCAAAAATAATGGCCAAGGGGAAGACAATCCATGAAACTCATCGACCTCAGTCGGTGTTGTTCCTCACAATCCTCACTACCTTCTCCTTTGCCATTCCTATTGTCCTTCCGAGTCACCGTTCCATTGCTCTTCGTTGGCCCATTGCTCTTCACTGCCTTCACCCACCATAACTCACCATGCTCCCCATCCCTCACTGCCCTGACTCCTCACCGTATTGTGGCGGCTTCAGTGTTGACCCGTCCTTTGTCGTTCGTCATTGGGCCTGCGGTCAGTGGCATTCGTATTTCGTGCACGAAATGTACTCACAATTTTGTTCTGGATAAGCATATGAAAAGTGTTTCGAGTTCGAGCGACGATACTGCATCGAAAACATGTCTAAACAACGTGGAGAAGTTGGTATGGTCCCTTACTCCCTGCCAAAATCGACTTACTGACTCCTTTCTAGCGTTCTCGTGTAACGCGTTCTCGAGGGTCGTTTTTGAGAGGGTCGTATCTGCCTGGTAATCTTACAGGTGAGTTGCATTCCATCATGATCCATTGAAATTGCTTACTATCTGTACACTTCCACCTATTTGCAGCTGCACCCGTCTCTCGAAAACATGATTCCCGCCGACTATAGTAAGGCAGCAGGTTGGCGGCTTTGGTGTTGATTCCATCGTGTGTTGTTGACGCTGACATCGGGCCCGTAGTTCTCAATTGGGACGTTATAGAGTCACTTCAAACTTCGCGTACCGTCCTTTTGTTGCCAATGTTGTTCAAACCAACAGCCGTAGAAGTAGGTTCAAACTCCGATTCAACACTTACACGCGATGCCGATATCCGGCTGCACGCGATTGCGCAATTGATCGCGTGACTTTGTTGGTCCTCATTAATCATTTCCAATTCGGAAGTATCGTACGCTTTCTCTTCTGCAACTCCCACCACACCACACCGTCAACACATCACTACGTCAACGCGTGGCACCGCAACGTCGATGCATAGTAAGTCATCCCTCCTTCAGTTGTTATATATAGATGTTGACTGACATGGCCTGGCTCTTGTAATGATGTTTCGTAGGCTGAAATCCGTGCTAGATTGACAACATGGGTGCGTCGGTTGTATGCAGAGAACAGAAGACGAAAAGCTTACGGCATAAAAATACCTAGGCAGCTATGGCATATATCGTGCGTCCTTCTGCCCTTCCACTGCTTTTCGGCGTCTTATCTATTGCGCGAACAGATTTCTGTGAACACTTCCATTCCTTCAGATTCGGGAGGAGCTTGTGTTTGTTCCGAGACGGAAAATTGCGGTTTGAATGAAGAATAATGCTCTGCGTAGCTGGCGTTCGACAGGACCTTATCACTTCTACAGCTACAATTTCTGCACTGTCGTCGTTCGCCATGGGTCATTTTGCTAACTTGCCGGTTGCGCTTGCTCCTGGTCTGGGTCTCAACAAGAACTGGAACGTTACTTATGGTGAAGCTCTTGCGTCGGTTTTCTTGGAGGGGTGAGTCCGGTTTGCTTTGTTGAGAAGGATGGCTCATATTATTTATTTATTTTTGGCTGCTGTACCGCTCACTTTCAGATGGGTTCTCAATCATTGGTGTTCGACAATGGATACTTTGTATCATGCCACAATCGCTTGTCCTTGCTGTCGGTACTGGTGTTGGTCTTTTCATCGCGCGAGTATTCCTGGACGTTCAGTCTCTATATCTCATTGGTTTTTACTCCTATCCAGATTCATTGGTCTTCGTAAGTATTCACTTTCTATGTTCAGTTCTATTCGACGCATCAACAATCATTAGCTGGTTGTCATCGGCTTACGTCGCCTGCGCATAGTATTTTAGTGTACATATCGTGTTATTTATACTTGAATGCATGTTTTTAAAATCATCAGGTTTAATGCACCGTAATTATTAGCTGCACTGAGCATATGAGTGACTATCCAAAGCTACATTGTGGTATATATTTGGTGTTTACACAACTATACATTATTGACTATCTGTGCTGAGCCCGAATTTCCCCAAAAACACCCACCCAATATAGGCAGGTTGTAGGTGCTCCATAATTGCTCTCGACTCTGATGATTACGGTTTGACTGAACACTTTGGGAATCAAGTTTGAAGTATTGAAAAATTGTTTGGTCGTGGGGTTGGTGGATGAGGGGTTGTACTTGAATTGAGCGATACGAACAAATGTTGCATGTGACTTTGTTTGCCTTCCTGGATGACGTCTAACTACAAAGTCTGTTGGATGTAGGGCTGCTATTTGATCGACCTCCATGTTACGGAGGTCAGACCCCTCAACAAGGACCCATACAGATAGGTCTTGAGGCGTCTTCTCGTGTGCAGATTGGCTGAGTAGGGAAGGATCGGGGTAGTCCAATCCTATCTCGGTGATGGATACGGATGCGCTCAAGTTAAAGGCTAGCTGACCAACAGACCCGGAGAGCTCCCAGCAGTCGCCTTCCTCAGTTCCTTCCTCCAGGGCAATATTTGGGGAGTTGATTCGCAAATTTTCTAGCTCACACGAGAGCAACACAAACGGCCAACGTATGCAGGGCTTCCCTCCATGAGTAATTGATGTATATTCCCGTAGAATGGTAGCTCCTCCTCTATGCGCGGCGAAATTTCGGCGGGGAGTAAGCGCTGGACTTGAAAAAGATACAGCTATCGAAGAAGCTGGTCCCGATGGCGCGAGAGCAATAAGATCACAACCGTATTGAAGATACCCGGTTGGATCATGTTGACAAATAATTTGTGCGATGTAGCGGAGGGGTGGACTTATTTGATAGCTTGACACTACCTCCATGCCAGCAGAAGATAGAAGAACGAAGATGATCGTCGAGTGAATGAATAATTGCACCTTCTCGAAATTAAGGAAATAACGCAAAAATTAGATGATGTGTACATACCTTGGAGTTCCAGACAAGCTTGAGAAACTTTGCCGAAGGTGAGGCATCTGCCAAAGATTCCTGTGGCACATTCGCAGCTGCGTGGGTTACTCGTGAACTCCTCGACGACCAAGGGGGAGATCCCACATATCGGGAACTGGGCAAAATAAATTTGCGATTATCAAATGGGTCTTTCTCTTTGAGGACCATGGAGTGTACGGGGATCTCTTTGTCGTATATATAGAAGCGAATGAACCAACAGAAGTGAGAAGGAATTTGGAAGGAACTTGTAATTGACTAGTAAGATTATATAAGTAATGGCGATCTACCCACGTGCTTGTAAGTAGGTAGGTAAATATCAGTATGAGCAGGAAAATATTTTAAAATACTCAACGCATATAATTTATACAAGCTTTACGCCCCGCTTGGCGTTGGCCCCATACGATACATTTACTTGTATAAATCTTTATATTACAGTAAGTTACATTTGCTCTGCGTCGTAAGTCAATCAGCTATATACACTTTTTCTGCCTTCATACGCCTGTTATTTCTCCTGTTTTATTCTTTCCAATCTTGTCCTGTTTCTCTGTAATGACTCGACAAGAATCCACGAAGGTACTCTGTTCCTTCTGAAATGTGCGACATATTTTGAATCGTCTATGGCGTACTGGGTCTTGTTTGGTATAATCTCTAACCATTGCTTCGGTGTCCAGACCCATATTTGGTCCATATCGACACTACCGTTCACCCTATGAACATAAACGTCTCCTTCCTCTAAAGTTATCTCAACCGGGCACTCAGGAGGTACATCAATCTTCCCACCCCCCGAGGATAGATACCAATTAAATTTCTTTCCCTTGTAAACTTTCCCTGATCGCTTATTTGCATATATCAGTTTCGGATTCTGCGAAAGGATAAATACAACCCTCTCGAGAATCAAGAACTATCGTAATAGCTTACAGTGAGGTCTTGATCCGGCATAGACGCTGAATCTATCGAGCTTGGGGTGGCACGTAAGGCATAGAAGAAGCCAATCGGACGATGGGATATACTCACAGGGCGACAAAAGAGTGATTAACGCTGGACAGGCTCACATTTCCGGAAATAATCTCGGGATGGTCTTTCCCACTGCAACAACTCGTCAGTTTCCCTGTAAAATATCTAATAAGAGACTTACCGAGGAGTTATATGTTTGAATAGAGGGAGTGTTAAGATAGAAGGGGGCGCTCTTGTAGACAGCTTTACAATCACGTCGTATGTAGTCGCATCATGAGTGTGGAATGTTGCAGCACGTTCAAACTCCATGTCAGTTCCGCTCAACGTTGAATAACAGCCTAAGATTGCATGGATACCCATCTTATATCTTAGATTGGTCTTTTGTCTCTCCGGTGGTGTAACTTTGCTATTGTCAGTACATTGTGTATACGCCTCCGACTCCACTAGCCTCTATAACACCATGATAACCAAATCATTGACAGTCTTCTTATCAATGTATATACGACATACTGCCCGGCGTCAGGGTCAGGTTTATTGTACTTTGAACCGAAGATGCTACTACAACTTCTCTATCAATGTATATTACAAAATAATGCCCGACGTCAGGGCCAGGCTTGTTGTGTTTTAGACCGAAGGTGCTACTAGTCTCCAGAAAGAAAGGCGTTACTTACATCATTTTCGGATTAATCTAGCTATATGTGTGCAGCCGTCTACCTTCTATGTAATTTTGTGTTGTCGTTTTGACGGAGATGTCTCATTGATCAGTGATATTGATCATGACAACGCGGTACTGATCACGGCGATCGTGTGCATGGTAGATATGAGGGCTTAGATCCATGCCTCTGAGAAGAACATCAATATAAAACACAAATTTTTTCACAGCGCTGATCACTATTGTAAAGTACAACTGACTACGTATACTAACTTGAATATAAAAAAAGACAATCGATTTCTACCGTGGCTTCGATACCATGCGAATGTTTGAATGTTTGGCCACCCGAATTAAAGCTTTCGCTTCTATTTAATCATCAGTTATCAATACAGAAGCCTGGAATACGTGTGAGAAGTGGGAAAAAGAAAAAGAGGACTATCAAATGGGCGGCGCTAAAAACTTGAAGCCGGATCGCCGGGTGAGAAGCTTATATAACTATGTTACTCTCCCTGAGAAGTTTGATAAGTCGAGAATTCTCCTAAAATATTGGATTTTATTAGAATATGTAAATGAGAGGATCGTAGATTGCAAGGTTTCACCTTCTTCAAATTGTTGTTTTGTTTCCTGAGACGTTGTATATGATATTGGCCCAAGCGTATCAATTGCTGCAAGGTTTCCACAATTGGAACGACTTCGGCATTATCACTTTGCGTCCCGTATGAGTGGCCTCTCAACGCATTTTCCAACTCTCCCGGTTCCCCGGGGTCGTCGACATTGGGCATGATATCGCTTGTAGTGATCAACACCATATCCAGATCGATGTCAGACGTAGCTATTGCACGTGACTGGTTGAACACGGTAAGCTCTATAAATTCCGGTTTGGGTGCCTGCGATGATTAGGTTAACTCCCATGCTATGTAGCTAAAGATACATTGTTGTAAGAACTCACCTTCAATTTCATGTTCGATGTAAAATTTTCAAATAGATGGGCTCTCTTCATGTTCCATGGGCGTTCTTATACATTCAAGGGCACCTGGTTGCAAAGTGGAAATACGCCGCACGGCTATGATATCTCATCTCTCCGGTGAGGTAAACTAAAACTCGATGGCTATCTATGCCCTTATACCTCCCATTCTCTTTCTTTTGTTCTTTGAATTCTGTTCTTTCATCACGTCACCCTTAAAACCATTGGACTACACCAGTGAACTAGTACTGTAACTAGGCACCCACTTGCGTCCCTTCACTCACACCATAACATATTACGCCCTACAAAGTGACATGAAAGCTGAGCGACAAAGGAAGAAGCCAATTTACTACAGACATCCGAGTCGAAAGACGGAAGATAACCAGGATAACCAATCAAGTAAAGCCATCCATTTTGTTAGTTATTGACAAAATTGCTGAATGATACCAGAGAGATGTATGCATTATCCAACGTTTGCCCAAAGGCACAGAATAAGACGAATAAAGATTTCCAAAATCCGGAACGACGTCGCAAGTTTAACTACCGCGATGGAAAGCGATCACGAGGGCTATGATATTATGCTGGTCGACGATTCCGGCGACTCCATAGCCAGGCCAGACTCATCGATAGAGCTACCGCTTACCGGGGAACTCTTCGATATAGACCCAAGAATCTCAGACACTCAGCCCACCGAGGAGCCCATGGGCCCTGATATTCGACGTTCATTTGGCCAGGTACATATGTCAGGCAACAGCGACGATACAGCGTCATTGGCTTCAGACTTAAATATGGAACATTCGCCTGCCAAAGAGCTCACGGGGTCAGACCTTAGGGATTCGCTGTCGAAAAACACTCTTATTGAGCATTCCAAGAACCAGCACCATCAATATGTACACGCCCATACAGACGACAAACAAATTCTAGACATAGGTGTAGACTCTTTAACGGAGCTACCGCCTAACCAAAAAGTTACAGGATCAATGCTTGTGGATTCGCTTTCGAGCGCACAATTTACCGAAGAACCTGGAGAATCACAGGTTCACGCTGGGGACTCGATGTGCGAGATACACATCGGTAAGGACAACGATATACCGTCGCTGCGCGATTCCACGGAGTTGAAAAAGCCTCACTTGGCTATTGACGCAGAAGGTGAGCATTTCTACCATTATCACCATTAGTTCATGAAGGTTGACTGATACCGTCACTCGGACAGTTTTGGAAGATTCTACGAGACCGCGCAAGTCTTCTTTTATTATCCGGATCCCACCGAGGAACAAAGAAGGTGAGCATTTCTATAATCATTATTACTTCATATAGATTGACGGGCGCCCTCAATGAGCAGATTTGGCAAACTCTAAGATCTCGCACCAGCCTCGTTTGATGATCCGGCTCCCAGCGACCAGCAAAAAAGGTGCGCGCATTTCTAAAGCGTAATTGCTACTTCATGAATACCCTAACCCCGAGATAGGTTCGGGAAAAGAGAAAACTCTTCAGCTAGCTGCAAATGAGGTAAACGAGGCCATTCCTTCAACTACGATAGGACTCAATGGAGCAGAACATTCGCATTACCGTGGTATGTAGTATTCTTGTTCTAGATGGCATGCATTAACAAACCGGAGTTAGGCAAGCGAGTTCGATTCGACTTTACAGAAAGGAAAGATCTAGAAGACGATGAGACTATAGACGCAGATATATCGACCCGCTGTTCAACGAGTATGGCCTCAATCACAAGCCTCTCAGATTTTGTGGAGCCTTCTGTTCCTCAGACATCGTGTCCTAAACTTTCAGGAGACCAGGTTGTAGCAGGTATGACAAGCACATGATTTTCACCCTGGCATTCTTGAGATATTCATTCTGAACTACAGTGTCTCGACCAGGCAAGCGTCAATTACAAGGTGAAGCAAAATCGCCAAGACCGACAAAGGTGCAGCCAAAAAGGGAGTATAAGAGACAGGAGGAGGATGGAAAGTCCTCGAGAATAAAGATTGAGTCATTGAAAAGGATTCGAGGCAATTTAAACCGTAAACACGCGGCTCCGACCATCACAGGCTCCAGAAACGGTCCCTGGATCAATTCATATTCTTTTCAGCCTAGAATGCTTACAGGAAGCGCGTCTCAACACGTACCAGCACTCAAAGTAGTGGACTTGAGCAGTTACAGTGTTTTACCTGCAAGCCGGGAGAATCAGATGGCGACCAATGGCTCAGATAGTTTTCACCGAACAGAACTTAAAGGAGACAACATGAGCAGTTCCAGGTCGCTACCTGAAGTCCAGGAGGATCACATAGTTACCAACGTCGTCACCGAGGAACTACGCAGCAGCAGTGCCAGGCGTCTACTTACAACTCAGGGGAATCAGATGCTGGCGACCACTGGCTCAGATGGCTCTCCTGGACTCGCAGAAATTCAAGGATACGAGCTGAACAGTACCGGGTTGCTACCTGAAGTCTGGCAGGAGGATCACATAGTTACCAACGTCGTCACCGAGGAACTACGCAGCAGCAGTGCCAGGCGTCTACTTACAGCTCAGAGGAATCAGATGCTGGAGACCACTGGCTCAGATGACTCGCCTGGACTCGCAGAAATTCAAGGAGACAAGCTGAACAGTACCGGGTTGCTACCTGAAGTCCAAGAGGATCACATAGTTACCAACGTCGTCGCCGAAGATCTACGCATCAGCAGTGCCAGGCGTCTACCTACAACCCAGGGGAGTCAGATGCTGGCGACCAATGGCTCAGATAGTTTTCAACGAGCAGAACTTGAAGGAGACGACGTGAGCAGTGCCAGGTCGCTACCTGAAGTCCAGGAGGATCACATGATTCCCAACGACGTCACAGAAGATCTACGCAGCAGCAGTGCCAGGTTTCTACCTACAACTCAGGGGAATCAGGTGCCGGCCACCAATGGCTTAGATGACCCACCCGGAGCACAGACTCAAGGAGACGATTTGAGCAGCTCCAGGTCGTTACCTGAAGTCCAGGAGAATCACATAGTTACCAACGATGTCACAGAAGATCTACGCACCAGTGCCAGGCTTTTACTTACAACGCAGGGGATTCAGATGCTGGCAACCACTGGTTCAGATGGCTCGCTTGGACTCGCAGAAATTCAAGGAAACGACTTGAACAGTACCAGATTTCTACCTGCAACCAAGGATAATCGGATACCAGTGACCAGTGGCATGGTGGATACACTATCAGCGCATGTTATGGAAGACACTGTCGACGAGAATAAGACAGGTGCTGCGGGTCGGATGGTATCAGACATTCTTAGCAGCTATCCTACTTCAACCGAAGGCATAAATAATACTTACAAAAATCACACAAGTCAGGACGAACAAGCTCATGATGAAGAGATGATTTCAAGCGGCGAAGACTCTAATATGGTGTCTACAAATGAAGATTCCTGTGAAGAGGATTCGATAGACGAAATTCTTCCTTACATGGAGCACAAGTCCGACCTTGTTACCGACCCAAAACCTTTAGGGCTGTCTAGTAGTCCAGATGGCGGGGAGGAAGGCGAGTTTAATGACTTCAGCGATGACGAAAGCCACAGCGAGGGATCCGCGAGCCATGACAATCAGAAGACATCGAAGTGTTCAGCGACGGGAATATTTAGATCTCGCGTATACCGAGAACTACAGGACCAACCAGTAAGTCGTTTTCGTAATGCGAATGTTTACTCAAATCTAACCCATATGTTGAGAATTCACCTTGTACAAACGCCAGCTTAGTGGAGGTCGTGAAAATATTGGCCGTCGACCAAGTTTTGCCCCGAGGATGTCGTGACAGACAGATTAGGAAAGTGAACCAACACGGGAGGTCTCGCAAAGCTTCTGCTCAATCTCGTAAAAATATATTGAATGTGAGTTCTCATAACAAACCAAATTTATCACTCGCTGATTTATATGACTAGCGCGACGTACGGAGTTTCGCCAAAGTGCTACAGAAAGGCAAGCTCTGGAGAGTCCCTAGCGACACTAAGCTCCAGTCATTTGCAAAGTGGAATTCAAAGAAGGAGGGCCCCAGGATCAAGAAGTTCCGACTTGATTTAGAGAGCAGTGGCATCGCAACGGCATGGAACAAACGAGCGGCGCAAGTATTCTCTGACGCTTTCTTGGACCTCGGACTGCCAGAATGGAGCGCCGAAGATAGAGATGACATTGTGAAATCATTTATGACGCATCTTGTTACCATAAAATCCCTTCACAACAAGACAAAGAGGGCCCCAGAACAAGATACTATCGCAGAAGAGCGAGTCGCCATTGAGAATTCGGACAAGCTGCAACAGGAGGCTTGCGACCAGCGTCGTCGGAATGTGCGCGTTTCTTTCTTTATGCGCCTATATATCTAATAATATAAAACTTCAAGCTCTGCTCTCGTCGTTACATTGGCTGCAAGAACTACTCAGAGTTTGACCCATTAATGAAGACAATGATGGACGATGTGTGGGTGCATCTTGATGCAGATTGTATGAGTGGAGACGAAATCGACTATAGCTCGCAAGACAAGTCAAAAAAGCATAAGTCGAACGGTCATAAGAGATGCATTGTTCGCAAACCTGTATGGAGAGATGAAGTCGAATTTCCGTCCTTCACTCGGGTTTGTGACGCTCTGTATTACTCGACGAGATTCGACGAGAGCGGTAAAGTATCAGCTGGGAGATTTCCATACGAGCGCGTCCCGTCGAGTCGGATAGAATCGTCGAGCTCTCTGCCCAAGATCCTTCCTTCAAATTTATACAGCCAGAGAAAGATCGAAGAGATGAAACAGTCTGGGAACTTGGAAGTGAATGTGCTGCAAATGCAGCATCCAGTATCTTTGATTTTCTCCAAGGATGTTCTGAGGTGTTCTTAAATCCCTCATTTTCTTTTCGCATTTACTCACCATTAATTTTCAGAATTGCGGCTAGATTTCTTCATATAAAGGACCGCACTTCCATCCCCCTTCCTCCAGATCTGCCAGAATTGAATGCTATTAAGACGGGACCTGCATCGGCGCTCATTAATATGAACTTCCATGTGCTTGGGGCCCAGTATGAGCAGCGCGTTAAAATGGAGAGAGCCAAGGTGGCGGAAATTCGCGGAGGGAGGAAATAGATAATTGTGATTGTTAGGCGAGAAAGGCGTATAGCGCTCGTATGTATCAACTATATATTTTCAATCCGAGTCTTGCTCTGGTACACGGCCTGTCTTAGTCTCGGGTGTTTTCAACTGTGGCATCTTCACTTGATAAATTTAAATCCCGCTTTCATTAGTCTAATCCGACATTGCTTTTTACTGAGCGTGCCCGCTGCCGATGGTGCATGTCACATGTCACATGTCGCACTGACACTGGTTCAGTTCAATGTGTATAACCCGCTAGTTTTCGAGCGCCGAGAAACCTCAAATCATCGACAACAACTTGAGGGGCCACAAGTCTGAAACATAAAGCACGGAAGAACCTACCAGTACCTATGGCTAGACGACTGTATAAAAACTCAAATCAGACTCAGCATGCACATGCTATTGTACAGTCTTTCACTACTCTTGAAGGTTCCCAAAATCGAGAGGATAGACACGTCAGGTTTCTACAACCACAAGGAGGTGATTTGAAAGGTGAGAAAGGATAGCCACTCTTCAATTCAAATTAGTATTTAAAGCAGTATGCTAGATTATAAAGAAGCGATTTTTCCGTTCACCCAGTGCCAGGTTAAAGTCATCGATGACCTACGGTCTATTTTAGAGCAGCAAATTGATACACTCAAGTCCGAAATGGCTGAAGGCTACGAGACTCTTGAGCAGTCCATCAAGAGGGGAATGCAGCAGATAGACTCAATTTATCTGGCTGTGGATAGATTGGAAGAACTCATAGCGGACATGCAGGAAGGGGCTGAACGAACTTTTAATTCCACCTCTCGCACCGACGTAAGAAAATTTGAAAACAGACTGGTAAGAGGACGTACTAATTGCTATATTCTCTTCATGAACCCACTCTGACCTTTAATTAGACAGCCCTTTTCGATCATTACGAGGAATTACAAGCCAATCACCTACAGCTCAGTGAGGAAGTTACATGCATACAACAAACAAGGCACACAGATGCATGGCAAGACATACAACAAACGACATTACGCAAAGAACGGGAAATTATCTTTAGCATCATCAATCCCATTTTCAGTGCTCTCAAAGAAGCTTTCGACAACAGTAACGCGAGCCAAGCGCATGATTTAAATCTTTTGCGAGAGGCGTTACAGGCCCACGAGACTCGTATGACCAAGAGCGAGGCACGGATCGAAGAAATGGCCGATTATATAGACGTAGAAATTCAAAACATGCACGACACTATGCATGGTAAGGCATTCCGACTTCTCATCGCCAGCATTTCGAAGGTTAACGAAGTTTACTAATAGGCGCATTAATTCTGACTCGGGACTCCAATTGCGAATATGGTCTGGAGGAGCACCGAGATAATATGTCCCTCGAAAGGGAGCTGTCACTGATTGCACCTCGGGATTTTCGCGCCGTCGCACTCGTCCTTAATTATCACAAGGTGGACCAAGAAAGAGAAACGTACTCGTATCAAGCCCACGCCCACGAACGGCCCACACTTTTGATATATCTTCTGGCCAAGTGCATGATATACCAGGTTTTTCTTACTTATTTTCTTGCGGCGCAATCGCGTATGTTACTGCATATTAGGACGTTCCAGCAATACTGTCACGAGAGTACTTTCCCCTTCGGCCTTATATTTGCAGTGAAAATCCCAAGCCTACTTGCTCATATCAAGGAGATGGTTCCTAGATGCATTTCGTCTACGATATTTGGACTTTTTGGGTGTTCCTTCAAGACCGCAGTTCTGGCTCGGATAAATCAATGGCCACAAATACACTTTAGATGGCTTCGAAGAGTATTCCTCGGCAGCCTCTCATATATGCTCATCCTCATTGCATACTACACACGCCTCGTGTTTCTCAAAGTTTATCTATTTCTACGACATCCATCCGCAAAGTTTTTCAAAACGCTCGGACTTGCAAAAAGTTACATCAATGTCAAACTCGATGGCTTTTCTGAAAGCGATGTTCTCCTGTACCTCCCAAAGCCGCCAAGATCCATTTTGCCAGAACTCCTTCACTATTTTCGGAGTCATCGGGTTTATTTTCTTGCTTTCTGTCTGGAATACTTATTAGAGGACGTCTTGAACTATATGTTCTGGCGCATACAAAGGACATGGGGGCACGAAGAAATCATGTTGTCTTCGAAGGCCCGTAGACGATTGCGTAATGTCAACGTCCGCTGAACGTTGAGTCATGATCATACGGTGTTGTTGCTCATCAAACACAAGTAGTGGGTCTCACTGTGTTTGATTAATCAGACAGAGATTTCTCACCGGCGCGGTAGCAGGGTGACGACATCCACCACGATTCATGTATGTGCCCAGCGTAGCGTAAATCAATACTTCCATTCCACCATATGTATGATTGAATAAATGACAACGTTAAATTAAGAAAGCGACAGATGCATCTAGACTAAACTCGAAATTTCGTATTTTACAAGGAAGCGAAGAGAATAGCAATTTGAGGGAGGGCGAGAATGCTAAAGGGCTTGTGGAAGCGGGACAATGGGGTCTTATTTCTCACCGTAAAATCGGGTGAGGAAAAGACATCATCTGGGGTATCTGTTCTGCGACGTAACACGGCAAGATTACTGCGACCCTGAGCTATCTATTGTCTCGCTTGACAATTGTTCTTTACATCGCGCAAGAATTAATGGATTAAGAATTCAGTCTTACTTTTACTTTTTCCCATAGTCTTCCTTTATATTATGCGCTGCGAGCGTCTGAACCCATAATCAAACATGCCGCGAACTACTAGTAAGAGGTCTGGTATCCCTTCCCGTATACAACCACTGCGTCAATGCAAAATGACGAATACCGACACCCAAACTAATAGGAGAACTCGTGAAGCGTCTACCTTGTCTATCTCAGGCCTGACTCCTACCCCAAGGATTACAAAAACGTACGGAGGTTCTAACCGTAAGTACCACTGGCGTAATATCGGCGTCAACAATCAACATCGTTCCACATCTCAAGTTCAAAGCTGGTCTGACTGCTACGGGGAAAAGGTGGAAAGAGTCGTTCATCTCCTCCAGGTTAGCATGCGTATTGTGGATAATCAACATTTGTATTAAACCGTTGAAAGATTACAGACGAAGAATGGGAAGATATCCAAAGCAGTTTTCGATGCGCTACTTTCGATGATACCGACTGTTATCAGCGTGCGAAGGTCTTGGCTGAGGAACTTTCCACTGTATCCCAAGAAACTTTGAAATTACAACGAAAATTCGACGCGGTGAATACTCCACAATTACGAGCTTTGAATCTGACTAAACGTCGCTAATGACCGCGCATTGAAATAGATAAAGTCGGATTTCTCACAGAATTCCATGTGCACCATTTGCAAATCCTTCATAGACGAACCTTATACGTGAGTACAGAGACAATATTAATCAAATGAACATATCTCGATTAACCGCATACATCCAATACACAGTACAGATTGTGGGCATAGCTTCTGTGCGCAGTGCCTAACGAGCCATTTTGAGTTCAGCCTGCACACGCAATTGGAACAGATGGAGCACGTGCCTGCTCTACGTACTTACTTCACCCAAGGTGTCAGGCTTCCAACGTCTGCCCAGGATTTGAATACGTTAGCATCATCGATGAGAAGCTGCCTCATAAACCCTGTGGACGTATTTTCATACCCATGTCCGCTGTGCAGGTTCTCATTAAAAACACAGCCCACACCATCCCCTCAGTATGAAAACTTCATCGCACGAATGATGCTCTTACTTGGAATAAAGCCATCCTTGACGGCTTTAGATGAAATAACACCCTCTTTTGACACTCTGTTCCTAGCGTAACTCGATACATGTAGTATATGATATCCTTTTACGCAGTTATGAACGAAATAGTATATATATAGCGTAGCATTGTGTTCTACTTTCATATAAGATTGATGGAAAATGATACGAAGTTATGAAACTGGGCAGCTCCATCTTTCCAAATAAAGGATACACGCCTCGCATTATGAGTTACGAAAAGAAGGCCTGAAGGATGGATCAACGTAGAGTCTGGAAGCAGGATGAGAAGAAAATAAGAGTATGTACTTACAGCATCGTCAACGGTATGTGGACCACGTCGCACTCATGCTGAGAAATCTTCTTGATGTGAAATAATAGTACTTGGTTTTGTTCGTCCAAGGGAATATGGGTTCCACAATGGCGGCCTAAGCCTCAAATCGTTATCCCTGCCGCTGATGTCTAACCCAATATCACTAACCAACCTAGACGTATAGCTCTCCAACGATCAATCGCGACAGCGGTCATCGGAGAAACACCCGACCCATGTGATGGAACCCACAGTATGGCCAGCGCACAAATCCGACGATAATTTTGTCCCGCCGCTGGAAGGCTGCTTCCCTTCTCCATACACAAGCCGAGAAACTGTACAAGGCTTGATTTAGCGGGAGTCTTTGGGAGTCTTCGGAAATAAGTAGAACGATACGCACCATTGAGGAGATCAATACACGAGTTTTATGTTCAACGTTTCTACGTCTTGCTGTCCCTTCGTTATCTTTAACGCCTCAGGCCTCATCTGTTGCTCGTCTACCACCTCCAAATATCAGGATGCACCCTTGTAATACATAAGTTCCGAAATGATAATGATAGTAATCCTAATCGAAATGGATCATAGAATTAGTAATTGCACTAATTGCCACACATGAGACCGTCTGAACGCCTTGACAGAAAGAGAATGCGGATAAAATTTATACTCTATTCCCCATTCCATCGAAAAGAAATAAGTCGAGTACTTACCAGTTTATCTTCGATTTCTCGCAACATCATTTCCTCCACGATCGTTAAACGGGGTATCTTTCCAGCAATTTTGGCGTCTCGTTGATATCTTATTTCTCTCTTCTACTAGAGGGCCAGCTTGTTGCGCTGCTGGCGTTGTTGAGATCTTCTTTGCCTTTTTCCGTTGACACTTCGCGGGGCATCACTATCCTCGTTGTATGGTGGAGTGGCGCGGACAGTAAACAAGCAAGGGAAGGGAGCGATGAAGACGAGGATAATGGTTCGTGAAGTATATGCCGTGTCAAAAGAGACTTGGTTTTTATGCGCAATGAGGGGTTATAATCATATGCAGGAAGTCGTTGAAGGATGCAGACTCCGCAGAGAGGTTATAGTGAATCACTAGCTATTGATCTTGGCAAGATCTTGACGAAGACCGGCTCATCAATACATCACGCGTCACGCGTCACGCTGGAGGTATTGTAAGTCCCTTTAAATTTATGGATTCATTTATTGTTCATTTTTACCAGAAAATCAGATTCGCTTTTTTATACAGACAAAATTTTATTTGCCTAACAATTAACGAGTGCGCAAAGCAGGCAAACAGGCGTCTACTTATAAATACTATCAGATATTTGGTTTCTTAAATCAGCGTTTCAAGTTGGTACCGTTGATAGAAATTGTGTCACATCCGTAGTGGGAGGACGTGTATGAAAGGTATTGTTATAGAGGGAATGTCAACATAAATGGCAGCGAAATGGCAAGTAACATCCGAGATGGGAACCAAGGTAACTTCGGGTGCAAGTGTACTGTACGAGAGATATCCAGCCGCTTGAGGTAGCTGGCGGCAGTAATCATGCTGAACATTTTTATCGCAAAGGTCGTTGTATTGTCTTATCAAAGCGAAGAATTTTGGCTGATCCCGACGGGGCTCTAGGTACGAGATTATCTTGACAATTCTACCGGCCTTCAACTGGTGGGATTGGCGGAAAATCACATAGCTGTTGGCATGGGCCCCAGCTTCGAATCTTTGGCCGTAGCGAGTGACATACGTAGCCTCTGTTGTATTGAATCGCGTCGAGGGAGGGCTTCCAGTATCGTTCCTCTGAAACCATGTATTTAGAATAGCGCAGAATTCGATGATTGCGTCCGTTGGCTCATTTTTTAGATTAAAATGAAGAGCTACGTCCTCGGAAAGCGTGCCCCGAATAGTGACTTGGTATCTTTTTTCATATATTTCAACCACAGAACCCAGTTCTTCTGGCAAAGCAGCCTCAGCAAATAAAGCTCGAAGGTTTTGCATCCTGCAAAAACGCATGAAAAGAGTCTTCTCAAGCTCTCCTAAGATACAATAAGAAGTTCAACACATATTCAAGTTTGAGGCGCTCGAAAGATAGTATGTCTCACCAAATTTATTATTTGTTGGAAGCCCTTGAATGATTCCATTGAATCTCTCAAAAGCAAAGCATCTCCAAGAATGAGTGGGACCGAAGCGCTGCAAATGTGTTGCAAAATGCAAAGAAAGGTGCTGATACGGCGTTATGTTTGCAAAAGGGTATAGCTTTAGGAATTCCGATGCGTAAAGTACCATATGTTTTTCGTAGAGTGCAGTGTCTTCCGGACAAATTGTGCGCTTATTGGCTATCTTGACAGCTGTGACGAGGTGGAGAAAATTTTCCAACATTTTGTATTTTTTGTCCTCTTTTGGAAGGGACCCCCATAAACGCGTCAAGGTTATAGGGAGGTTTACAGTACAAAAAGCTTTCCATTCGTCCGCTTTGAATTTACCCCAGTTGACTTCACCAGGATGTTTAGGGGCCCGATTGAACCAAGAAGGAAGTTTGGTTTTTTCCATATCCCGACGAATTTCGTCTAAGGTTTCGCGTCCTAGTACTGCCTGATCTTTTCGCTTGGAGTTGGACTGTTCTTCGTCTATCAGCTCGCCGTTTTCGTCGATAATGCCATCTGCAAAGCGCTATCGGACATTTTATTAAATGATGTCAGATAAAAGAACCGATTGACCCACTGCTTCTTTAATCAAGTCCTCTAACTCGTTTTTTTTCATCACTTGGTATTCTTGATAATTTCGAGTGCCCTGGAGCTTCATAACGCATAAAACTGCCAAGAAATGCTTTCGTAGTGAGGAAACCTTCGTCTTGGATCCACTTTTATATATTCCAGCAAGTTTTTCTCGGTCATCTTCTGTCATTTCTTCTAGACCTGATTCAGGCTGTCTATCTTTTTGTGAATTCCGTTGAACTTTGCGACCGTTTATGTCAACTATCCCATCTTGAAATCTCTATTAGTCTGTCAGATAGTATTCTCTCAGCACAAACATGAATTTTTTCTTACTATATCATGCAATAACGCTATTAGGTCCTTTTTTGAATTCTTGTAGGCAAATATTTTACCCCCCAGCTTAGCCATGCATAAGTCGATGATGTCCTCTTTGTCCTGTTTCGCCAGCTCCGACTTTCCCATGCGATATAATGTTGCAATTTGTGAGGAAGTCAGAGGTTGCCGACTCGTAGATTTGTTCAATTGACTAATGCCAGGTATCGAGCTACCCGTTGCCTCCATGGACTTGCTTGAAGGAAGAACAGATGACGTTCCTGGTAGCGTTGGTAGGGGCAAATCATTGGCATTTGGCACGCTGGGCAGAGGAGTTGCCAGCTGCTTATTGAAACCATGTGCGATTCTCTATGGTGTACCATCCAACGTTAATCATATTTCAAGCGGCAGAATATTGTTACTCACATATTCGGTCAAGTGCCTGATAAGGAGCGATCTTCGACCGCCATAATGTAGGCCATATTCTCGGCAGAGGAATTGCAATTGCTCTTTGGAGAGCCTTTCAAGAGGGTAGGCGGTATTCCCATCTATCATACGTCCGTGTTGAAAAACGTGCAGAGCCATAGTAATCTCCTCCTCCTCTAATCCCATACCGAGTAAAGAGTCTCCTTCTCCATCAGCAAGCTTGTAGTCCATTCCCCAGATTTGGCGGATATGTCTATGAAATATGCGAAGATAAAATCCATGCATCGAGTCGATAACAACAAATTTTGTTGGGTCCCAGTAGGGCAGCCGAAGAAGCTCAGACCATCTGATTCCATGCTCACGGAATGCCTTGTCTCTTTGGTACTCAGATTCTGCTTCCAACCACTCGTTTGCATGAGTGATATGATCCTCCCAGCGACGAGGAGTCCATTTACTCCGGTCTAGTTCATTCATATTGTGGAGTGGCAGCAGACATTCAGAGCAAAAATGGCCGGAGGCGTGGCTACCAAGACCAGCAACACAGCGTGCAGCGGGGAGGTCACATATGAGCGGGATCAACGCGCCTTTAATGAGTCGTCCGTGAGGATATTTAGGAGTAGAGGTAAGATAAATGCCATCAAACCACAACTTTAGGAGATCGTCCACAACTGGCCTGATGAGATGGTTAACTTTGTGGGTGGAAGGTTCCCGAGGACCCGGGACGATACCGAGAAGAAATACATTTTCTGCTTTATATCGGACCTCAGGCGGGAGATTGAAGCAAACGAGATATATTCCACAAATTGTCACCACTTTGCCTGCTTCCCTGTTGCCGTAAGGATTGAATCCATCCATATTAAGACCAAAGATGAGGCGGCCCTCTTCCTCAGGCTTGTCCATAAAATGCCGTCCGTCAGGGCCCATAAACTCTTTGATAACGGAGCCATCCCAGATGTCATGCATCATCCCAGTGGGCAATTGAGGTATATTTGCACGATCCAAGTGTTCTTCGATATCGGGCCGAGAATACATCCGACCAATCCAATGGCGTAGATCTTGATAATAGTATTCACGCACAGGCTTTATGAAGGTTGCATCTTGCTTGGTTGCCTTTTTTCTCAGTCGCCGACCACAAGACTTGGAGAGGGTTGTGCTTTGATATTCACAGAGCTCAGGGATGGTGCTTGGGTCGTTGTTATCGAAAGCGTAGGTAGAAAAGCACGAAGGGCAACATATGACAGATTTGTAAACGGGGTCGATTTGCAGTGATTTTATCACAGTACGAAAATCGGAAGGAATGGAAGGAATAATTCTGGACAGTTCAGCTCTGGTTGATCCACGAATAGATAATTTGACTAGAAGAACAACGCTAGAGAGAAAAAAACCGACATCGTTTAGAGAAAGATCGGCCAAGAAGTAGAGTGCTGCCGCCATCAGATAAATGAGACATGGAATTGGGCTCATGTGCCGGAGTGAAGAGGAATAAATAGCTTGATAAAGTATGTCAAATAAGCTATAAGAAAATGTTGGAGGATAGAAGCACGTAAACATACTGGTATGAATGATTTGATCTTTATTCATTCCGGACATAAGTATCTGGCGCTTCCAGCACTCCTTCTTCACATTAAGGGTGAATTTCTGCTCGGACTCGATGATCAAAATAAGCTTTGATAACCGCAGAGACAGAAGCCGACCGGTGGGCTGCTTCTCGTGATGCCGAAGAAATGCCATAGAATTCCGCAAAAATTCCTCGTGATGTATAAATTGTCGATTGAGCGGTAATACCGAATCCAATTCCGGAGGTTCAAGTTCATCCGCCCCCGTAGAGAGTTTCCAGTCGATGTTATCTACGAACACTAAGGATGTTCCCCGCAGAGACTCCCGAAAACTCGTCGATGCGATATCCGTTAATTGGTCAGATAAGTGGCTGAGTTGTTTTGCCAGTAAGTGCCTGCGGGTCTCCTTCGTACCCCACATTTGGCGTCGTTTTCCTCGCCTGCGGTCTCGGCGATTAATCATTGAACTGGTTTCAGAGGCTCCAGAGCATCGCTCAAAATTGGTTTCCATCTCGCACGGACCAGCGTTGTAAGGGCTAATATGGCAGGTCACTCAATGTCTGGCCATCGCAGAGAAAAAGACACTAATTGTTCACATACATTTCTGTATCCTCCACGTTTTCTCTGAATTGCACATTTGAGTCAGGTGCAATCGTCCTGGTAGTACTAAATGTACATTTCATTGGGGCTGAGATCATCGTGAAGCAAACTTTCGTTCTGCTTACCTTTGTCCGGATTCGATGAGAGAAACAAAAGACGTCGCAGATTGACGAATAAAATGCTTTGCTGCTGTCAACCGCTGCCTATCGCTTCTTTGATGATCCTTGAATAGAGTTTTTGTGAGCCTCTGTCCTGAGACGATCTTATCCGTTTCACGATCATAATATTCGTATATAATACACTCGCTGCATATGCAGTTGATGAATGGCTCCGGAGTAATAATGACGCGCCTTCCAACTACGCGGCCAAGACGTAAATGTGGTGGCATATCTTGGGCTCTGCTAGCTATAGGTGTATAGGTACGAGCATTGATAGCGGTGGTAGCAAGGAGAAAGAACGTGGGAACCATGAAATGCAATCACGAATAATATTAATAGCACCCGCGTCTCAGTTCTACATTTGACTAAAGACGGGAGCATGGCTGAGTTTCCTTTTTGTGGGATACACGTCTGTTATATATAACATCATTCAAATTTAGCTACATCGCCTTGGGTGCAAAAAATCTTTGAAGTTTGAGAGAAATTTCCACCGCCTCTCTTGGATTACATTTCGATAGGACGCCATTAAGAGACTCATACGCCGTCTTGATCTGGTACGACTGTGTGGGAGCTCGTCTTATCTTCATACGGCATCCTCCACGAAGACAGTTGTACCAGAAGAAAGAAGCAGGAGGCACCTTGTGTTTCTTGAGAATATTGACTATGCTCGCGTGTTGTTTAGCCGTTAAGGGTACAGACGCTGCGCACTTGACCCCAAATTTCTCCTCCAAAAGGTTTAAACGGTGCATTAACTGATTTGTGAAAGATTCCTGTAAACATTGAAAACAGAACACGTGACCACACGCCAGGCTAATTTATGTTCATCAGCTGTGCGCGCTGATCGCTGAGAGAAAAGACTTGCGTGAATGGCAGATTCATGAACTCCGTGCATTGGCTACACGTAGCATATTTTAGGATGCATACCCCCATCTGATCAAATCATATTTTTTGAGACGATCATCGACCAGGTCTCATAGAGGATTCAGGCCACTCACGCTCTCTAATCTCGAGGTAAGACGATCACGCCGTATGTAAATTTCCACCAGCTCTTCCTCAATCCTTTTGCACCTCTTCGCAACACGTCAGTTTGTATTTCCTCCCGGAATCAGACGCGGTACATACCTTGTATACTTCCAGATTATTCTGACGGCGGGTAATTGCCTGATAAATACTTTCTTCTTCTTTGTCGAAGTTGTGGGACATGTCTGCGTGATTATTCTGGTTACGATTGTGGTCAATGAATCAGGGGCATTAATATCTATCAAGAACAAAGTCTATTTATACTTGCGCGCACTCTATCTAAGAAGAAGGAAACAAACTACAGCATTAGCAACGAGAAATCACGGACCAGACACAGCAACAAGAGAATGAGACAGGTGACAACTAATAAGCAACGAAATCGAATAGAGCCATAGAAACCAGACCAAACACCGAGCCATAACAACGACAACAAGGAAACAAGACGGGGGCGCAGCAACAAGAAAACAAAAGGATAATTTATGCACAGTAATCTCCCTGGATCCAGGGCAAGGTGTAGATCCATGAGGCTTGCTTTATGGTAAATCACTGGAGCCACGTAAACCAATGCTTTCGAATCTAATCGATTTCCTTTCAAGTTTCAATTTGGCTTCAATTTCCAAAATTGGGAGGCGGGGTCTGTTAGGTTGTTAAAGAGACGTAGCTGGGATGGAATGACAAAAGATCGACCAATCAATTCAATATTGTAGTAAGCTACGGACGCGGGATTAGACGCGCAGGTTTCGAGGCGTATCCATGAGCAAGTGGTTTGTTGGAAAGGCGCTTACAGAAGAAACTTAAGTTGGACATCGGGAATCCATGAACAGATGTTTATCAACACTGAATTTCCTTTTGTTTGCCGATTGTTAAATCCCCCACCCGAGTCATTTCTGAATATGGAAATTAAAACTCCGATTCTTATCTTACCTAAATCTTGACGAACCGATTTTCTTCCCCCACAGCCAAAAGTTCTATTTTCATTAAAAGTTGGTTATGAATTGAACGATTGGCACAATTACAAAATTCTGCGAGACGCCACGACGTTTGTCTAAATCACAAGCATGGTATTATGGTATCATGGAGGCGCGGACATGGGAAAAGGATTGAATAGTGAGATAATAAAAAGAACAAGGTAGTACGGTGGGGTAGACAAAACAACAGTGGTACTAGCAGAAATTGACATAATTGACAGGTGCGATTGAGTTAACCCAAATTGATCTTCCTTCGGCACTCCGATAATAGCGCATAGTGCCATTCAATTGTTTGGCTCATACAATGGGGGTTCCGAGAGCAACCTCTCAAAAGGAAGAACTACATTGGTTGTTTTTCGATACGTCCATTCTAACGATGCCTATTTGCGTTGCGGTTATCGGGGAAAGGAGAAGTGGTGCGTGCATTTTTCCTATCCTACTTCTTCGTCTCACTGAAGTGAGCGTTTTGACGTGGATGCAGGAAAAACAAACTTAATTGCCAATTTCACTGGAGTATGATCTTGTCGATTTTGTCTATATTCTGATTTTCACGGTTCACTGATCATCTTAGGTCCTTCCTAAAACCAGCACGTTATGCCCCATCGAATGGAAGTTGACGCCGAATACCAACTGGTCAGCCATTGTCCGCGTATCAACCTTGATCAACCCCAAAATATCTCGTAATATGGCTCAAACGAAGCTTGGATCTCAATGTTCAACAGCATCAGAACTCCGTCTTTTGATACGAAAAGCTGAATTAATTATTTTTAATCGCGCACCCTGCATACCTCTTGAAACTATGCTCTCTTACAGTGAAGATGAAATTAATACTAAACACAAGACTCTGCTGCTTGATAACCTTTGGTCAGATCGGATCATCACCGTAGAATTACAAAGTCCTTTCGTTTCCGATCCTTTAAGTCTGATTGACTTGCCCGGTAAGAGTATTTGCAATATTTACACCGTGCTACAATCTAACGCACCTAACCATTGCCGGCTGTAGGGCTGATAGATGACGGGCCAGAACCAACAATCCAGATGCTAGAAGCTATCACGCGCCAATGGATCGACGATCCCGAGGTCATCATTACCACCGTTATCGATTCAACGAAGCCGGTGGACATCGACCTTTCCTGGAAACTAGTGCAGAATATAGAATACATACACAAGACCATTAGTGAGCTTTCTTTCGCTTCTCCATGCTCCATGAGATTTTTCCTAATAAACACCTCGTAGCTGTTGTATCCCTTCGCCAAAGTGTACTTCCGGAATGGCAAGCAATGGCCATGGAACACTTGGGCACAACAACGCCGGTCTACTTTTTACAAAGGCTTCCGAAGCGCGATATCCACACCAAAGACACCATGACCGAGATACGCCAACAGCAGTGGATGGATATGATTGGTACACCCTGGCATTTACCCACAAGCGCTAAAAGTCTAGGCGCAGATAAGATATTTCGCGCATGGGACGCCGTCGATACCCTCCGATGCTTCAGACGTAACATCAAACGTTCGGATGTAACATCCACACTGGAAGGCCGACAAACGGGGATGGATAAAGTGCAAAAAGACCTCCAATCCGGGCCTGAAGAAGCGGGATTGGAAGAAGTGACAGCAACGGCATCGACGAAAAAACATTCTGGGTTCATACAAAAGTTAGTTGCGATCAACGCTACGCAAAGGATAAGTTTACTCTTGAACGTATACCTTCTTTGGTGAGAAATTTATGCGCCAAACCTCTTAGTAGCTGACAGTAATTGAAACAGCGGTGGCTCAAGAACCTGGGCTATCATTCTTCTTATTCCTACTATTTCCTTCCACCGCATGGGCTCCGTTATTTTGATGTGCGCATATATCACATTCTTCTTTCTGTACTATTTTCTTTTTTCGGGGGCTAAAGAAGACGGTGGCGAGTCTTTGTTCATTGCTGATAAAAGCACCTTTGAACATTATAGTCAAAACTCGAGAAGATTGATTAGGCCGTAACCGTTATTTATGTTGTATGATAGTTGTCTGCCAAAACTCACTAGGGAGCGATGATTGTTTGCCATCTAAACTACCACCCGAGAATTGGAATGAGGTCCGATAATTGCATTCATTAAGGTGGTCAAAGCATCAGGCCCCGCACGTTTGAGCGCTCTTTCACAGGCTTTTGATACGTATTTACTCATCGACAAGAATGGAAAATATCTAGCGAATTCATGATAAAGCACGTTTGTCATATTTTTCTGAATAGGGTAACCTCAGCGCACCTAGAACGGATCGTTATTAAGGGTTCGAGGCGCACTTACCCCGTTCTCACACTGTAAGGTCCTACAAAAGACGGCTGCAAGCCTGTTCGGACTTGAAATGTCTAGCGACGCCCCATTATTTATTGACCACTTAGTACGAGGTCCACAGTCCTGCTTTTTGCTGCATACGAGTACTTTATGTGTATGGATCACGTCTATATTAAGACGAAACTGAAGCTTGTAGCATAATCCAAATCTCGAATTTAAATTGAAACGTCGGAATCCAAATCCAAATTTCGAAATTCAAAGCGAAATGCCGAATCTGATTTTAATTTCAAACACCGTTGTGAAATTGAAAATGTATGTACATGCCAAATTATTCGGGTTCTAATACCAAATATTTTCGTCTGCCGAGGCCCTCATAGAGAACGGTGGAAGGGAGCTAATTACGGTAGTCGAGTGAGAAGGGACGGTTAACACACTGAAAGAGTTTCAAGATGTAAGTGGATGGATTTGATTGGTCACGAAATTCGGCGTGAACGAAATTGATAGAATCTGTGAATTGGAAATTCCGGCTCGTAATGTTTGCACGAGTCCGGCGGCCTCTTTCGGCACAACGCTGATCGTTCTGCTCGTCCTGATTCAATTCAAAGTCTGCTCTTACTCAAATTCACAAAATTGCACAACCACTCTGCCTATGTTAGTATTAGTATTAGTGTTAGTGTTCGGGTTAGAGGTCAGGGAGTTATTGGTTGAATTTATTGAAAAATGGAACTCAGTCATGATGAATTTGACTATATTTTAGTCTGGCTACCTGTTGAACAAGGGAACTAGACAACGATGGGATGTAATACGTGAGAAGCAGTATAATAAAATTTACTGATTTCAGTCACAATGAATTTAACCGAGGAACGAGCACTGTATGTAGTAGGAATAGGAAATAAGGTTTAGACAAGTAAAAAAACAAATAAAAATTTGTTTCATCGTCCACAGAAGAAGAAAAAGTAGACGACGGAGTCTGCGCATGATGGACCTGTCTAACGACGCGCATGCATTTTGCTGTGCGTGTGAGGCACTAATGGACTAGGCGATTCGATATCTAACAAGAGGTTCAAGTTAGAGGCGGGCTCCATGTTAGCCGCTTCAGCAGCGTTTCAATTCTCTGACATAACTACCGTTTATTGCAATTGCCGCCGGACCGCCGGACTAATCGCCGGACATTCCGGGCCGGAATTTCCATTATACAGATGTCCTCGCGAAATTGAAAGAATCCGAAATCCGAAGTTAAGCCACATCAAACACGACCAAGCACTGACCTTGCCCATCTCGGGCCGGATTCTGATAAATCCCCTAAAGGCTCACGCAACCGCAGACTCTTACTACATTATGTTACTATAGTACCTTTAGTAAATACGCACCAGCAATGCTTGCATCCTTGTACCTTATTTCTTGCTTTTACACAGATCTATTTATTACATACATTTATTTGTCACATACAGGCGCACAGATCACCCGACGCAACCAACCAACAATGTGCGATTCCAAACTTGCGATTCCAGTACAAGTCGTCTGCACAACCTGTTACCTCACGGCTATACGACCAGCGAGGTGAGCTATATGTATATAGTTTTTATGTGATTTGTTGAAATTTACTCGATTTACAGCGTTCGATACAACTTCGTCATTACCCTGTTTAAATCGCTGAAAAATCTCACCCTTCCCTTTGTGTCTACTTCGTTAGGAATTCGCAAAATTGTGACTCCAGCTGAGAATCCAGCCATTCTATACGGATTAACGCCGCCGAATGCACGAATACTTGGGCTCAAACCCGTCCTTAGCTTCAGCTTGAACCCCCACGCTTTTCTCTCGCTTTTCAGTACACAGCTAACATTGGAATTCGAGGTAGTAAACCGATTAGGAGCCATGTCGTTCAGGTCGACACTCTTGATCTCGTTGGATGTATTTTGTAGGCCTAGCCTGCCAGCAAAGGTTTCGACGTTGGTCCTAGTTCAAGCGCCAGCAACAAAAATCGCCCAATCCGAGCAGAAGCAGAGAGAGGAAGCAGCGTGGTTGCAGAAAACACTCCCGAGATAGCTCTAGGATGACCATTGGACAGCAGCCAAGAATACTCGGAGACCACCCGTATGTACCTTTGGTAACCGTTGCAGTGCGTTCCGAAATTGACTTACTCGGTTACAGGATGAATAAATGGATTATTCACCAACCAGCAGCTCAACGAGTCATATCCTTTTACTTTCGGAGTCTCGACCATCAATTTTCAAATAACGATACAGATGTTTCCGCCGTCAACGAGATCTATCACAGCTACACCCCAAGGATCTGCAAGTCGAGATCGCAGTGGTACAATTATCGGTCTGAACCCAAACCATCACTACACCCCCTGCACTTCCCAGAGGTCACCACACTCGAGTCTCGACATCGCGAGTTACTGCCTGAATCGCCGTCAGTTTCTGCAGATGCTTCAAGGGCTGAAACAGAGACAGAAGATGACAGGAACCAAGATATTGACGTGGACAGTGCAGATGTGTCAAGGATTGACTCTGACGTCTTTTCTATCCCAGCTTCACCTTCTCCTGAGCTGCGTCCACGTACAGTTCCCGGACATAATATTCCTCGACGAGCCGTTGGGATAGGCTCCGATGACCCAAACCCAGGATCTCAAACTTTACAGGTCGAAGGCTTAGGAATTGGCACAGATGCTCATATTATTATCAACGAAGCTGGCGGTGTCGCGGATGGGGTGTTGAGGTCGATATCGATGACTTTGCGATAGGCGCTCCACCAGGTGCACCCGGAGCAATCGGCGATAATACCACGCTTCGAACATCTTGAGACAGGTAGGAGACGGAGCACTGTCTATGCTCCTGATGCCACATCACGAGTGACAGTTGTTGGTCTTCCTGTGATGCCAGGAGCGTTAACCAACGGAACTACCGCAACAAACCACCCCACATCAAGCAGGCGTTGGTCGTCATCGGACATCCACTTCGTGGACGACCCACACTTACGGACAATGAGCCAACTGGAACCACAGCATGAGCTGCCGTTGCTGCTGCGAATTTGGACAATACACTTGGTCACTCGGTAGTCTAGCAGCCATCATCACCGAGACTCCGATTCGGGCCCATCCCTCCTTAGCTTACAATCACTTGCATATCTTAGCAAGTATCAAGTATACTCGTGTTCGTCAAGCTTTCTATAAACCTCGGGTCACGTTCCATCATGCCAGCGTCAACCTCCCTCAAGCCAGTTTTGGCACAAGGATTCCGACGGCCATCGCTAGAGAGAAGTCAAAAAGAAGTGGCTTCAATATCTGCCTGAAGCCTGACCTCTGGCTTCTCTTCGAAGGCCTCCACTTTCTCCTCATCGTAAACGAAAGAATGATTTCTGAGAACGCTTTGACGCACGTCGTGCAGATGCGTCAAGGATCAACTGTGATGTCCCCGCATTGCCTTCTTCTGCACATTGTCTGCGTTCACGATATTGTCCATGCTCACATCATCATGGGTGGCGGCGACGGAGACGGCGGTGTGAAGTGATCAAACCAGGTTTCCACTGTGTTGCTCATGAAGTTTTCTGTGGGATGAGTGAACCTGGTTTATATACATCAGTACTTCACACTGCCCCACATGTACTGATCAGAACCGCTCAGACAAGTAAATTTCTGAGTGATTCTGAGTGATTCTGAGTGGATTCAGTATATTTGAGGACAATTGTAGCTAGACTGTTAAATTTTCTGAATGTTTCTGAGTATTTCTGAGTATTTCTGAGCAGTTCTGAGTAAACATGAGTCTATTATGAGTACAAAGGTCACTTATGTTTAAAAAAAAATAACATTCACCAAAAACCTGAGATTCACACAAAAAAAACATATGAAAAAGCGAATTTAATTCAATTTGATTTATAACATACATAATTTTATATACATATATATTTATTTAATTGGAGAGAAAATAGGGGAAAGGATATAGAGGGAAAGGACAGAGAGAAGGGGAGAAACAGAGGAAAGGAGAGAGGAGGATAGGGCAGAGAGAAGGGATGAGGGTGAGGAGGAGGAAGGGGATGGGATGAGGGAAGGGTGGAGGAGAGGGGAGATAAAGGAGGGCAACCTGTGGACAGCAGCGGTGAGCTAGGGGACGGCGTCGATGGGGTACTTACCTCGTAGTACCCGTTCCCATATTGTACCCCCTTCATCGTCCTATAACCCCTCCCCATCGTGCCACGTCACGCCCTTGCCCCCAACCCGGTCCCCTCGTGTTCGCTGGTTTGTTCGCCTGGCGTGTCGTCGTCGTGTCGTCATCGCCGGTTGCCGTTGGCGCGTCATCGTGTCGTGTCGTCGTTGGCATGTCGTTGCCGTTGGCGCGTCGCCGTTGTCGTTGTCGTGTCAGCGTCGTCGTCGCCGGGTGTCGTCGTTGTTGGCGCGTCGTCGTCGTCGGTGTGCCGTCGTGCCGTCGTGTTGTGTCGTCGACGTTGTGTCGTCGTCTTCATGTCGTCGTCGTGTCGTCGTCGTCGTGTCGTGTCGTCGTCGTCGTGTCGTGTCGTCGTCGCCGTGTCGTTGTCGTCGCCGTCATGTTGTTGTCACCGTCGTGTTGTCAGCGTGTTCTCGTCGCCGTCGTCGTTGCGTTGTGGTGGCGATGGGTAATGGTGGTGGACGGTGGTAGAGGATGGTGGTGGTAGTGGTGGGAGCAGGGAAAGAGTGATGACGCGGCCTGGGCAGCGGGTTGTGGCTGTGCCGGCAATTTCCGAAACGGTCCGGACATCTATTTTGGGAATTTTACAAAAATTGTCGTTTGTATGTCACACGGACCTCCTAAAATTATGAAAAAATCACGATAATTCCTAAAATATTCGAAATATATTTATCAAACATTAAATGTGACGTAATATGGTACGGTTTTCGCAGAAATGACGAAATAACCACAAAATAAATAAAATAAAACATATCATAGGTAACTCATTTCCGAGTGTTTCTGACCAATTTCACTTGGTAATATGGGAGCTCAATTTCCGAGCTGTCTGATCAGTTCTGACTTTTCTGAGTAATTCTGATCAGAATTGCTTGGAAAAAAAGTGGGTCTTTCTCAGCCATTTGGCAGAGAAGAAAAAGATACATTTCTGCTCAGAACTGCTCGGAAAAGTCAAATTTCCGAGCAGTTCCGATCAGTATATGTGGGGCAGTGTAAAGACCTCATATACATCGACGTTCATGATTCTTTTCCTCACAACGCTATTGCAGCCATGAGAAACGCGAAATTCCGTGCCTTGGACGCAAGCGCTCAAGGTCTTGCACAGTAGCCAACATTCCGTGGAGGAGGATACACCATATCTCTGCACTTGGCCTGCGACTGACGGCGCTTATCGCTAGGGGACAAGTGGAGTAGCATTACCTCACCAAGATTTTGTGGAGAACAAGTGGATCATAGACGGATATTGCTGCAACTTCCAAAACTTCAAATACTCACAATCCTTACGGTTACGGCACTCAAACATACAATATGCCGCCTCAGTACGCGGTACTACCCACCTGAATTGGCAACAGCCACATCTACACCGATGCTCCTTTTCCTCTCATACATGTCTCCGTCTATAGCTCCTTCAGATAGTTCAAATAATCATACGCAACACTTGAGCCGCGAAAACAGTCAACAAGAGCCACCTTCACGGCCTCCCTTAGCCTCGGATACTTTAACATGTCCGATTACTACAACCAGCTATTCCGGGAACACATCGTGCTTCAGCTTCCTGTCTAAGCAGGAATGCTACATAAGGGTGCCTAGATTGACGCTACCAGGAACCTCTGACTGTACCTTGGAAGCAGAAGAACGCGAGGGGGATCAGGAATGGGTCCAGCGTTGGCCAGATCGTTTGCTATTATATCCTCGGCGTCGTCGGCATCGAGTTGATCAACTAATATCATAAGTCTCAATATTCTTGTAGACTGACGGGAACTTGAATCTTACCAAGTAGAAACAAATGTTTTCTTCCTCACTAGTGCTGTCTAAGAATTCATCTCTGAATACGTCCAGTAATTCCAAGATCCTGCGTTCTGTCGTAGTCATTCCCTTCACTCGGATAAGAACATATCCTAGATTGTCTGTTCGACCTCAGGCTGAATCAAGCGAGGAGGTTTCTGGTCTCCGCGGGTGTTATGCGCGAATGTAGGGGAAGATATCAGTTTTGGACTTGCGCCTAACACTTTGGACTTGAGTGGTATCCATGGGTGTGCGGCTTTCGGCCCATGACACGACATCAACGAGGCGTAGTGCGCCAAGGTAAGGGGAAAGCTTTGTAAACCAATTGGTCTCGCTTTTGTATTCGTTTTTGTCGTCAGAAATATCATGGCTGGAGAGAATCTCGTAAAGTTACCGCCTCCAGAGTCGGCCCTTTGAGAAAGTCCTCTTCGTATGTTTGAGGAGCTCCTAGAATAGTAACACATTTGAGTGATGGATGTATAAACGTGTCTAAAATTGAGGTGCATACCTGGATATAGAGTAATGATCATATATAACAAGAGACATTTGGATTCAAATATGAGACCTTCGGGATGTGTTGATGATGGACACGACATCGAGAGAGATTTATGGGAAAAGTTAGGCCTGCAATAAGAGGAGGATCCATCAAAGGCACAGCAAAGAGTGGTAGGCGTCTGTGTGGCATCCGCATCATGAAATAAGCCATGTTGAAGCCGAATGGTTTGCAAAAAAGAAAACATAAAAACATAACAAAAAGTAGAGAGACGAGTTCCGAGAGATATGTAGGAAAAAATAAAGGCTCCAGCTAGTAAACGCACGAGGTAAGAGAAATTCAGAAGGAGCAAGAGGGTAGAATCTGAAAACTAAAAATACCAATTCGGTCCTTGAGAAAATAATAAGGTTTGTCCATATTTATTAAATTATTTATATTTAACGACACTCAAATTTCAAATAATTTTCAAACCCAGTTCAACCGTTATTTTTGGAACACTCTTGGCTTGCTTATTTATTATCACTGCATCGCACATCGAGTATGCTTGGGTATGTTTTTCTATTCTTCTTTTTTTCAAGGGCGTACATTCTTAAAACACTTCTATTCTATAGGAACAGTTGCATAGCACACTGAGCACACGTCCACCGTCAGATTTCGTCGGCCATGATCCAACAAATCACCGATAGTCCTTTCTCCTACCGCCACCGTCATGCATCCCAATTCTAGGGACATCGTAAACCAAGACGAGCGGATCCCACTGAGACTGCGAGGCTGCCGCTTAATCAATATTCGAAAATCTGGTTTTGAAATTATACTTGGTATCAACGAGTGGAGAACGATTTAAATCTAAGAGAGACAATATGGCAACGGATATAGGCTGAAGGGTTCACGGGTTGAGGGGTGGGACGTCACGAAGTCCTCTTTCTCATCAGGCGTATGTTTCTAGAATAAATTGCATCGCAATTGAGGGGCCCGGCTTACTCTCCACCAGTTGCGAAGAACCCATTCGTAGGCTTTCAGAGCTGTTTGAGCCCCAACTCCTGCCTCCAATCCTACCTCGGCTTTCTCCAAGATAGCCCTGTTCGGGCTTGAATCTGCGGAACATATACAAACTTCAGGATCGGTGGTACCTTTCAAACGGGTGTGTCTTTGCGTTCATCACCTCAATTTAATCTTAACTCATTCTTTCATTTTTTGCTAGCGTAGCACTAGCACCAGTCGTCCTCGTACACTGTAGCTACACCACGACTCGGAGCTCAAACCTCTCGTTCCCATAAGTTTTTACTTGGTGCCTCGCCATCCTTGCGTTTACCTGAAACGGTTCTGCGACGGAATTGTTTTCAAGCACAACATGTTCCTTTGACAATTGAAACATATACCTTATCAACTTTCAGCAGGCGCATGCTGGATTGAATCTGCATCGGCGTCAATTTTCCTTGATACACCGGACGCAGAATTGGGACATTGATGGCTGTCGTTCGTTTATCTATAGCTCAAATGTGCTTATTTTCTTTGTCCTTTTCTGCTTTCCCTCTCATTAATTGAAACGTTTTTTTTTCGCGTGAATAGGCTGCAAGACGCTGTAGTCGTATGACTAACCTTTTTACCTCTGCACGGAGCCCTCTTGCTTCGGGAACATGGTTTGTTTTCCTTCGTTTTCTTTCGCCTCTCCCTCTCGTTGCTGACGTCAACGTTTTCTTTTGTTTTTCTAGTTTCTCACATGAAGGGAAAATGTACTAGGGCCTTGAATTTGGCCGTCCAGGCTAGCGCTGCACATACGAGACTTACTTCTTATGCCCGTTAAATGTAAAACGTCAAACCTCCACTTTGCATTCTAGTCGTCGATAGTGGCTGTGTTGTTCGTTTATTTATAGCTCGGTTGTATGTTTTCTGTTTTCTTCTCAAATACTAAAACGAACGGATTTTCTTTTTGAAAATAAGGCAGCGTAGGCTTGGGAGTGGTCTCAACGGTTGGAATCTTTCGCAGAGCTCACTATCACGCTCGTGATAACCTCTGGAGTGTTCATGCTCTGGCACTGGCTGCTCACTCGCAGGTCTTACCGCTGGTCATCTAGTCTCAAAAGTAGTTGGACGTTAAGGTTGAACTAGGAGCCCTCACAAACATGAGCTGCGTCCCCTTCTCCTGTTATATATACAGCTAGAGATTGGATGGCTGCAAGGGTGCATACTGGTCTGCGTGATTCCATAGCTGTTGGCCCGTTAGAATGGGATCAAGAAGCATTATGCTAATGATATTTTCAGGTTTCTCTTCCATCCCCCCTTCGATTACCTCTTATTAGGGCCAACTCAATAATCTCGTTGTCAATTCCTGCCCATCAGAGACATAAGTCTATCCTCAATACTTCTGCCGTGCTCACTTGCCTGTTCTACTGAACAGGCCCGGCACATTGGAAGTATCCTGATTTAAGTTCGGGTATTAGCCCGTTCATGCCTGCGCTGAGAATGGTCCCTTACACCCACCGTCGACGTCGATTAATGATTAAATCACGCTGTCGGTCAACCACACTACTCCAGTCCATCATTTACCAGATGAATTGAAGCCATTCACATACTCAGCCGCTCAACGAATCACATTTGACAACTCGTTCGTCCCACAATTCGTATTCTCGCTCTCCTTTTTTTTTGTTGTCTCATACCACTTCACATATTTCCTTATTCTTAGATGGGTCGAGATGTCCCAGAATGATCTATACTGTACTCGTTTTAATACCCCTCTTACCTATCCCGCCCCGCTCTTCTTTCTCCGGAACGTTGACTCAGAACAACTCAGACCCGCAACGGCATAGGCTCGCCACATTTCCCGCAAGGCCTAAAGGTGAACAGTATCTACTTAAGAGGCTTCCGTCGTGCTCTGCCACTCAAGCCTTTCTATCAACTGTTACGTCGCTATCTAAGTATGTAGCAGTCCATTTGTCGTTCTTTTCGATGCTATTTTATCTCTCCAGTCTCGGAACCAATGGTACGTCTTCCAATACCTTCCAATATTTTTTTCTTTTGGAAGTCGTGGCTGTGCCCAAGCTTTTTCTCGATTCTTGAGCGTCTATTGACGTATTCCATTTATTCACACATTTTCTCTTTTGTGATTGTCTGTTATCGAGTCATGTTTAATATACCTCTCGTGTTATATACATTTTTCTGTTGACTGGTGACTATGTCAAATATCCTGTGGAATTTACAGATTTTACTAATACGCATCACTATGCCGAAGCGGAGCGAGGCCTCATCTAGTTCCGGTTCATAATTCCATGAAAGGATGCAGGGCCCAGGCGAACACAAATGAAACTGAAACGGAGAGCATTACATCGTTTGTCAAGGTACACTGGACTGAAGGACAATAACTTTTGTCAGCCTATTCTTATTCATAGTAAACACGCCAGAATACACGGCCTTTGGCCGCGTTACCTGTTCTGTTCGCTTCGGTTGAACACAAAGCCAGACGCACTATACCGCGCGCTCGCACTCCGCAGAATGACGTCCTTCATCTCCAAAAAAATACAAGATCTAAAAAGAATTTGTGCATTACTCAAGTCCATCTACTTACAGCCTCAGTATGTTAACCGCTACATTATATATTATAATATGCTAATTGTATAGTAATCAGGGAACGCATGCGTAAGATCATCAATGAGGGTTCTCGACTTCGCCAAGAACTTGCGCTATATATAAGTGTGAACGAAAGCCAGGATAGCATCTCCCTGTTTGTCCATTTCAACTCGCTGTTTGTATGCTCATTCCTCCTTGACTGCATCTGTATATGATATATAGACTCTGATGGACTCTATCTCCACACGTAGTACATAGCCAGATACCTACATATTACTTTTTGTATGTACAATCAAGTGGCGTATACAATCTGGATATTTGATGTAAAGCACTCTGATGGCTAGACTGGAATAGTTCAGTAGTTTGTTCTTAACATAGGCCACCTATTTGACGCCTGCACTCGATATTCCCATTCTATGATAAACTGCACATGCCCCATGACTTGGCTATCATTGTGAGCGGGGGTGCGGAATTAAAGGAAGCGAGCAATTATTTGGAAATTGGGGCACCATAATGGAATCCCTGGCCCTTATACTTTAACCGATGCATTACCTGAAGTAGTGATCGATGGTCGCTTTTAAACCTGGACGATATCCTTCCATCCTGTTTCTTTCCCCTTGCTTGTCATGCCGCCCTCAGCCCCTCTTTCCAAAGAAAAACCAGGATATGAGTGCAAGCGATGTTTCAGAAGTGAGTTTCAAGTAGGAGCGCAATTTCGACGCTGCTCAGGATGCTGTATCCCCCGTTATTGCGTGAATATCTTTCTTCTACATATCTGTTAGAGTCCTTAACGCATATGGCTGATTAATAAAATTTCAGGGTAGGGAATGTCAGAAAGCAGATTGGACCTTCCACAAACAATTTTGCTTGCATAGTCAAAGGGCTGCACAAAATCGACAACAATTACCTCCTCTTCCGCATGGTTTTCATCAAAAAAAGGCAGACACTCTCCTAAATAAATGGATTACAGTACGTAGTTCGTAATTCTCGCGCTTTGATGCTGCAACTCACGATATCCAACCTCTTTCGTCTTTAGGATAATATGTCGATAATGCTAAGCATTGTTTATGCCCTAGCAGGTCCAAGTGCACAATGGCACACCCCGTCCCATCGTTTTGTCGGAATCAGTTTGGTTACCGACATTACACACCCAGCTAGGGGTAAAATGACTATGAAATTCAGGATGGATAAGACAATCGTCGGGCCCTTCCAAGAAATACGGGAATATGTCCCTCACATTTCGGAGGAGACTATTATGTTGATAACAAGGCACAAGGAATACGAAGAGTTACGCGGAAATGAACAAATGTACACTTTCTTGCTCTGCTCCTTGTTGGGCTCTGTTCAGTTAGTTCCATTTGTGCAGAAGAGGAGCAATCAGCTACCCTAGGTTTACTTAACGTCACTTCAGATTTGCTGCTGTACTCGTACACAATTTGTTCATATATATGCAAACATGTCTACGACATAGCGCGTGAAGAGTCGACCCCTCCGAAGAAGGGAATTTAACTCATTGGGACAAAAGTGAGAATCGATAGGCGACATAACTTGTCAAGGTCACCAGTCTCCTTGATTCCCCAAACCCCCATTCTCAACATCCAATCCATGTTTCTAGCCTGCTGTCCTTGAACACGGCGCTGAAGGTGACGGTTTTGTTGCTCTTCAGTTTCGTGTAACTTCATTTCAGGGTACCAACCATTCTCGCCTCGTGGGAAGAGCAATGGGTACTGAAGCTCTGAGGAGGTGTATATGCGCGGATGTAAATCACTAATATGACGCGAAGGGTTAGAACGAAGGCGGAGAACAACGTCTTCTCAGCCGGGGTTGTTGCAGGAGGGGAAGGCAACAACAATGCGTGCTCCAGCTATCCTCCACACATTTGTCGTTGTTACTGAGCTATGGATAGAGCAGATTACGAGCCCGATGAAGGAGTATTAAAAGTTATCTGAAGTCTAAGCAACATGGGCGAGCAGTAAAATAAAGCTCCCAGAGTCCTTGATACACTATGATCGACTGTAGCGGCAGATGCTCTGTTCTCATCCTGGGTACGGCTGGGCTGTGGACGCCGTCGTCATGAGAAGTCACGGAGATCTCACATTCGAGAGGTACGGCTCAGTGGACGATGATTTGTCTTCATTCTCTCGATATATCTCGGATCAGGGCTTGGTATCTCTGGCCTTGCGGCAGTTCTTTCCCATGGAAGTTCCAGAACGACGCCTGATATGCCATATGCGACACGATAAGTATGTATCCGGCTTGGGTGAAGATTAACCGGCAGCACGTATAGTCCTGCCAGTCAAATGAACCAAAAACTACCGCTAGACAGAATAACAGAGTAGTAGTGCTAACTTCTCATGCGCACACTTGAGTTTGACCAATCATTCTGCCTCGTTATTTTCCGATCGTACTTGCATGTAAGCGCGCGGCTATTTAGTGAGAATCTTCCAGGATCCCAGAAAGTACACTCAGATTCCTAGAGTGATTTTTGGATAAGAATCGCCCAATTATTTTTTTTGAAATTCCTGGTGCGAATTCGGATAAGATTGGTTAATTTTCGAAAAATTCCAGGTGGGTTATACATACCGGATAAAATCTGCCATATTGGCCAAGTTTGGATAAAAACTGATGATATTAGGAGTCGAAACACTGGCCCTCATCGAGCTTCATGATGATACTTACTGAGCCACTCAAGATTGGGATTTCATAACAACGCTTTGCACCTAGCTACACTTGGAATGCAGGAAATCATGTATACGTCTGCCTAAAGTATATTTCTGATATTTACATTAGAATGTATAAATACACGCGTTTTTCGTATGTACTTGGGTCGTATAAACGGGTAGCACGCCAGCTCAGAGACGCAGGGGCAAAAAAAATTGGAACAAAGCGAAATTTTCGAAAATTTGCGGATTTTTGGCGAGCCTGAGGTAAAATATGGATAAAAATTGAGTCTTGGGGAGCCTTACCCCGGAATTCGGATAAGAATCGACGATTCTGGACCGGAAAAAAAACGCAAAATTTGGGCTATTTTTCCTGAGGGATCTGGGTGTACTTTCCGGGTCCTAATCTTCTCCGTAATGACGCCACATTGTCGTCTGATCATGTTGGACATCCAATCCAATCCATTCTAGCAGCTAGATGGGCGCTCAGTCGCACTCACGTGAAGATATAGATATGTCACGTTCTAAATCTGGATGTGCGCCAAATTCCAATGCACTATATTTAGACGCGTGTGCGTTCTTGCCTTAAGAGAATTTCTCTATCTTTCCTCTTGCTCGTAGATGCTCGGCATAGTCTACGACATATTTAGTCATCTACTTCGATAGAAAATTTCGCTTTCTTACTTTCAAAATCTGCCATATCTTCACCTCTTCGTCCTGAACATCGAGATTCGAAGAGTATGCACCTACATACTTTCTTCTTATAATATGTGTTTGAAGATTTACAGTACCCTTCAAGCATACTCTCTCTCTATTCTCAAATCAGAAATGCAACTGGCATCCGCATTCTCAAATTTTCTCTGCCGCGCAACTATCAAAAGCGATCGACGTGCTTAAGCTATGTTTACCGTGGGCTCGATTTGAAGATGGTGACAATTGCGACTGCGGTGGAGGCACAGGGTACAGCACAAGGTACAATCGATGGGGAAACAGTTATTATTAGGTACGAGTTCATGTTTTCTATGGTTTTGGGTCTCATTTCAATGTGTTGTACGCAGCTCTGGTCTCCACAGTTCCTCCAGCTGCAGCAACCCTCACATTACGGTGAGGGTCTTCGACTCAATAGGCCAGTATGCCGCGGGGGTCCATTTATTCGAAACCGATGCACCCACCTTTTGCCTCGCCACCAGCAATTCCAAGAAGTCCCAGTGGCAGAACACCGAAGTGAATAAGCAACTTTCGAACCTCGAAAATTGGGTCGGTCGCTGGTCAAGCGGGTAGGGAGGAATAGTACTCTAGGCCCTCTCGTCGTTATATTATCGAAGCACACATAATGTACTAAGAAAATATCATTTTATTGAGGGAAAAGCAATACATTTACAACTAAAATAGGTGCTAGCAATAAACCAACCCAAAAATGTGAGCGTACTCTGACTAAGTTCATCTAGAATTCCCGTCCTGTTCTATGGCATATCCGGGCCATAAAACCTAGCGTGTCTGTCATGATTACACCTTTTGAAGATAGATCAGTGGCTAATAACTTTTAAACGAGTTGAGAAAAACATACCTGGGTGGGGTGTTTAGCGTCACCATAGCAGGCCAGTGTGCGGATCGTGTCAGACAGGGTCTCGCCTTTGATGTGTCGGCCGTGACTTGAACAATTTATCCTGCACAACTTCATGGCAGCATCAAAAGAAGACCTGGTGCGCGTAGATAGGTTTCCGTGGTCCACGACCGCACTTTTCACACCATTCGGGCCCATCTTCCCCTTTGACCTTGCCATTCTTTCAAATATCGACTCGTGGTCGATTTTGAACTCTCCGAAACTAGGTCCGTTCTCCATCTTCTTCTTTAACAAATCCAAGCACGCTCTAGCATATTCTTCGGGGTCATTACCACCTTCTCCTCACGTTTGAATATCACGACCACACCATTTCTTGGTGAGCCACGCCAAACTAGGTTTCAGAGGGCATCCTCTAGGATGATGATATATGAGTGCCGTATCGATGCATAGCGGATGGCAGGGCTTGAGAGCTTTAAGGTCGGATTCCAAGGAGTGCCCAAGAAGGATTGGAGTCGGTGGTGACACAGCACCAGTCGTAGAAAATGGGTTGGCAGCGGGAGGTAAAAGGAGATGAATAATGTGTGCTTGAACTTGGGCCAGAGTCGTCGTAACTGGTCCTAGTTGCTCAGCTGTTATTCCAGACCATCTATGATACGTTAGAACGAATTACACATTGGATGTGTAGCCATACCTTGTGAGATAATCCGTGATAGGTTGCGAAGGCTTGAGAAGTTGGTTGTAGATGACTATACCGGAGGCAAAGTCTATCGGACAGACTCGTGTCAGTTCTTTGTCATCCTCAGTCAGACACTAAGAAACCATGTTCACCATGCATCCAGTATGATATCGACGGCTTCATACCATTTCACAATCTATTGCGGAGACCTTTCTGTCTCCCTGCTCCTCATTCTCTGCAGGATTTTGGCGTTTCTAGCCATCCAGCCGGCTTCTCAAATACATCTGCCATGTACGAAGGTATCGGATAGTCGTTCTCAATCATCTGCTCGAGCGAGAGGAGGTACTTCGATGGATCAGATTTGTTGTTGACGGCAAAATGGGTATTAATTGACGTACATTGCACTCTCTGCGTAAGTTTCCTCTTCTTCTCCTCACCGCTCACTGGTCCCGTAAAGAAGCTGCCGAGCACGCTGTGCATTCTCGTCTGGTCTCCCGGCGCGTGCTGGACAACCATGGCTAAACGTGCTCGCGATAAAGAGTATACTGGGGGCCATTGTTTCCGTGGTATCTAAAAACGCTGGCAACGGGAGCAGGGATATCGATATAGGCAGATTCGGGTTCGAGGTCGCTGATGTAGGTAATGGCGGTACTCTAGTGATAGCAATTCTGTAGTCAGTCCTGGCACGAGCAGAGCGACGATCTTTTGAATTTGGTTCGCATTCTGTACAATCAAGTCAGCTTTTCAGACCACGCCTAGGATTCCTCGCACACGCACATCAATCCGAAGACAATTCGGCGGTGGCGCATCTGCGACGAGATGCAGAATCAAATCACGAACAAGTCAACAATTACACCCCAACTGAACCTGTAATCCTCCTGCTCACATCAATCGCAATAGCATGGCTCTTAACAATTTCATGGTTCGAATATATAAAACCGTCGATTTGAGGATGTCTGGGTACAGAAATGGAAAGTTGAGATTAGCGACATGATGTACAATGATCAAATATGGTTCCAGCAGCTTTCCTGGCTCCGGAATGCGAACTCTGAGGCGCCGGCTGCAAATCAAAACAGGAGAAAAATAGAAAAGGTCGAAGAAATACGTACTTCAGCTTTGCTCTCATTCTTTGAAGCCTTTTTCTTTTTGCGTTTCTCTACTTTGGTCCATTCTCCACCCTCTTCTTTTGCTGCTGTGGCGGTCGCGACTTGACCATTTTCTGTTTTCGATTTCTTGGTTGTTGGAAGGGAATCGTCAGTGGGGGTTATATCGCCTATTACCCGTTTCAGGCTTGCTTTTCCTTCATGGGTAGGCCTTCAAGAGCAGAATCAAATGAAAGTTAAAGCAGAGAGCAAAGAACTCGGCTCTTACGCAGCGCGCGCGGCTAGATAAAACGTCAAGTAAATTTCGGAAATTTGAGGTAGTAATTGCCAGGAAACTTTGAATTCTGTTGATCAGAATTCAAATTCTGAGCCATTGAATTTAGATTCCGAGCCACAGATTTAGGTTCCGACATGTAATTTAAATTCGAAGCCGCGGAATTTGAATCGGATTTCAAATTCAAAAATCACTGCGGCTCGGAACGTTAAAAAAAGTTTGTCGGATTTAAATTCTGTGGCCAGGAATTTAAAAGGCTATCGGAACTTAAATTCTCTGAGGCATTTTAAATTTGGTCGTTTGGCAATGTGTCGGAATTCAAATTATCTGCCGTGTTTTAAATTCTGGCGCTTGAAATTGAAAAAATTCTGCTCCGAATTTTGAGTGCCGACATCTAAATTGCGGTGAATAGGATTGAATATATGATAAAATATGGCCCTGCCGAATATCTTAATCTTGTATAGTACCAGTACAGTTGACAGTGCCGACCATCCGTGCAGAGCGCTGAGCGGCACTGATCACCGAGTTACCTTTGGTTTCCTAAATCTCTGCGTCCGACTTTCTGTCAAATTATAAAAAATTCGCACGTGAGTCCGTTATGAATCTCAGATACGGAAAATAGAGGACTGATTCTCACTTCACGAAAATTTGGGCGAATTGAGTTATCTTTTATGTTCCTTTTATTTCCAATTGTTAAAATCCCCACTCAAGTTCATTCTGAATTTGGAAATTAGAGGTCCAATTTTCACTTCACGAAAATCTAAGCGAACCGAGTTATTTTTTATTTTCCAAATCTTAACAAACTGATTTTCCGATTGTCAAAATCCCCACGTGAGTCCATTCTGAATCTGGAAATCAGAGGTCCGATTCTCAATTCACGAAAATCTAAGCGAACCGAATTATCTTTTATTTCTCAAATCTTAACAAACTGATTTTCCGATTGTCAAAATCCGCACGTGAGTCCATTCTGAATCTGGAAATCAGAGGTCTGATTCTCAATTCACGAAAATTTAAGCGAACCGAATTATCTTTCATTTCCCAAATCTTAACAAACCGATTCTCTGTCGCATCCGACTTTTTGTCAGATTGTTAAAATCCCCACGCTAGCTCATTCTTAGTCCAGAAGTTTGAGGTCCGATTCCAAATCTTAATGAACCGATTTTCCTTCCATTTCCGATTGTCAAAATCCCCACGCTAGTCCATTCTCAATTTGCCAGAACTTTCTTTTGTTTCCTCTTCGTGAATCTCCGACCATGAAGGGCATCAAAATCGTGCCGAGTTGCATAGGATTCTTAAACTTGGAGATTTCGCCCGCCTACAATATAATTTCGGGGGATGTTGGAACCTTGGATTTTCTTGGATCCAACATGGGATCAAACGAGTGACGAAAATAGATAATATGTAGGGAGACCCAAGGGAGACCACGCTATAAGTGTTTGAGATAAGATAAGATATCAATGTCGTAACAGTAAACCAATGTCTAAGACACATAATTTCAAGATGATCAAAGCGATTATACGTAAGAAAAGTCATAATAATTATGCAACGAACATGCAATGCCATTACCGTGAATTAATAGCACATGTTGATTACATATTTTTGCCAAAAGTATGTAGCATCAACCGACTAGATATTCTTTGCATAATTTTAATCTGTTTCGAGTCAGAAAATGTTATAATTATTTTGCCAACGTGGTACTTGGATGTTCTTTATGTGGTGTTTTTGCATATTCCTTACATATTTTCTGTCTTATTTTGGCTGAGAAAATTGTCAAAAATCATTCACTTGCTGCATAATTTTTAATTGCCAAGTAAAATTTGCGTAATTTCTGCGCCATTTTCTTGCATAATTTAGTGTCACATTTTTGAAACTCCGCTTGCATAGATAATACATGTTTTGCGCCAAATTATGTAAGAGTGCGCTGTCGTGTTTTTTGCCTTTTTGTTACATATTTTGAGCAAAAACACGTAACCCTGCGTCTAGTGTATCCTGGATCTGTTTCATACACTGAAAATAAAAATAAAATGCATCCTGGCAGTTCGAGGCCACCGTAAGAATAGTTCTAGCCTAGGGCAGTGCGCTAGATAAGATAAGATCTTAGTCGAGACCCGGTCACGGGCCCTGCCTTCATGGGAACCTGATTCGCGCTTTATCCTTTGTACTTTGCTTATACAACCTTGTGCTTGCAAGCTACGCCAATGTTTATGATTTAACCGCAATAATACCACTGTATAAAAAGAGCCAACAAGAGCAGCCTCAAAGGTGCGTTTTCTTTATTTCCTTTTGGCCTATTTCATCTCGTTAAGCAATAAATTCACACAAGCAGGAAACCCGAAAAAGTTTGGTCGTCCAATCGCGACACTCGCCAGTGACAGCACCTCTAGCCAATCCGAAGCGAACAGACTAAAAAGCCTTAGATAAGATGGCAGAGCTTCATCCTATCATCCCGCGTGACGAGAACAATAACCACCATGGTTCCCTTTCAATCGCGCCCCAAGATACCCCAGAACCAGTACCCATCACAGAGCAGGAGGTTGGCGAGTACAGAGAGCAGGATCGGTTTCTCCCTGTGAGCTCATTTGCATTGAATCTCGACGCGATCTGACTCGGTCATCCAGATAGCCAACGTCTCGCGAATAATGAAAGCGGCCGTACCGTCTACTGCCAAAATAGCGAAAGATGCCAAAGAATGCGTACAGGAGTGCGTGTCGGAATTCATCTCGTTCATCACTTCCGAGGCGGCCGAGAAATGCCAGCTGGAGAAGAGGAAAACCATAGGAGGGGAGGATATTTTGTACGCTATGGGCACGTTGGGATTCGAGAATTATGCAGAAACATTGAAGATCCATCTGGCGAAACTGCGTCAGGTATGTGATCCACTCTCGTGCCAGAAGTCGACTAACGCCCATCCTGTGACTTAGAATGGTGCTGCAGGTAGCACATCAACAACCGCCAACCCCCCAAGAGAGCACCCCATAGAACCTAGGGTTGATGGGGAGCAGCAGTGACGTTTCGAGATGAGAAGAAGTTATTATTATTCTTTGTACACTTACGGTTAGTGGAGTCTTCCCTTCTCTGTGTGGACGGTACACTCATTCCTTTCCACCAGGACTACCTCTATCTTATTTGCGCACTTCGCCTATATATTTATAATTCAACGATGCTTTTCCAGTCTTGTGGTCTGATGATTCAAAAAGGCAAAATCCAAATACTTAGGTGCTTTCATACTGACGCGGTGTTATAGAATAAGTTGACCGACTTTCTGAGAACAGGTTCAGCGCGAGACGTGAATTTTCTATACATCTCGAGTTTCCGTGTCTGCTAATCAATTCGTGATGTCCTTTGGAGGTAGCCCATGCCCACATGGATGACATACCTAAATCGTTATCCAAGTTTTCAACCCTTCCGACGGTCCATTGAACTGTATATTACATAGAAACGAGCCTCTTAGACGATCTATGCAGCGTCATTGAACGAACAATCTGGAAGCGATGCCAAGTCTCGAACCGTTGCTATGTTTCCCACTTTCTCGGACTCTTGCAGTCGTTGGCCCCACCAACCAACAAGAACTCGTCGCAAGTTGTAGTACGTCAATTTTTTTTATTTACTAGCTATGGGCGAACATATGACAATAAAAATAGGCCACAGAAGCTGTCATTCGTGGAAATTGCAATTTTATTGTTTGACCCTTGTCAGAACTATTGTCTTCAAGTCAAAACATAACGGATCACTAGAAAGCCTGAAGGCACAGAGCCGACCTGGCAACCGCAGCGACAACCAGAAATGGGACGCTGAGTCAGCAGGAAACAATGATCAAGGATTTGGGCCTTGGCTTTCATCTTGAGTTTGTCTGCAGCTATACGTACAAGTACCGCACGGTGGTCGCATCAGCTCACGAAATGCCCAGCCTTGTACTTGTAAATCGGGATAATACACCGTATATAAAGGAATATACGGCATGAAATGTGGCTCTTCATCCCCTCCTTTCCCCTACGTATTCTCTTTCCTTTTCTCTCTTTCTTGTTCTCATCCCCCTAGGACACGCTTGGCTTCGTGTCTTTTCTTTTTCTATACTATAATTCACCTGTCTATCTACCATTTTGAAAATGGTCTTCTTTTCTAAATCTTTCTTCCCATTACTGCTGGCCGCTCTCCTCTCAACTCATGTTGGAGCCGCTCCCTGGCCTCAATTTTATAAGAGGCATGGCACTCACAGAGTTCATACGTTGGGGAAACGAGGTGTTCAAATTGAGAGCTATCATCCTAAGTCAACCTTCAAGGTATTTTCAACACAACCAGGCTATTTATGTCGTTTGCCTCTATTGATGATCATCTCCACCTTTAGACTTTCGGTAAAGACGGAAAAGTAGTTACTGTTGCCTCAAGCAATTCAACAGGAAACAGCCTGCTTGGTTCTTCAATTTTGCCATCGAGTTTGAAGGATACGACTTTCTCTTTTGTTAAGACGCTTGGCATTAGTGCTGATGATGTTCAGTGGAAATCGGGCTTCACCGCTGGAGACCATAAAGTGGCTTACTTGAAGCAGAGTATTGTGCGTGACATAGAGTCTGCCCTCCATAGAGTAAACTTCTAACGAAAGCCGTAAAGAATGGAATTCCTTTTGCAAATGCTGTGGCCAACGTAGCCTTCAACGGAGACAAAGTGGTTTCGTATGCCTCTTCCTTCGTGGATACAAAATCAGGTATAACCTACTAGTGCTTTATTGATTGTGGTCGACAGCTCACAAAATCTTGCTTCGTTGCACTAGCCAAGATTGCACCCTCTGAGCCTACCGTCGGCTGGAGATCTGTTTTGTCCCAAGTGGAAGAGACCTTAGATGGGAAATACAATAACTTCAATGCCACTCTGGAGTACCTTGCGAAAAGCGATGGCTCTGTTGCTCTCACCCATGTCATTCAAATTCAGAATGAGGAGACAAACGCTTGGTACGAAGCTTATATCGATGCTCACACTGGCGAATTGGTCTCTGTCACGGACTTTGTCGCCGATGCTTCTGTATGTCGTTTCAGTCGTTCCTTAGTACTGATCTCTTACCCGTTCTCGTAGTATACTGTCGTCCCTATTACGAAGCAGAGTTTCGCAGACGGTGTTGAGACACTCACGAACCCTGAAGACCGTATTTCTTCTCCTTTCGGATGGCACAACATCGGAACTGGCAATTCAACAACCACATCGTAAGGCCTTCGCTTTCCTGATAGAGTCTTTCCTCAAAACACTGACACGACATTGCTTTATCACAGTGGAAATAATGTTGCCGCCTTCAAAGGACAGCTCGTGTCATCTCAATCCTCAGCCGGACTTAACTTCAACGCTGTCTTCGACGACAGAAAGGCCCCACAAGATCCCACAAATCTGAACGCTGCACGAACTAATGTCTTTTACGTCGCCAACGTCGTCCACGACTTTGCATACCGCTACGGTTTCACTGAGTCGGCATTCAATTTTCAAATTGCCAACAACGGAAAGGGCGGAAGGGGCAACGACCGGGTGTTGATTTCAGTCCAAGATGCCTCAGGCAAAAACAACGCCAACTTTGCTACCCCTCCAGAGTATGTTATATTCAAAATTTCTCTTTCTTTTACATCCCGCTTACCGTAATTTACGTTCTTCAGTGGCCAAAGTGGTGTTTGCCGCATGTTCATCTTCGATGGCTTTGATGTACGCATTTTGAGTATCTTATCAGTGAAATGCCCTAACATTTTACAACCTTATATATAGCCCGAACGAGATGCCTCTATGGAGAACGACATCCTTGTCCACGAATTGACTCATGGAATTACCAACAGACTCACTGGTGGCGGAACTGGTCGATGCCTACAAACTCTTGAGTCTGGAGGATTAGGTGAAGGTTGGGGTGATGCCATGGCCGGGTAAGTATCCTTTGAATCTTACTTCAAATCACGCAACCCATTGTACCGTGCTAGATGGATGCTTCAAAACTCGGCAACCATCACTGATCAAGTCATGGGCAACTATGTCTCCAGTGCCAAAGGAATCCGTAGCGCTCCCTACTCAGTAAACAAGGCCACCAATCCCCTTACCTATGCCAGCCTCCGCAGAGCCAACGAAGTTCACAGTCAGTTTTTTTATTGTCCTAATTAGCTTACTGCGCGTTTTCTGATTGTGTCTTCGCTTGGTCTAGCTATCGGAGAGGTGTGGGCTAACATGCTCCACAATGTATACGCTGCTCTTGTCCAGGAACGCGGGTTCTCAGCCGATAAACTCACAAATCCTGATGGCTTGGAGGGTAACATTGTGTACATGCGTCTGTTCATGGCTGCGTTGTCATTGCAACCATGCAACCCTACCTGTAAGTTTTAGTTCATATGCTTCTTGTATTTTCCAAGCTTACAACCTGTTTCCTTCTCAGTCGTCGATGCTCGTGATGCTTGGATCCAAGCTGACCAGAACCGTTACAATGGCGCCAACAGGTGCACTTTATTCAATGCCTTTGCCAGCCGAGGTCTTGGATTAAACGCGGACAGCACCTTTATGAACGACGCTACTGTCCCTGCTGGCTGTTAAACACGGCATTACTCCCCTTGTGTCCCGGCTTTGGTTTTCTTATTTCCGAAAATTTTGCATCCTCATATCTATAAAGAAGCTTGCTCGTATTTACATACTAGGTGTATTATACCTCATTCCGATCATTATACATTCATTCATTCATTTCCTGGATCTGTGACAAAAAAGGCAACGTTTCCCTTTTATTTTGAAATAAATCACAGTCAATTCATTCCGTTGGGCCATCTATCGTGACTTCTGTGCATGAATCCAACGCACTCTTCCAAAGCTGGTCGCAACTCATCGTTCTCCTGTCGCCAACTATGATCAAAGCGAGCTTGGCTCTCGTCCACATCACGTTTAACCTCCTAGGATCGTTTAGGAAACCAACATCACCTAGGGCATTGCATCTCACAGCGGAGAAAATAACAATATCGCTCTCCCGCCCTTGAAAAGAATCAATAGTTGAACATGGGATAGAAGAAGGAAGCTTGTGGCGAAGAGCTTGTATCTGTTTCGTGTATGGGGAAAGGACGGTGATTTTTAGAGATGCCAGTTGTGTGTTGATCTCCCCCGTGTCTGGCCTTTGCGCAGCGATAAGAGGTTGAATACGAGAAATTAAGTCGACCTGTCCCATATTGCTCTTCGATCGCTCACCCGCGTCTTCTTCTTCTCCGCACTGTACAAAGACAGTAGGAATCAACGACCCGTTACGGGTGGGCCAAGGGAATTTTGACAGCGACAGGAAATTCGATACTTCTGCATTTCCTTCGTGCGTCTTTAGTTGTCCTTCATAAAATTGATCGGAAGGAAATATGTTCAGAATGCGAGGAGACCGATATTGGACGTCGAGCATTGTCTTGACGATTCCTCCCCCCTGCGTGGTTTTGGTGTACAAACGTTCCAGTAAAGAAACATCGTACTGAAGAGCTTTCGCCATTTCCTTTACTGTGGGTCTTAGCTGGACACTATTGATAACATAAGTACCAATCATTTCTTATGTTGATCAAGGACATACTGGTCTCCAACTATCACGGCCCTTTTGATCCCTTTGACCAATGGTATCAAAGCACAGGGTTCAGTTATTTGTGAAGCCTCGTCAATCAAAGCAATATCGAAATCTGGCTTGCGCAAAATTCCTAGTCCTGCACCTAGGAAGGCAAGATATGAGCACACACCCCTTCATAGCAAACCCGATTTTGTAATACCTGCACATGTAGTGAATATAAGAACTGCTTTCTCTACTCTATCTTGAGCCTGCTTCAGCAGTCGATTGTTTTCATTCATATCTCCGCCAACCCTAGCATTAACTGTGTAATGCTGTAGGGCAGGATTGACCTTGGATTGATCTGTAGCTACTCGAAGGATTTGCTCCTCGCGGAGCAGGGTTTCTGTTTCGTTCATTGCAATAAAACGCTCCAGGACATTATCGACAGCTGTTTACAAGTCGTAAACACCGATAATGCAAAGGAAATATACGGGATACTATACCATTGTGCGTTGAAGCAGTCATTAATATCTTTGGCGTCTTGGAGTGGCTCCTGATGATGTCGCGTAAAATCTGTACCATCACTGTTGTCTTTCCCGTTCCTGCGTGATTAAAAGTTAGGTTTACTTTCTGCAACAATTTAAATACGCATCGTGACGTACCTGGTGGGCCCCAGATAAGCGAAAGCGGCCCATTCCTCCATGAGACGACAGCTCTGACTTGGCTTTCGTTTAGAGTAGAAGATAGTTCCCTTAAAGAGTCATCATCCATAGCGTTGATCTCAGAGTCTTCCACAGTGACAGATGTTGTACTTCCAGTGATAAGGCCGTGAAATAAACAGGACTCCTCCCCATCAAGGAGCAAACGTTGAAGAGCATCAACCATGGCGTTACTGGTAGCTAAGGTTTAAATTTAGTATGAATTAACCAAATAACAGGTTTCCAATGCAACACACCTGTACTGCCTGCGTCGTACATGTTCCAATCCATCTCTTCCATCTCAGGGGGCGCAGGATGGTGCAACTGGACCTTGAGTTGGCCCTTTGCCGCCTGTACAACGAGTCCATCCATGATAGGTGCTTCTATCCAGCGATTCTCCGGTTTAGATGCTGCCTGAAGTCGAACATGCGAGTGCAACCTAACATTGCTTCTCGCATCGATGCGAATAGTTACGAGCACTTCCCCATTCTTCAAATAATCTGGACCAAACTTCAGTTTGGCATGAGACGGTGCCACGCGCATTTTTTTACGTGGCCGGCCATCTTCATTGCAAGGACACTCATCGGCAGCCTCTTCTGCTCTGTCAAAGGAAACCCCGAGAGCATGGATATGGCCATATGAAGTCGTAGGAGATTCGGGACAGTGTGCTAAGCGACTGTCATTTAGGACCAGTAATATTTCTTGGACAAGCGTTTTTGCGCGAATAGACGAAGCTGCAAAGGTAAGGAGCTCTATGTAATGCTGGAGGTTTAATAAACCAATCGACTTGGCCACTTTTTCCAATGCTACCAGAGCGGCTATGCGGGTCTCGTTGGCTGATCTGATAATGTGCCTAATAATGATGTGGGAGAATGGTTCCAACATCGAATGAAGCTGTAAGTCCTCGTCGGGTGGATACGCCTTCAACAAGGCGAATGTTAAAGACGGATATCTCCCTATCCATTGTATTGCAAAATCTCGAGGAAAAGAGGTTCTACTGATTGTGTTTTCGAACACAAGGTACAGTTCATCGTCGGCGTGGTATTTGATCGCAAAGTCCATGATTTTGTCGATCTCTGGGAGCATCCTCCTTGTCAGAAATTCGTTGATGGAAAACTTGTCATGCTTCAACCTTGGAGACGTTATTGAAACCCCAGGAAGATTTCTATAGAAGGCGTCTTTTAGTCCCTTTGCTTCATCAGAGTCCCAATCAGCGTCTTGAAGATCAAAGAACCGATATGGGGCGGGAATTCGTTGGAAACGTTTGATCTTTTCTTCTGTAGGGACACTGAGTGCCAAGCAAGTCAGCGTCGTCAGAAAAATGGTAATAAATGAATCCTTACTGTTCAAACCACAAATCAAAGAGTTGGTGAGCAATTCGGTCGCGATTCGACACAACATGAAGTTCGACTGCAAGTGCCGGTAACTTGTTGACACGACCAAGTTGCTATTTGAAGTATTTACAAGTGAAATATTCTATATGATACGGACAAATAGTTTAACTACTCACTCTCTGTACAATGCCTGAAATCTTCTGCAAGGCAATGCTGGTAGCAGTCGAACGATTGATAAATACAAAGGTATTGCCGATATTCCTGTCATATAATTGAAACCTATCTTCGCCGCAATGCAGTCTATAGCCAGCTGGACAATATTTAAGCCTGGCAACCGTAGAGTTGCTTTCAGGCATAAAAGAGCAGACTACAACGTTCATGGCATCACCATCTTTGTTGGATTCTTTCACTGGCGGATCTTCATCCCATGGAATCTTTCCGCGCATAAATATCCCGACTGAAAACCGCTCATCTGTCTACCAGTGCAGATAATTCAGACTCCATACACACAAGTTTTTTTGAGCACTGACCTGTAGAATAAGAACCTTTCTCGTATAATCCTGAGTTGCCATTCTTAGATATTCAAAGAACGTTGCCATCCCACTAGTACGAGATGAATACAGTCGATGCAAAGCGAAAGGATGGGCAAGGTCTCGCTGGTACAAATCCTGGGGAGTCAAGATGTCGGATCGTACAAGGGAGTTCCAGATCTCAGGATAGTCCACATCAGATAGAGAAAGCGTTGTACTGAGGGTCTTCTTCTGAGTGATTGTCAAAGCTGAAAAATCAATTTGTGAGAGGTACGGTCGAATATCGACATGATGTTGTCGGGAAAATCGGTATGCAAGATTGAATAGTTCGAATTCTGAAATAGAATTTTGCTTGCTTTGAAGCAACTGGCTAAGGAGAAGCTCCGCGTCGGGCTTTTGCAGGGTTGTAATCTCGGCGCGTCGAGAGGCAGATTCAGTAAAGCGAGCTGAGAATATTTCGGTTGCTTCTTCCAACAGATCTAGAATGTACTTATATTCTCCGGTTGGTTCAGGTGGTGTAGATAATTTATCTGGAATTCTTATGTTGGCTCCGTCGACAGAGGAGGAATGAAGGGCATTCAATTCCTGGCATTCGACGCAGAGAGCACCAAGAGGGCTGCTCCTGGCCCACTTGGCAAATAAGGAAGATACCTTAGCAACGCCTGACCTAATGCCATCCCACAAGTTCAGAGTGACAAGTGATCAGAAGAGTGAATAGAAAACATACGCCGTATATGATGCGAAGTGTTGTCCTAAGTCCATTCGTGTAATCTCTCGTTTATTAAACTCTTTGTTGCCAGGATAATCGTACGACTATTTCATCTCATTCAGTGAATCGTAGATGTGGAAGACGGAATTCGTACTTCAGATATTCTGGTGGGAATTAAGTCGCTATCCCAGCATACAAAAAATTCGTCACCTAAAATTTTTGAATTTGAATTGAAAACATGTATAAAGAAATAACAACAAACCATCAAGATCTCCACCACTACTCATTGAGGGCGCTGCTTTATGACCTGGGCGGGCAACACTGGCAAAAACCAGACAGTCTAACAAATGTGAAAGTTCGGGCCGATGCACTGCACGCAGTTTCAAGATATCTCCTACATCCGGTAAGGTCAACTTTATTCATAAATCCACAGGCAAGAATAACACCTACCAGGGTGTAGGCAGGGGTTTCTAACGATGATGACATCGCCATGAATGGGTGTCGTTGCCCCCTTTCGAGACACCGTGAGACGTATGTGGACCTCTCCTTCTTTCAAGACTTGGAAAGGGTCGCAAACACCATACAATCTCCTTGATTTATGCACTATCATGCGAGATTTGAATTTCTTTGTCAGTTCTTGCCTGGAACCCGCTATCTCGGTATTCTGAAGACGTTTTATTTCGCGTTTGACTGCGTCACTGTCAAGACCTTCGAGGAGTACACGTTCAGCCATTGAATATTGTTCCAAGCAAGCAAGAAAGTCGAGAGCTTGGACTGGGTCTTTCGACGCATCGCTGATCCAGTCAAAGTACTCTTGTTGTTTGGATAAGATTGCAGAGTCTGGAACACCGAGACTAGAAAGAAGCACGATAATGTCGTTATTCAGTCGACCGAAGGAGTATGGTTTGGAGTGGCCAACAACTGAGAACGTATGATCTTGGGTCGTAGTGAACTTTTTCATACTCTTCCTAAACTCCGCCAAATGTTGCGGGCGTTCCTTATCAAGCACTGGATGGAGCATAAGAACGCCCTTGTAGCCTAGGTATCTAGAAAGGTGTCCCTTTTATTAGTAATCGTCAGTGATAAAAATGGAGACATACCGTATCTGATATACTGTCGGTGTGTATCTGGCACCCCGAAAGATGATCTTCTTGGCCTTGCTTAACCCTACCGCAAGCCTCTTCGAAATAAGGCCACAACCGTCCGAAAAAACCTCATCACCAACGGTAATATCAGGAATGTCGGAGACCCAGCGTGGGTCGAGGACATAATCGATCTGAGCAGAAGAGAAAAGTAGGCCAATACGCTTTGCGCCTGCAAAAGAAATATCAACTTTATAAGATGAGAAGCCTGTAATTTCGAGGACTCGCGTTTTGCAACGTTCATGATTTTTTTGAAATCACCCAGCTGGTAAATTCTATCATCCAACTCTTCATCTGAATTAGCCTCTCGAAGGAAGCATGACCTCCCTCTCTGTATATTTCAAGAATTAGAAAGAGGTGGAAGTGGTTAGGACAGTACATACCAGCTGGCTGTTACTATGTCCATAGAACCTGTACTGCACACCATTCAGCCATAAGCCCCTCTTGAAGATCCGCACAACATATTCGACTGTTGCTTTCATAGGTTGTTCGGCAAACCTGAAGCTCCTATCTATGGATAGCAAAACATATTTGCCATGATCATCGGAGCTCAGAATGCGGTTCATTGGAAACTGCTCTGTCCGGAGGGTGATTCCTTCAATACTGAGGGAGACCATTTTTCCGTAAACGACACCAGGTTTTGGTGGCCGGGTTTTGAGCGACGCTGGAGGATATCTGAACTCCCATGTTTCGTCTTCTGGGGCTGGGTTTTCTCTGAGTATTATCTTGCTCATGAGGGTTGAGATGAAAGCTATCGATCGCGATAGACGCCCAAACTAAGCTTTGTGTGAGAAACTTCGATCTTCTTATAGATCTAGAAGCTTCTGGCCGGATATCATCGTCTTTCAACGCTACGATGTCCAATGAACCTGTTTCAATTTATATCATAGGCCCTTCAGTAAGCAGAGTTAACAAACAGAACTGAATCGATACTGAACAACTCCATACCAGTCCACCGGAAAGACAACACTGTGTACAGCATTAGCGCAGAAGCTGGGCCTGTCAAAGGATGCCTTTGTATCGGAGGTGGCCAGAACGGTTATGAGAGACAAGGGATACTCTCGAGACACCATCGGACAACTGCAAATGCAGAAAGATATCATGGAAGCTTATCGCGCAAAAGAAGAAGACCTGGACGCCAAGAAGTACCCTATTCGTCTTTTCGATAGATCAGCTATTGATCCAGTCGTGTATGCCATTCTCACCTCACAAAATGGAGAGGAAGCGAAGGCCAGGAAGATGCTACTCATTCGGACTGCCGCATTCACCAAGGCTCTGGAGAAATACAAATCAAAAAAGTCAATGATAATTCTCTTGAAGACAGTTCCAGAGTGGCTGGTGGATGACGGTGTTCGCAGTCTAGAAAGACAGGAAGACTGTTTGAAAATTTTTCGAGAACTGCTGGCAGAGCTGGAAATCTCGTATCGCGAATTTGGGGAGGAGTCAAAGTTTCTTCAGGAAAGAGTGACGTTAATAGTGGGTTTGGCTGGTATTTGAGGGTTAAATGTAATATAAGAAAGTTCGTGAATGAATTTCTGTTTCTGTACGAAATTTCTTTCGAGAGATAAACACTGAATATTGAATGTTGAACGTTGAGCGCTGAGCGCTGCAACGGATTCTCCCGGTGGGGCGGCGACATATTATTTTGAATCGGCGACAAGAATATGCTTATTGCCTTCCATCGGAGATTGAATGCGTTAATGTCTGATCCGGCTCTTTTGGTCGTTGTTGCTGACCACCGTCTCAAATTATCATTAATCTCTTCACCAAGACATATACTTCTGCTGAATACTTACATCTTGGTTTTGAACACTAATGGACGACGAGACAGCTGAGATTGAGCTGGTAAATTCTCTATCAGGATATGAATTACTTTCGTCTCCTAACGACTGTTGAAGCTTCAGCAAAACTTGAATAAGACGAGGCAGATATCAAAAAGGATGAATAGTAGGTTTTGATTTGGATGCTTAAGGCATTACACTTACCTGACCAGCCATCCTCGACAGTTTCGACACTCGTTTAGCAAAGCTAGAGAAGTCCATATTGCCATTATACACTGCAGCTCAGATCCTGAATAAGAGGAAGAACAGTGGGTACAAGTCGACTTGTTACCTACCTTAGCTGACGTTTCAAGTATAGACATTGATCTGACACTCGCAAGAATCGAGGATTTAGCGAGCAGCAAGCAAGATCTGGCTGTGGATGAGTCTCTAATTCTACGCGGGTATGTTACCAGGTTTTCAACTAACAATCCAATTAATGTTGATTCATGACAGTCCACAACCAGGTCAAATGAACGCCTACAAGGATGCACTTGAGCGACTAAATACAAGCATTGCGTTCAATGCAGCAGATCTCGATTTACCAGCTGCGGTGCGTCCAAAGTCTCACAGAAGTCTCACAGTTATACATTGTCCTCATATTCACGCAGGCACGACTCGTCGAAACAGGAGCCAAGAAGTTGACGCAACTATATACAAAGGTAGTAGCGGAAGGCTCGTCTGGAATAACTCCCGCTCCTGGAACTGAATTTATGATGACGTCCTTTCCGTCTTCATTGCTGCCAACATTGTCACCTGTTGTTGTTTTTCTTCGAACTTTGCCCCTGCCATCAAGTCACCCATCGCATCCTGCAGCGCAATCTATATTATCCACCCTTAAGGAGGCACAGAAGGGGTATGCCGACATGCGAGGGAACTGGAGTGTCAAATGTTTGGATGGTCAAGGAAAACGTTTGGTGGCAAGAGCAGAGAGCGTTGATCCCTTTACCACTGGGCGTGAATTTCGAGAGTGGGTTGAGCTCATGTTAGGCACGGCAGAGGTAAGAGAAAATACTCTCGTTTTTGGAATGTATAGATCACAACCAACCTCCCATTGTAGGAAGAATACAAACTTCTCATTGAATTAAGTCCACTTTCAAACCAGCAATCCATGGGATCTGCGTTTGGAACGCTCATGGCTCCCATCTTGAAACTTTTCAATTCCGTATTGACGCAGCTCATTGCCCTGGTCAAGAAGTCGCTTCATAAATATAATTTTCTCGCCCTCTCAGCCTACAATGGACTGCTGTCTTTGCAGCCACATTGGGACGACATTCTCTCCCATCGTGGGCCCGAATTTGCTTCTGAAAAGAACGAATTGAAGGACGGATTGCAGAGCCTTCGTGCATTGTGCTTACGTAGCTTCCCTGAATTCTTGGCCGATATCAAGATGGGTGCGATGGCTAGAGGTTCCGATACTAGTACGAAACTAATGGACTTTGTCACTTCGGTGAGTTTCTGACGGAGAATACTTCTTGGGCTATTGTATGCTCATTCATATTTCATAGACAATTGCTTACATCGACCGTATACCTCAAGTTTTGGACGCCGTCGAGTCTGCTTTGATTGCTCTCGGAAATGGTAATTGGAAGATGGGAGAAGGTGTCCAGGTTGGAAAAGGAAAGGATGGAAATAACGAGGGCATTGTTGAGCACTTCATTCGTACGCCATACGTCACTTCCCTATATTTATCTCGACTTCCTGACAATAATTCCAGAGGATGTTATCACGACCGCCATCGCCAGTCTGACCACACTGTCTCGTTCTTCTCGAAGGTCACCATTTGGCTCAGTTTTCCTTCTGAACAATGTCTCGTACCTGCGACAGAATCTCGTCCTTGAGCCCAAGGATGAAGCTATTTTAAACATCCTATCACCAACGGCAGTGGAAGCAATGAACTCTGCTTTCCGTACAGCTAAAGCCGGTTACTTTGACTTGAACTTTTCGCCTCTCATGCAGGCCATTACCGATGATCCGAAGGACAAGTCCAACAAGGCTGCCGCTAAAGAGAAATTCACCAGGTTCTTCGATCTTTTCGACGAAATTGTCGAGAGGCACAAATTCGCCAAAGTTCTGGAGGATGATCCCACAGCCAAGGCAGACCTAGGAGATGAAGTGGTTATGCTAATCGTCCCTTCCTTCCAGAGGTTTACGCAGAAACAGAAAGACAAGGAATTTAGCAAAAGTAAAGCATTTAATTCATCGTGCAGACCCCGCTTATTGACCTTCTTTTTTATGACACAGACCCTCAGAAATGTGCGTCTTTGTTATCCTATACAATTGCTAGTCTGTACTGACTTATCTTCCAGATATAAAAATGACGGCAGACGATGTGGAAACGCAGCTCAGGAGTCTCTTCCGATGAATTAATTTCGATTTGTATTTATTTTACCACTTTTTTTTTGTATACCCCATGATAACTTTTGTACCATCAACGGATCTGACCATCCAACTGTGGCGAAATCTTTTTGAAAAGGCGGCTTAGTGAAGATATACAATTCAGTCCTAGTGGACAGCCCGCATTCAGAGCAGCATGGCTCACATTGAATATCTCCACATGATGTACATGCACATTGGAGGTATGACACAAACTGAAGCACACTACCTTGTTCTCTCTCCGAGAGACAAATCCTCCGGTAACGTTTGAGTATGTGATACGTAGTCTCTATCATATGTCAGTTCTTGGTGGGCATGCTTACCGAATTGTGTCACAGGTTCCAATGGTTGATAAGATTGTATATAAGCGCTTCTGGTACTACCCTTTGCTATGTTTAGAGCATTGACCATCATTTGTTGCAGGTATCATTGCCACTTATTTTGATGGAGTACCAATGGTCGGACGACTGCTAACTGGTGGTAAAAAATATATTTCATTGGACGCCTTTTCTGACTTTAACCATTCTGTAGGTTTTACTCGGTGGATATAATACATAAATGCTGCCAAAGATGCCATTCAGTAATCTGCTCATAACCCACGCTAGCACTTTAACTTTGGAAGCCGAAAGAAAAAGATAAGGGTATTTTGCCTTATGGCATCGTACATATGTCCCTCGAAGTCGTGGCTTATGGCGGTAACCATTTGCAATTCCCACCATGCATTGTCTTGATTCCATCGGTCTAAAAATACTTTCCATTGATATAATTTTGAATTATCTTTCTGCATCGGTCCAATCGGTGCTGGCGAAGCCGTCGTCGCTGCGTCCTTCAACCTGCCTCGAAAAACTGGCACCCCGACACACGCATGTATATGAGGACGCCAAGAGGAGCCTTACCCAGTTTTATTGATGATTTCTACGACAACTACTCCCTTTGGCGCAGCTTTACCCCAGAGACAGCAAAACGTTTGGACTTGGCGCATTCCTTTCGTACAATCGTTGCATGCTTTTACCAGACCGAACTGGTGGATCTTGTTGTCGAGCACATAGCGCAATAGCTATCTGAGGAAAAAGTCTTTACGTGAAGGATGGATTTGCCGGACTGGGGGAAAGCTATAAAATGGAGGGAAGAGGCGTCGTGGAAGATCAGGCAAGGAAACTTGACGAATACTACTCTCTCGTAGCTCAATCATCAGCATCAGTTCCAAATGGCATCTTTCGTGAAGCTCTTGTCATCGGTGCTCTTGGCAGTTGCCTTTGCCTCGCCCGCTATTGCTACGCCATTCCCCCAGTCTGCAAAACACGGCACCCATCGACTTCGCCAAGTCACTCGGGATCTTGCTATTGAGACGTATCACCCTCCAAGCACTTTCGAGGTATGTGGATTTCTTGGAATACCATATCCATTTGCTAATTTTTGTACTACCCAAGACATTCGATACAGGAATTGACCACCCTCTTTCCAAACGCGGTGATTTCACCTTGGAAGATGCTGCCCTCGCATTCGTCAAATCCCACCTCTCACTTGACTCCACCGCTATCACTTACAAGTCTGGATTCTCTGGTGAAGCCGCCAAACATGCCTACGTCAAGCAAACTCATGTAGGTACATTAAATCTCTCCTAGAGACACCATGATTGATCTCTATGCTTAGGATGGCATTCCTTTCGCTAATGCTGTGGCCAACATTGCTTTCAACCACGACAACAAGGTAGTATCGTTCGGCTCTTCCTTTGTCAAACCAAGTACGTTATTTATTTAAATCCAGAACGATAAGTACATTGCTGACTCTTTCCACAGACAAAGTTGCTGCTTCTAAGCCAACGCTCACCGTTGAAGAAGCCATTACTGCTGCTGAGAAGACCTTGGGCGGCAAATTCAACGACCATCCTGCCACCCTTGAATACGTGGTAAAGGCTGATAACACCGCTGTTCTGACTCACGTTGTCCAAATTCAGAACGATGAGACAGGCGCCTGGGTCGAGGCTTTCGTGGACGCCCATACCGGAGATGTGGTGACTATCACTGATTTTGTAGCTAAAGCCTCGGTAAGCAATTCTTCATTTTTACTTCTCAGGAATTTTCACTCACATTCTGGGTATAGTACCGTGTTCTTCCCTTGCAAAAGGAGATTCTCACTGAAGGATTTGAGACCGTAACCGATCCCCAAGACACCACTGCCTCACCTCAAGGATGGCACTCTGATGGCACTACGAGCACAACCACGACTGCGTAAGTTCGTACTTCTCGATCTTGACTAGATATCATGTACTGAGATGGCATTGATATCAGTGGAAACAACGCAATTGCGTACAAGAGCTCGCAATCCTCTGTAACCAGCCAATCGTCCACCGGCCTCAACTTTATTTACACCCAATCTCCAAGCGCTGCACCAACGACTACTGACAACATCAACGCTGCTCGTGTCAACGCTTTCTATCTCGTCAACTCGATCCATGATTTGACCTACCGGTGAGTAGTAGTTATTTTTAGAAGTATCGAGCAGCCTGGAACTGAGATATTACCCACAGTTATGGGTTTACCGAAGTGCGTAGCCATGAAAAAAGATACAACGTTTGTTGACCGTTTGTCTCTAGTCCGCTTTCAATTTCCAAAACAGCAACTTCGGTCTAGATGGTTCCGGAAACGATCGTGTCACTATCTCCGTTCAAGATTCAGCTGGAACCGATAATGCTGATTTCACTACTCCCGCTGAGTACGATCCGTCCTGATTTGGTTTGATTCGACGCTGATCGTTTCTATCTTAGCGGTCAATCGGGTCGCATGAGTTAGTGCATTTGTTGTTCTTTTCTAATTGTAGATGACTGATTAAATTGTAGGAATGTTCCTTTGGGATATCACCAGCGTAGGTCTCAGTCGAGTCTCTCTACATAAGTCGGACTAATTTTTGTTTTTAGCCCCAGCGCGACGGTGCTCTTGAGAACGACATTGTAGTGCACGAGAACACTCACGGAGTGACCAACCGAATGACTGGTGGAGGCACCGGAAGATGTTTGCAGACTACTGAGGCCGGTGGCATGGGCGAAGGTACATTTCTATTTCAGGTTCCTCAGAATGTTTACTGATCGAAGAACGCTCTAAAATTCCAGGTTGGTCAGATGCTATGGCTGAGTGAGTTCAAACCTTCTTTTTTTCCGGATTCTTTTTTCCTTAACTTTATTTCAACTTTAGCTGGACAGAGAAGACATCGAGCGCGGTACCTGATTATGTGATGGGACAATACGTCACCAATGCTGCCGCCGGTATTCGCTCGCATCCTTATTCAACCTCTGCGTGAGTCCTCATCTGGATAAAGTACTTGCACCAATACTGAGTTTTATATCAGCACCACTAACCCTCTGAGATATTCGAGCATCCAGACTCTCAGCGAGGTTCATGATATTGGTGAAATTTGGGCCAATGTCCTCCACAACGTCTACGCCGCCCTTGTCTCTGCCAAAGGATGGTCAGCAACGGCTAAGACGAACCCGAGTGGAACGGAGGGCAACATTGTTTACCTCCACCTCTTCCTCGACGCCCTCGCACTCCAGCCCTGCAATCCTACCATGCTTACTGCTCGTGATGCTTGGATCCAAGCTGATGTCAACAGGTACGGGGGTGCCAACAAATGCATTCTTTGGACAGCGTTTGCCAGCCGTGGCTTGGGCACAGACGCAGCTAGCCACGATGATGGATCGGCTGTACCATCTGGCTGCTAGAGGAGTTTTCATTATTTTTATTTTTATACGATTTCCTTGTTGTAAATAAAGTATAAGTATTCAATATTCAATTTCGGTGCATATACAAAGTGTATCAATGTTTCAAATTTCATGTCAGCCGCCAGCGCTTTTTTTCTTTCTTCACTATGGCTGATAAAATCATGATCTGAGCCAGAGTTCCGGTAATGCACTGAACCGAGATACCGGGGACGTCTCCTGTTCCTAAATACTATAAACTCTATCATCATGACCATCATGACTTCCTTGAATTCGCCGCCCTCCCTTGACTTGTTCAGTAAATCACTCGAGTTATACTTAGCGCTAGATGTCATGCACACCCAACGGGGTCCAATAGCGATGGTTGTGGGAGCACATTGAGAGTGCCAGCGGCCATGCTTGCGCTCAAAGATGCTGGGAATTTGCGACAAAAATACTCACCAACTCGATTCATAGTCCTCAACCCGGTCATCATTCGTTCTAGCATATTCATGCCACATGGAACAGCATATGTAACGATGAGAAAGGTTTAGCTCATTTTACGCTTATCCTCGTGTGCGGTCGAGGTGCTACCTGCTGTTTCGCATAGATATCAGTTCCGGTTGGCTATCTTTACCGCACCGCTGCAAAGTTACGCAGTCCCAGAGACCATGGTTGTGCCAACATGGCTCATTAAGGACTTCTTTCTTATCATCAACCATGCGCTTCAACGCATCTTGATTTGTCGACACTGAATGTATCTATTTTCTCAGTACGAGAGGCTATGGCCTGTTGTCTATTCACGGGTACAGCTACACCTTCGAAAACTATAAAACTTGACAAGGTCTGAGGAAATACATTCAGGCGAAGTCCAGAGCTCTCCTACCCTTTCATACAGACAACATCTCCACAATGGTTTCTTTCAACAAGTTCTTCGCGTCTGTATTGCTCGCTATCACCTGTGCCACAGGCTCATGGGCTGTTCCCTCTCCCTCAAGCGCCAAGTTCGCCACGCATCGCACTCGAAGCTTGGCTAATAATGTTCAGCTTGAGGTCTTCAACCCTGCAAGCACTTTCCAGGTGAGTATTTATTATATATCTGAGAAAACTACCGCTGATCGAAGATGATATAGACCTTCGGAACGGGTATTGACCACCCATTGTCGAAGCGTGCCGCCTTCGACCTCGAAGATTCGGCCAAGTCATTCGCTGCTTCCCATCTCAATGTGGACCCAAGCACAGTTGCTTTCCACTCAGGTTTCTCTGGAGACGTTGCTCACCACGCCTTCTTGAAACAAACTCATGTAAGTCTGAGTGCATAAAGACTCATTCGACGAGATCTGACGGTAAAATGATAGGCTGGCATTCCTTTCGCCAACGCTGTTGCCAATGTTGTGTTCAACAATGATAACAAGGTATATAGTTCTAACATGACTGGCAACGGATTATGGAAATCTAAATTGATGCATATAACAGGTCGTCTCAGTTGGGTCATCCTTCGTCACCCCGAGTATGTGAACCGATTCCAAAATTATCACTCTGCAGATATTGATGGATGCACGCAGAATCTGTTGCTGCTACTAAGCCCACAGTCAGCCTCGATGATGCTATTGCCACTGCAGAGGCAGCGCTAAACGGCAAATTCAACGACTTCCCCCCGAGCATTGAATTCTTTGTCAAGCCTGACAACACCGTCGTGCTCACTCATGTCGTACAAATAAGAAATGAGGCCGCTGGTGTCTGGGTCGAAGCATTCGTTGATGCTCACGCCAACGAACTTGTCTCCATCGTCGACTTTGTCACCAAGGCCTCTGTCAGTCTTTTTCCTACTCGTAATCCATGTCGGACCCCTTGATTGACCATATCTTCCATCTTTTATCCTTATGGTCATATAGTACCGCGTCTTGCCCATCCAGGATGAAGTTCTTACGCAAGGCTTCCAAACTTTGACAGATCCTGCTGATGTACTCTCTTCTCCTTTCGGCTGGCACGCTACGGCGGCTGGAGGCGCCAACTCTACGTGAATATTTTTTTTCTGTCTTATCCCACGTGCATTAGGCTAACTTCTGCGCCTTTCCAGAACGACATCGTCAGTGGTCATCCGTAAAGAATCATCATCATTTTTTTTTACTGACTTGATCATCCTTCTGTTCAGAGGTAACAATGCTGTGGCCTTCAAAGGCTCCCAAACTTCTGTCACCACTCAATCCTCTGCTACCGACAATTTCGTGTTCACTCAAAATGCAGCAACCGCGCCAACGACCCAAGTTAATATCGATGCTGCTCGCACTAACGCCTTCTACGTCGTCAACACCATCCATGATGTGACTTACCGGTGAGCCTTGTCCAATATCATACAAGTTTAAAAACTAAAGTTGACGTCTGGTACAGATACGGATTTACCGAAGCTGCATTCAACTTCCAGACCAACAACAACGGCAAGGGTGGAAAGGGCAATGATCGCGTCACTATCTCTGTTCAGGATTCAGCTGGAACGGATAACGCCGATTTCTCAACCCCCGCAGAGTGAGTCATAACTCGGAATTTGTTGTGGTTTCTTTGGTGACCAATTTGATTTTCAGTGGCACCTCCGGTGCCATGAGAATGTTCTTGTGGGATCTCACTTCCGTGAGTTGACGTAATGCTTTTATGATAGACATAATCTGATGATATCTTAGCCCGAGCGTGATGGTGCTCTCGAGAACGATATCGTCAGTCACGAGATGACCCACGGTGTCACCAACCGAATGACTGGTGGAGGAACTGGTCGATGCCTACAGACCACCGAAGCCGGTGGTATGGGTGAGGGATGGTCGGATACCATGGCCAAGTTCGTCAAATTCAATTTGGAAGATGTCAAGAAAATAACCAAATTTCTTTCTTTAGCTGGCTCGAGAAGACTTCTGCCGCCATTCCGGACTACGTTTTGGGCCAATACGTTACCAACGACGCAGCTGGTATTCGCTCGCACCCTTACTCCACTTCCGCCACCGTCAACCCCCTCCGTTACTCGAGCCTGAAGACCCTCACTGAGGTCCACGGTTAGTAAAATTGGCATCGCTAGCTTTACAGTGTCTGACTCCAGTCCGACTATAATGGTAACTAGATATCGGTGAGGTCTGGGCCAACCTCCTGTACCAGGTCTACGCTGGACTCGTTAATGCTCATGGCTGGTCTGCCAACTCTCGTACCGACCCAACAACCTCGGAAGGAAACGTTGTCTTCATGCATCTCTTCATCGACTCTCTCCCCATCCAGCCCTGCAACCCCACTTGTAAGTAACTTTCGCGGGCTCATGTATGCTTCTTCATTCTAACATGAATTAAAATGCAGTCTTGACCGCCCGTGATGCCTGGATCCAAGCCGATGTCAACCGCTTCGCAGGCGCTAATAAGTGTATCCTCTGGAAAGCCTTTGCAAGCCGCGGTCTTGGCGTCAATGCTGCCAACCATAACGACGACACAACTGTCCCAGCTGGATGCTAGAGTCCTTGGATGCCCAAATGTTGAAGGTCGTATAATGTATCATTATCATGGGATTTTTTGTATTTATTAGGTCTAAATTTATTATTCATCGCTTTGTCATCCCCATTACATGATTCCACGAGAATATCCTTAACCACTGCAAATTCATGGCCAAGTTATTTTATGAGTAATCAATTGTACTCTTTAGAGTCTATAATAGAGAAAATGAGGCACAAGCGAAAACGAGGTACCCAAAAAAAGAAAGAAAGAAAACGCGTCATGATCCATGTGACTTAAATTACAATTTCGACTCGATTTCGGGTTTTTTTTTCCGTGTGATTTTTGCACCGCCACATCATTTTTCGAAAATCAGGTCTCGATTTTCAAGTATGCAAAAGCAGCTCCTACCCTGCTTTTGCACGGATTTCCTCCCGTTTTTCAGTCGTTTTTCCAAGAGCCATTTATTTATTTAGTATATAAATAAAATTATATAATCATCCTCTCCGTCCGATTCCGTCCATGGGTCATTCCCGTCGTGTTTCTGCAAATTTTGAATCAACCACGGTTCACTGAGAATGACAGCCAGTAAAAGAAAACTCAAGAACAAAGTAAGGGAGGTTTCGGAATTCATTCAAATAAATTATGTATATACTAAGTATCATATTTAAATAAAATTACACGAAGAAAAACAGACTGAAAAATCGAACGCAATGGGGGGTTTCACGTTGGACTGATTTCGAGTCCGTTTTTGGTCTTTTTTTCTAAAAATCAGACCGAAAAAAAACCCCGAAATCGAGTCGAAATCGCCTCGAAATCGCCAACGTGAAACCCCCTATTGAAATTCCCAATTATGACTCGGAGCAAATTATAGCTACTAGTAGCAAGAGTTTCTTTCTTACCTTCCTCAGCTCACCATGATGGTTCATGCACATGAGCTACTAGCGTTTCTGTGCCATCGTGTGGGCGTGCGGTGAGTGTGCGCCACCGGGGTGCCAAGTGGCACAATCTTGTTTCTTGTGCACTAGTGGACAACTGAGAAGCAACTGAGAAGACTCTGTCATGGTGACTGCTGCGGCTCGATGCGACACCGTCTTCCACACATTGAGTCTAGGAGCCTCTAAGGGAAGGTCGAGAAGTTATAAGCTTGTCTTTCAGCTGCACCCTCACATTTGCAATTCATATCCAACCCTCACACTGTAATGCTTTTTCAACCACAACCTTTACCAAAGACCGGCCTTGGCCTTTATCGTCTCCTCTCACCGAACGCAAGTGTGCATGTTTCCCCAATTTGTTTGGGTGCTATGAGTATAGGAGACAAATGGGCCCCTCTCGGTATGGGAAGTATGGATAAAGAGTCGAGCTTCAAATTGCTCGATGCATATTACGACAACGGTGGGAATTTTATCGATACTGCAAACAACTAGTAATGGTACCAAGTCACCAAATATTTGCATGTACTAAACCATCTTCTTCTATTAGTCAGGATGAAACCTCCGAGATGTTTATTGGTGAATGGGCGGAGAAGAGAGGTATTAGGGATCAACTTTTTATTGCGACGAAGGTTCTATTATGCAACTGTTTTTTTTTTCTTATACTGATAAACTTTTGATCTCATTATAGTACAGTACCCTCTTCAAGGACCGTAATGACGCTGTCCAACAGAAAGTCATGTATGTCGGGAACAGTTCGAAATCTTTGTACCTCTCCGTCGAAGCATCTCTTGAGAAGCTTCGAACGAAGTACATCGATCTCCTTTATGTTCATTGGTGGGACTGGGACACCAGTATCGAAGAAGTTATGCGTTCGCTCCATACCCTCGTTTTAGCGAGGAAGGTTTTGTACCTTGTACGTTACGTTATTTTGCTATCTTCCTTATTCCATACAATCAACACTTCCTTCTAGGGAATATCAGATACACAGGCATGGATCGTAGCGAAAGCTAATCAATATGCTCGTGATCACGGGTTGACTCCATTCGTGGTGTATCAAGGCGCTTGGAACGTTATGGAGCGCAGCTTTGAACGTGACATTATACCCATGGCGCGTTCAGAAGGTTGGTAACCTTTTTATAATTGAGAAGAACAATTGTACAGACCATGGGTTCTATTCGCTCAGGGATGGCTCTCGCACCGTGGAATGTTTTAGCGGGCGGAAAAATTAGAACAGACGAAGAAGAGGAAAGACGTCGTCAGACCGGCGAGAATGGTCGGACGCTTGTGGATCCTAATTGGGAACGAAACGACAAAGAAAAATTGGTCTGCAAGGCACTCGAAAAAGTGGCCAGCGAAGTTGGTGCGGCTAACATAACTTCAGGTAAACAGTTCTTTATTTTTTTTAAAAAAAATTGTCCATCAATTTACGAGATGCTACAAAATAGTTGCCATCGCATATCTGCTGCATAAAGTGCCTTACGTTTTCCCCATCCTCGGAGGTCGCAAAGTGGAGCACCTGTTAGCCAATGTTGAAGCTTTAGAAATCGAACTATCGAATGAACATATTAAATATCTTGAAAGCGTCGTACATTTTGACCCTGGCTTTCCGAATAACATGTTCGTGAGTTACATTCATCTATCCTTCCTTACCATCAGCCCAAATGATTGCCTGTATAACAGGGAGATGGAACTGAAACTTCGTGGCTCCTTAAAAATGCAGCTCATGTCCAGAACCGGCCAAGGACTGACGTTGTTCGACCTCAGAAGTAGGGGTTGAACACCCAGAAACATCTTACTTCAACAGGAAGTATAATCTCGAAAGCATATATATATACAAAGCTGGCAGTCAATCAGATAAAATATTATACAAATTTTCGTTGGGCTGGTCAAAATTTACAGGCTGGCAGGCTGGGAGGTCCTAGGGAAGCGCTTCGAGAAAGACTCCTTGACGTACTCCTGTAAAGGAACGGGTACGATATCATTGAGTAAATCGACAGAAGTGGTTCAAGTAACTTTCAACATACCGGGTGGAAGGTCTCCTTGAAGCTATCTCTGTTCTTGAGGTCGGAGTAATATTTCCTGAACCTGGCATACTTGTCATCGGTCTCGAGCTTGGTCCAAGTCGCCTTTCCTGTACCCTCTTCGAACTTGCCGATATCATTCTTGAATACCTGTTCAGCGCGAGCAAAGAATGGCGTTACGGCCGCATCTGCGATACTCCACTCTCCGATAGCATATCCTTCTGCGGGAAGCAAGCTCTGGACAACCTCGATAGCAGATAGGAAGTTCGCTGGGTCTTCTCCTCTGTGAAGTGCGGCAGAAAAGGCTCCTGCGACCTTGGGTGTGACAGTTTCGATGAAGAAGCGAGCTTTGGCTCGGAGAATGGGGTCCTTGGGGAGGAGAGGGACCTCAGTGCTGAGGTCGGCAAAGAATTCGAGGAGAACTCCAGATTCAGCAATCTTCTGCGACTCGGGAGATGGTGTGTCTGGAGAGACGTCAGGTCCACCGTATGCTATTGCTGGGACCTGTGAAATGGGTTCAATGAAAATGTTAAAATACATCAAGCGAAGGACATACCTTGCTAACAGGGTTGACTTTGGGAGCGTACCATTCTGGCTTGTTGCTCAGATCAATTTCGTATCGTTTGTAAGGGAGCTTTGACTCCTTCAACGCGAGCTCGGTCTGGACAGCAGGTTTAACAGGGGGCATTGAGGACCGCAGACGAATTTACTCACACGGTGTGCCCATGGACAAATCTGTGAGTTTCGATGCCTGTTAGGATGCGAATACTTGATTCAAGAAATGTATCAATTCTGACCTTAGCAGTGTAGAGAGTAATCTGTTCAGGCATATTGAGGGACGGGGAAGCAAGGTCAAGTGAATGCGAGTTGGAAAGGAAAGCGGGGGAAAGACAAGGATAGGAGGTTATGACGTTCGCTTTTTATACCGGCCTGCATTGCGCAATTTGAACTGATAAGATGCTCTATATGTATGTCAATTTCACAAATAGTTCGTCGGTGTGTGATTCGTGGGATATGTACGTACGCAGGATACTATGATGGCTAAGACATGGCACCGTATGGTCAGCGATGTCGTCAACGCACCTGACAAATCCAATTATCAATTCGATTGAGTGTTAGTAAGCGATGGGACCAAAATGCGTATGATAAACTCGAACAACTCACCAACCTAATCTTATTTTGGACCTCCACAGGAGCGCATTTGGTTCCACAGGCCTGCTCTGTATTTTGAGAGGTATGTTTTTCGCAGGCTCTCATTCTCGTCTGGACCGACCTTTTACTATACTTATCTCACAATTTTTTGACTTTTCTTCTTATAGGAGTCCTATCTACTGCACATGGAGTAACATCGATCTGGATGAGCAACATTCCTTCGACTCCTGTCATAGTAAAGCTGTAAGGCTTTACGCGTACGCGACACTCTCGAGCCTTTTGCCCGCGGAGATTACTGGGCCACCACTTTCTGGAGGACATGCTACCTAAAAGCACGCGTTCACGCCCTTCAGAAAACGTCAAAATCTCTGGTACTTTTCATCCAGACTACTTTGCAGCTTCAAAAAATCCGCGAGTGCCAGCAATGCTATGACAAAGTCTCCTAAGGTTCTCTGCGTGCACGTTCAAATTGTACTCGTGATGTACTCGTACGTCTTTGTATTACATCTAATACCTTTCTAACACACGAATTTCACAAGCTATATCACTTGTGGATTCTGGTCCGACTATGCTTTCCGACCTCTGAAAGGGCGCTTTAGCGTAATCCTTGCTTCAACGTCAAAAATAATAGAAACTTACCATTCCTCAAATTCTGGACATCTGAAGCGCTTGCCGTTCTTGTAATTGGAGATACCCTCGAGTTTCTCGTAGGCTTCCATCGGTCAAGCCTGACATGTTTGGGATCCACTACAACTGCATTACCAACATAGCCTTTACCCGAAATTCCAGGGACTCCTGGAGCGAGTGCCTTTATGTCTTTATGTGGGTTCGGTGGATTATGGGACACAGGAACGATCTTGAGATTCCCCTTTCTTGAGTGCCCAATGACTATCGCAGGATGCTGAATTCCAGCGCCCTAATAAAAACGGTTATTAGGCACCGGTCGATCGAGGGCAATTTATTGTATACATACAGGGTGAACCTGGCCATTCTGGGTTCGAAGTAGAGGCTGGTTTATAGTATGCTTAGGCGCCACATGTACCACGGATCCCACTGGAAATTGTTTCTTGACTTTATTTCGTGCGGCCCGGCTACCTTTTCGTGGGTACAGATTCTGGGTCGATTTTTCATCGAGAGAAGAAAACGGTCCATGTACACTGCGAGGATCGCCATTGATAGAAACCCCTTGACTTGATGACGACGACGGAAGTCCGGGTTTTAATGGTGCTGACACTACGAGTAGCGCTGTGGTAATGATAGTAGAGAGGAAGATAGATAAAAGACGCATATTCTGATCAACAGAGGGTTAATGGGAGTTTGAGGCCAGCTGAGGACTTCGATACGTGGGTCTCCAGCCTTTTATTTACTGCAGCGAAGCGATATCGTCACCTAACCATAGTCTGGCAATGATAGATATCAGTTGAACGCTTGACCAGAATCAAGAATATGCCAAGGGTTTTAACCTCTCATAAATTCTCGCAGTTATGCAGAGTATATGTGGTTAGGTGACCTTCAGAGTCTGAGGTTGACGGCTGAAACTGTAGGTGCTAATATGACCGGGTCTCCGAGATCACTCGGGTTGAAGTACTAGGGGCCCTCAGCTCAATCAAGCGAGGTTTATCATTTGGCACGTAGTTACAGTATAAATACAAAATGTGTAGCTACAAAGTAATAAGGAGATAAAATCAAATGAAAGGAAATGTGGCATTCATTAGCCAAATAACAGAGAAAGACTAAAATGCATTATCTCCTCGAGATAACGTGCGGGGCGTCAAGTGATCACTTCGTGATGCGCTTGTATTACCCACAAAACAGACTCTATAATGGCGCTCAAAACAGCTCTTATTGAGAGAAACCGTGGCTCATATTCCCTCATTTAGCAGGGACATATGACCGAGTAAGTGCCACCTAAAGGCACTGCTCAGGCTTAGGCGCCTAAGTGCCACCGAAATGATCTGCTTCGAAACTAAAACATTCTATTTTTAGCACACACACATGTCCTTTCATGACCTCGACCATAAGATCCACATTGACAGTATATTTCTCATATATGAACTTGCGTGCACATAGCTGCTAGAGTCGTCTGGCATCGGATAAAGCCAAAAAAATTTGCACGTACCTTGTATTTTTTGGGCTGCGTCGCGTTAGACAAGGCATCATGTGATATAGCCGCGCGACGCGACGCGTTGCGAAAATATCGATCCCAGATCGGACGCACTGCTGATGGGAACGACAAAGGAAGGAGTGGGCCGTCGTGTCAAGAGAAAGTAAAACCTTGTAAAAGAGCGCAAAAGTATGGTGAATCTTCGCATATTGAAATGAGCCTTGAAATTTCAGCTTGAAATCTCAGAGCAACGAAAGGTGTGAAAATATTAATGCAAAATGCGCTTAAAAGTTGAACAAGTTTTCTGCTCACAGTGTTGTCAAAGAGAGTTGGGAAATGCAGGTGTTGGTTGTGTCGTACGTACATCTTGTGATCTATCGAGGTCAATAAATTGAAATCATGATGTACGTCCATGAATCAAATATAGTTTTTGTCTAACCCACACAGGATATACAAGCGATATGTATTCCAATACGACTATGCGCTTCGACCCATAAGTAATAACACACACATATCATTCCTTAAATTCTGCACTTTTGGAAGGCTTGCCTTCTTACCATATCGATCAAGCTAGGTATTTGAAGGATGCGCAATGACTAGATTGCCAACATAGGCATTACCATTTAGCTTTGGAATGTGAGCAAGTTTCTTTATGTTTTTATGCAGCTGTGGTGCACCATGGAACACAGGGACAATCTTGAGATTTCCTTTTCTTGAGTGCCCAATGACTATCGCAGGATGCGGAATTGCGGATCCCTAATAGAGACGCTTTTAAGGTGCCGGTCGATTGGGAGTAATTTATTGTATACATACAAGGAAAACCTGGTCATTCTTGGTTCGAAGTAGAGGTTGGTTTATAGTGTGTTAAGACTCAACATACACCACGGATCCCTGGCCACTGGAAACAGTTTCTTGACTTTATTCCGTTTCCGTGCGGAGCGGCTACTTCTTCGTGGGTACAGACTCTGAGTTGATGAAGAATACGGTCCCATCTACAGTGCGAAGACTATGATCGGCATTGGTAGAGACCCCTTGACATGGTGGCGGCGGCGGAAGTCCACATTTAAATGGTGCTGACACTGCGAGTAGTGGGATAGTAATGATCAACGAATATATCGGTATAGTGTTTGACCAAATTAAGGATATATCAAGTAGTGTCTAAGCTTTTCTCATAGGCGCTCGCGGATCTGAAGGGTATATCCGAGAGTGGAACCCTACATTCGATTTTCAGCGTATTTCTCTCAAGCCCATTCTTCTAATGATCTCGACGATTGAAAACATAGCCACGCATTAATACCTGGATATCTTACTTATTATGTATTGCGCATACGTTTTCAGGGCAATCTTTAGTTATACAGACAGAATAAAACACACACGTGGGAGTAGGTACTTGCCAATGCCACTCACTCGGATGTCAGTAAGTGATACCATTGAGCCTGAAGATGCTCCACCTTGAAGAAACACGCAACCAAGGTTTCAGCTCCTTTAACCTAAAGCTTGATATGATCAGAGAACTTGATGAGGTTTACTCGAAATTACAGCTGTTTTGAATTTTCAGAAAGGTTGACACTCGCGTCACGCGGGAAAATAAATGAAGTGCCCATTATGGACCCACCGTAGATCAGGGTTTCCCATATTTCCACCTCCAAACAGGTCTCCGAGCGACGTTTCCACTGTGGTAATGCCATTATTCTTCAGGAAATATCATTGAGTCTTCATTGTATATTGATAGTGTAACCTGGAAGTAGTTTGCTCCCAGTAGGCATCACTAAATAAACCTTTTTCAACTTATACCACTGAAAATCCCTGTAAAACACTCCGAAAGCACTTTCTCTTGTCATTTTAAATCAATTATTTCTTATTTCTTAAAGGCTAGCAGCTTTTGCTGATAACTGAAGAACTAAAATTGATAAAATGAGAAAGAACAAGACAGAGATGAGCGAAACCAGGGGAAACCTAATCTAGGGTCGATTACTTTATTTGTTTCCCAGTGTGACGCGAGTGTCAACCGTCTTTTTGCAAAGGGCTGTAACACGGACACCGCTGACACAAACAATGAACTGGATGGCGTTCACTCAAAACAGAAATCCACTCGAGATAATTCTCTTAGGATAGGGTTCTCCGGGCTGACCGAGGTTCGTATGTAACTGATTTTTACCCAGATGCGACCAATGAAGCTCATACTGACATAGCATTTCTGATGAATTGATGACCACGGATCTTTGACAGCACCCATCCACTGTTAGCTCAGTGACCCATTTGTATGTAAGGACCGGTACTTAGCTTTGACCAGAAGTGTCTTGAAGCTTGAAGGGGTTGATACTTGAGCTTGATCATTGACCACCATCATCTACTCTCATTCTACTGTGTTTCTAACTTTTCATAGGTATTTTCATTCTCCACATTTTCGTGCCGAAAGTAACGAATTTTCCATTGCATCTAAGCGAACTCATGATGATGGAACTTCCTGCCGAGATATGGGGAAAGGTTTTCGAAATAGTCGTTCAACAAGACGACACCGTATCTGCTCGTATCGGCCTCCTCCAAGTCAGTAGCTCGTGGCGAAGCGTCGCTACTGCAACACCACAGCTATGGACAAACCTCCAGATTCACAATAACAAGGTCTCTCAGGCAGAATTCTACCTGCATCATTCCGGTGCGCTGCCATTGGACATACACCTTGATTTAGTAGCCTACACAGATGCGCATGCATTGACAGAGGTCCTGTCAAGTCAACTGAGCCGCATACGACTCTTAGATATACACGTACAGCAGCATGAACACGCCGAAGAAGTTATTGCACAGATCGGAGCGGGGAAAGATGCCTCTATTCTGGAGTCCATTCGCCTCAGGATACCCAATTCCCCTAACGAAATATTGGATGGATTCGAGGCACTACAGTCCGCCTTTCGGTCGACCCCCAATCTTCTCCAATTGGATCTACCTGCGTATCCTCTTCCAAATCCCGAAAGCCCACTCTTTGCCATCCCATCCCTCACCCACTTGACTCTCGATGCCACATTATTCTTTGCAAACCTAAACCCAAACATGATATTTGAAGTGATCGGAGCGGTATCAGGACACCTCCAATCGTTCACTTTCCACGGCTCGGATGACTTCTCGTATGCGGACAGTACCGATTTTCCTACATTCGACCTGCCCCACCTCACTGAAGTCATCGTATCAGCTCCAGGATGGGGTCTCGATATCCTCGACACATTCAAAGCCCCAGCACTGACGAAAGTCCGGCTCGATGCTCGCAAACAAAAGGAATATCACGAAACTGAGGAATGGACGACAGAATACAGCGAACCCGTGTCGATATCCCTCCGGCGCCTTTCTGAAAGATCTCCGCAGATGAAGCAACTCGAGCTGTTCGGTACTGCACTACACCACCCAGAGGACGACTATCCGTGGCTGTTCAGTGCTGCTTTCCCGATGATTGAAGTATTGCGGTTCGTCAACACAGATATCACGGATGATTTGCTACGATCGGCAACGGTCGAAAACATGCCACGCCTGAAAACACTGGAACTTCGTGAATGTGAAAATATTCAAGGAAAGGGACTGCTTAAGAACTTTGTTTGATGCTGGAAGACTCTTCCATGGGACTTGAGAAGCGCGTTGAAGGATTATCTTTGCACCTTCAAATCCCAGAAAGTGCCTGATCCGAAAGACACGACGAAAAAGGAAAAAGAAGTGATAGGTGAATTGAAGGATAAGCGTACCATACCGTCGTTAAGTAGATAAACGATGAGAGTATTTGACAGCCATGTTCAAAAAAAGAGCTAGTGAAAGTTTTAAAAAGTGTCTGCCATGAGGGAGAAGCGCTCCAGGATTGGAAATGTGGAGACATGTCCGAAGGGGCGACATGAAAATGGGAGGAATGACGATGTTACACCGCGCCGCGCGCGCCATGTAGGTGCATGATGAAGGCGCGCAGGCGGAGTTCGAACATGAAACAGAGGACTATGTAACACGTGCCACAACGACGCGACGCGACGCGTTCCAACTTCCAATTACAGACTCGGTTGAGTATAGCTTCTAGTTTTACGATTTTAAGACCTTTACTCAGCTTGAAGTTGAAGATTATAGTAATATTGAAGAGTGCATAAAAGACTATTGAGCTCATCTCTCGGTTAACTTACATCTTTTAATCCATTCGGGACGAAGTGACTGTCACTTTGGCGTGAACTCATGCATACGAATCCTCCTTTCCCATTAATGATTTATGTCTAATCCACATGAGTCATCTACTGATTATATTGCCTGTGGATTCTGATACCTATATGGGCTCAGGTAGCTCAGGGGATCGCTAAAATGGCGCTTTAGCGTGATACTTCTTTCACATAGCTGTTGAGACTTACCACTGCTTAATACTAGGAGTTCTGCAGTGGTTACATTCTTGCTGGAAAAATCAGGGCGGAGCTGGCTGAGATCTTCTACTGTAACCCGCTTATGAAAAGCGTAAGTTCCAGCTTAAAAATTCACATTCTCGAATTTTGGGACGAGGCTGGTTATATCTATCCACTCCGAAAGGGGCTTTGGTGGATGACTGGACAAAAGGACGCCCTTAGTAACCCCGCCAGCTGAGCTAATGACTATCATAGGATCATTCATTAAGGCACCCTAGAATAGAAGGTCGCCAATTAGATCCCAGTTGATCTATAGATGAAGAGAATGGAATCTGTCGTAGACGTACATTGCCATTGGGGCGGTCAGCATTTGCTGGCGTACACCAAAATATATCTTCTGGTTTCTTATTTGAGGCCGTGATTTTCCGTCTGGGCTTCTTAACTTTCTTTCGACGGCCAGATTTCGCTCGACCTCGAGGATATAGATTGTTGATTGTTCCTCCATAGAGATAGGAAGGTCGAATTTGTCCAGAGTTATAGGTTTAGGATCGACGGTAGAGACCCCTTGACATGACGGCGACGGAGCACCACATTGTAACGGTACTGCTACTGCTAGGAGTGCGGTAGTGATAATAGTGGAGAGGCAGATAGATATAAAACGCATGGTACCGTTTTCTGATCAACAGAGAGCGGAGGATGAATGGGAGTTTGAGACCAGCTGGGGACTTCAATACCTAGCTATCCACCTTTTATTCACTGCAGGGTGACTTCGATATTTACCTGACATTGCTTGGCAGGTTGACAAGTAGTACGCCTTCGATCCGACATTGCTGGGTACGGGGGGTTGATTGCGAGAGCATTTGCGTCGATAATGGACAATTGACCTTCGTTCGAATCGAAAAATCAAGGCCATAACTCCTCACACACATATGAATTTAGATTCACAAAGTTCTATCGCAGGAAACTGCGACCTATAAGTGCCTTGACCACCAGTAAGCGCCGAAATTCAGTGTTTCTCTCTCGAAAATATTTTCCGGCATAGTCCTTCAAGTGATCCTGGGAACTACAGTATCCCGCATTGCATGGCAAGCTGTAATACCGTACTTGTGAGAATCCAAAGCTAAAAAAACACATATATCGACATTACCCTCGATTGTTATTGCGCGTATGTTGTTATGTAGAGGAGTTTCTGATCTAAAAATGGAATACATACATCTCAGAATAAGCGCCCTCCGACTAATGCGTAACACGATGGTTTCTTCGAGAAAGCCACCCTGGACAGTTGAGATTGTTATATAAAAACACCGATGATGTTGAAGACGTTTCATAGCTGTTCTGTGCACACCGGAAATTCATCAACTTGCCGGAGTGTTTTGCGCCCCGTCAATCCTCGTGTTGATTTCAGTAAGATATGAGCGATGTATTTCCACGTACATAGTACTTCCGACTATCAAGGACATCCGAAAGGGACCCTGCAACTCGGTCTCATTGTTCACGCAGTTCAAGTATTGCACTACACCACTGGATCAAAGTACCAAAGAATTTTAATTTACTTGGATATATAACAGCAAGTTGAAAATTACGTCTTTTATTTTCCTTCGTTCAAGTTTACCTGAGCTGAAGTAACTATGGAAGATTTAGAGATCACACAATTATTAATGAGGTACGATACACAGCCTAAACTTCGACTTGCAAAAAATGCGACTCATCACCATGGTCCAGTCAACGAAAGCCAATCCCGCAGAACAGTCAACCTTTCTGTTCCGATCTGCTTCGTCATCTCGTTTTGCTGAGTTATAGGCAAGGCTTCATAGTGAGCTAAGAGATTGCCGTCAAGAATACCCTTGGACAATGGCTTGGACACATAGTCATTGCGGACGATGCTAAGACAAAATATTAACAATGTTTTAGTATTATGAAACGTATTGACAGGCACCACGAACCGGAATGCTTTTGGATTCAGGCCAGCAGTATGCTGAATATTCCTTGTAAGTTGGCCTTGAAGAAGTTGCAAGCGTTTATAAGCATGCTCGTCAATCGTCGTAAGCGATGTCAGCGAGCCATCAGGCGAGCCTATTGATAGCAAGAATCAATAAAGAAAGATATACGAAGATTATGAATCTCGACTGACCCATCAAGAGTTTAGATTGTGGTACGTCTGGATCATCCTTGGTTCTGCGGGCGATGACGAGGGAAGTACGATATTCGCTTTGTCCGTGGAACTCCGTTCGGAGAAGAAGATGCCGACCGTCGTTGGATTCAGGGTCTGAAACAAAAAACAGCGTTCCAGGTCAGCGACTCATGTCCAAGAATGCATCAATAGCCAGGCAATCTTACCTTGTGGGTTATACTCGTATACTCTTAGCATACCTTCCTCGTCTCCAGTTATGATGGATAGCTCATTGTCGGTGAAGAAAAAGTCTGCGCTCGTGACGCAGAGCTCGTGCGTGTCTTTGGAAATAAGAACAAGCTTGTATGGGTCTTCCTGCTCATGAGAGAAATAAGCAAGAGTTGCAACATATTCGGATCTTCATACCTGGAAAGCGACAAACATGACACTTTTCACAGCATCGCCGACGAGAAGCAAATTCTTCAACGTGCGGAGAGAGGTAACATAGACGCCGACATCTAAAAATGCGACACCCACGAGGCGTTCGTCAGAGTCAAATGCTCGAACGAAGACCTAGACGATATAATTAACAACAATCTAGAGGTAGAAAATATAATATTTGACAACCTTTTGACCCATTGATGATACGAGGTAACCCGAGAACCCAGCAACTGCTGTGACAGGTCCCTTTGCATCGTCGCGGCAGCGAAGACGAAGCTTGAACCATCGTTTGGGCGCCACAGAAGGATCGGGAACGACTTCAACGATCTCAAAAATATAAGTCTATCAAAAAAGATACAGATCAAGATCGTGATCATTGAGGTCAAAACGCAATGTGGACGCACAGCTCCTTTGACCGCCAGATCTTCCCCACGATCAATGGTGGTGCCAACAGCAATGAAGTCCTTGCTTCCGCTTTCAGTGCTTGAAGTTTCAAGAGTTACACAAGCCAAGTCATTGATATACTCGTTAGTAGCGAAGTCGAATCTGCATTCCAGATCGAAGAGAAAGTTAATTAATGACGCACATACAGAAAGGTGATGCATGCATGCTTACCCGTCTAACGTTATCCACATGTCAGGTGATATGAGTTCTAGAGCAGAGCAGGAACACAGAGGATCGGCAATATTGGGAGCTGTGGATTGCAAGTAAGTTCCGGTTAAAACCGTTTACTTGGATACTGACCCTCAGGTTCCCAAATTCTGTTTCCGTCTTCGTCATATGATGTAAATTTGGCCTGCAAGGTCGAGGCCGCCACAATTAACGAAGTCGATGGGTCAAATAGAATGTTCGAATAAGAGCGGCCTCTGGGTATGAACCGGGAGGGCAGCGGACCATCAAAATGGAAGTTCGGCACCCATTCAAGGAGGCTCGGACCCTTTCCAGAAAACATTAACATTAACTTTGAAACCATTCCACATAAAATGACACTCACCTCCTCCGTGTACAGAAGGAAATCTCCCTTCGATTCCCACAATGAGCACGCAGTGAAGGCGTGAACGACACTGTGACCGGAAGGGTAAATTTGAACCCCAGTTCGGTTTCCCGCGAGTATCCAATTTGGTCGATCACCTGTAAAGAAAACACCGGAATACGTCGTGCCAGGAGTCGGGCTGGTCACGAAGGGGATGAAATTTCTTAAAACTTTCTTTTGCTCAGCAATAATGCTTTTCTCGTTTTCTTCTTGCCTCTGAATTTCAAATGCAATAGAGGCGACCTTTACGAAGATGACATTCAGGTGGGAAGGTCTGACTTTTTCCAGAGGTTCCGCATTCTTCCCAGCAGGAACAACTTCGTATACGGTAAGTTGCCCAGATCGCAAAAAGACCTATATGAACTGCATTAGAGCCTTTTAAGAAACATGAAACATGAACATACGCAAAGGTGGGGACGGGGTAGGTTTTCTCCAATGGGGGCAAGAAGAAGTTGCTCAACGTCTAAATCCTGAGGCTTTCGCGGCGGATCATGGGGCAATGAGAGTGCAGGGGCATCATGCGAGTCTGAAAGAACATTCTGTAGCATAGACAGTCCATCCGTAGAAAAGGCTAGTGTCAATTTGGGCAGTGTCCAGATCTAATAAGTTTCAGCTGAGACGAAGGACCAGCAGAGAAGGTAATAAAACTTACCTCCATAATGCCTTGAGGTCGCATTAGAACTAACCACTGTCCCTTGTTGCCGGGATTAACAGCAGCTTGGAGTGTGGTTGTTGCCTGCGCAGTAGAGGTACTGTTTCCATATTGAGCCTCAAATAACCCGGTCGTATCAGCGTAAAAACATCCAGTCAGATATCGCGAAGTCTAGATATGAAAGATTAGCGCATGACAAAATCAATTTGATCGTTATACCTTATCACCCATAGGCGACATATCTTTTCTCCTAATTTTACCGCGCTCTGTTTCTCCAATGAACAGACCAATAGAGTCGTCTTCTCGGATGATCAGGACAAAGGGATCAGAAATACTGCAAGCGCGGATCTTGGGCCGCGGCATATTGCCATCCATGTCTTTAATGATCTGGCGTTCAGTACCATCTGTGTACGGTATTAGAAAAGGTGCTGGATTTATTTCATTTATAGAGTGAAACACACAAACCTGGCTCCAATATGCGAATTGCATTGGTCATGACATGTAAAATGGCTGTCCGTTGGAAGAAAGGTGCAGCTCCTATAGTAGTACCCGGTATTCTGGTCATGATTGAGATGACCTCATTTTTTATGCCTCTTGTTGCGATCTTTGGAGTGAAGATGATTCATACCAAATTACTGTAGCTCGAAACGATAAACGTACCCTGGAGAAACCCGGGGAAGGATTGCCATCGGTGCTGAGGATAAGGGTATCATTTTCTGTCTGGTACGGATTAACAGCTTTTTCATAAGAGATGCCGCCTGCTCGAACAGGCTGTCGTATAGGCAAAGACCAGAAACCACGTGCGCCACCAATGGCATGAAGTTTTTTCTTCGTGACAATGGGAAGGTCACGCTGGGGCTTCGAATTAGCGCCGATACTTTTGGGAGGACATGCGAAAATTACCTGGAAGAGAGTAAAGCCTCCGGCGGAGCCTGATCCGGTAGTCGTTACTAGTTCAGGAACTGGTCGATCCTATATGGACATTAGGTATGACGTCACCAAGTACAGATCCAAAAATCTTACTCCATTTTTGGCCAAAGAAAATGCCATACTCGTAATTGGACCATGCGCAGGCAAGGAATCTCGCAATGATAGGTGAATTACAGTTCGCATTTTTTTCGTTACAGCACTTTGGGCACCGTTGGTTAAATTTGTCGCATCAGGTTTGCTAGAACTTCCATAAATATCTAGAAAAAAGATGAACAAAAAATGAAATGAAAATCGAATGAGAATAAATAAATAACGAACCTTCGTCATCCTCATCATAATCCATGTGATCGTCGTCTTGGACGACGGCAGAAGCCATCTCCTCGTCGCCTTGTTCCACTTCCTCTTCAACGTGCGCAGCTTTGAGCAGAACCGATGCGCCGATGGAACTACCAACGAAAATGTGGTCATCTCCTAGATTCCGAATTACACTGGGAACAGCAGTTTGGGCCAATGGGAGCGAAATAGCGAGCCTTGACACAGTCTTGCCATCAGCAACAATTTCAACAGGGTACACGCTACCATCTTCTAGGATCAAGAAGAAATTCTTGTCGTCCACAAATACAGACCGGGAGCCTTCAAGAATCAAGTGTCGTGTTGGATCCGCAGGCAAAAAAGTTAGATCACTAATTCTTGGGGGCCATCCATTGAGAGGCAGAGCAACCCTTCGCGAGGATTGATCGACGTATATGAGGGCGTTGCTTGTCACGACAACGACTCCTCCAAGAGCAGTGGATGTGGGAAGAATATAGAGGCAGTCGTACGGTAATCCTTCGACAAAGGTGATGATGGGGTATTGTTGAGCAGCGATGTTAAGCGTGAATACAATAAGTTTGACGGTATCTTTATGCTCCTTTAGGCGCCTGTAAAATAAATACACATTAGTTCTGCGGCCATTTTATGAGGGAAGCCACTTACCCTGTCCATGTTTGCTGGGTTTGAAAAAGAACGGCAATAGTGGGGTTATTGAAACCAGGTAGAAAAGCAAAGTCTATGACGTTGCGAAGGTTGGGATCAACTTGAGCTGGAAGGTCAAGGATGAAGCTCGGAGAGTAAGGAATGTCTCTGGGCAAGAAAAGGACCATAATTCAGTAGAAAATCATTAAATATATGGGTATACACACTTTATTAGAGCAGGATCCTGATCTACAACTTCCAAATCTGCTTGTGTTTGATGGAAAGGTAATATAGCAAATGCATGTTTAGGAAGAGATAAGGCAGCACATCGAGACAAAGAATCAACCCTGAGCTCTGCACGAAACAATGGCGAATCTAGTGCAAGCTGACATTTTCGTGAGCGCGCGTGCAAAAATGACACACTGCACTCACCAATTGAGGCGCTCTCTCGTATGTGTGTATCGATACAGTCACCAGGTCGTGAACAGCTTCCGACCATTCCAAAAGAGCAATCTGTAGAATGTTTGTTTTCAGAAATCATTGCTGATATTCTCCCTTACGCACCTTGGCATCTTTGAAAGAGACCAGCAGTCTGTCCAAGTTATCTTGCGCAGACGTGACGATCCTGACGCCTTCCATCCCGGTAACGATTCCATGAACACGATGTTCTCTCACAAGATAAAAACGAGTAACTGTTGGGGTATGAACTGGTCCTTTTTGAGGCACAGACTGGAGAATAAAAAGCAGAATCAGCAAAGCTTACTCCCACAGATTCTCGCACAGAGAAGAAATATATTCATAAGAAATACATCAAGTTTATAAATCACCTTGGCTATGTTGATGTACCCATCTCCTCCCGTATCCATTTCAGCTTCACCTTCCACCGCCTCAGTTCCTCTTCTAACCTTCCCCCGTTTCTCTCGCTCATCCTCTACTTGGTGTTGTATAGGCGCAGCTTCTTCGCGCACTTCGAATATGCGAAGAATGTTGGATCGTGCGACCACCAAGTTGCACAGAACGCGAGAAACGAATTCGTGACGCGTTGAGACATTCGGCGTCGAAATGACAGAGTTCCGAGTGGAGGGTGTTAACTTGAGACTTGTGACATATTCTACACCGCTGGCGGGTAGAATTTCCTGTCGCAGAGCATGCATCGTCCCTCCTGGCTGTAATTTAGCCTTTCACTTCAGCACCTAAATATTAGAAGCCAAGCCAGGCGCTCACTGAACTGGTGCAATTGTGGCTTATTTACATAATATGTTCAACCTCGGTCTGATATAGACATAACCTGAAAACTTACGTAAGTAAATATCAAGCGCGTGCAGGATCGTTCTCATGCACTTGTACTGAAGTAACTGAACTGCTTGTGAACTGCTTTCATGAACTGCTTAATTGTGTTTTTCTTCTTCTTTCAAATCCAAGGAATATGCGTCACCGACGCAGGTGTGATGTCAATGTAATTCATGCGCAAATGGCGATAATATATTGCATACTCTGAAGGATAAAGTCCGATACTGTTTTCGAGGTTGGAGACCAACCTCACTGGCTATCAATCGATCTTCATTTGGCGCCCATTTTTGATAATGAGATAAAGTCGAGGACTCGGTAAAATCGGGATCAGCTGCCATCTCCAGTCTGCGGAGACTAAATCAGCACACATCTATGACACTTCACGGATCTCGCAGGAGCGCAAGCGGGAGAACAACACACAAAATGCCGCATGGATTTCCTTTTGGGATGTGTTTTCATAAAATTCAGCCCACGTTGCAGGGCTGTCCGAATTGCGCTGGAGGTCATGAAGAACATGTGTTCCGGACCAATGAAACAGGTCTTGACTCTAGAGGAGGACATGTATCAAAGGACGTGGAGGTTATTCTCTTCACATGTACGTTGCGGCTTTGTTGCTATCAATCGTTGCCAATAGTGATGTTCCTATGCAGCTTGACACAACTTTCAGAAGCTTTTGCTATTGGCACTGGTGGATCATATACCACCATTATATCAGGAACTTCGTATTCTATGCAATTCTCGATCTTTTTGTCCGCATGTGTTGCCTCAAGCTATACTCGTGTGAAAAGCGTGACCTTAAGGGCCACCTACTTAAATTACCCATACCATACAAAGGTCTCGCTACGATGTTGAGCGCTATTACACTGCCAATATGTTCTCTTCTCTCCTCCCGAATGTTTCGTCCAGCATGAAGTTCAACCAAAATGGGCCGTCTAAAGTACGTTCAAACATACCTATTCCTCCGATATTTAGTAACTAATATTCTTACTTGCACAGCCGTCGAGTCGTTTCTCCGTCCGGGTGTTTAAGGCTGGGAATTTGAATGCTATTCCATTTGCCTACCCAACAGGACCGGGTCCTAAGTCTGAGGCTGCTTACCGTCCTCCGCAAGCACCTCCTCAGGCAGCTCAGCGAGAACCATCCAATTCAAACTGGTATCCCGCTAGGTATGTCCATTTCTTTCGACACTCCGCCATCTTAGCAAATATACACATACCCACTTTTTCTTCCTTCCGGAATAGCTCTTATGGCTCTTATGATCAACGACCGCGAGGAACGGCAACATATTCCATTTATCCTAGCGGCATCAACGACACATATATTTATGAACAATCGACTTGCTCAAAATCCGACTTATTCTCTAATTCAGAATTAGACTCCGCCTTCTCTCCCGCCCTTTCCACGGACAGCACCCAAGCTCTGCAGAGTACACCCTTCGCCGAACGTCTATTAGACACTTCCCGAACTAACAGGCCAACAACACCAACACCAAATGTGGGATATGTTCACCCCCCTGCTGCGCCGCAGACTGCACCCATGGCTAGAACAACGTCAAAAAATCCTCAGCTAAAGACAGAGTTGGTGGAAGAGCATCGCTCTAGAGTCCTTAGCTTACCTACTCGTTCTTCCACTCCTTTCCGCGTACCTACCGCCACTTCGATGGGTCCAGGAGCGCCAATGCGAATGTCTTCCAGCGGCCTACTGGAAGTACCAGACTACGAGGGAAGCACTTTGTCGGAAATTGAAGTTGAAAAGCGGGATAAAATCGCCAAAATCAATGCTGGGTTGAACTCTGCCCTCACAGGCTTGTTTTATGCACCTCGCGCATCCAGTGAACCTTCGGCGAACCAACTCAACCGCGTAGCGTCTTCACAACCTCTGCACCCCAATCTACACTTTCCGAGTCGCCCTCTGGACATCCCACACGCCCCTTTGCCTACTTCTCGCAGCACATATAATGACAGTCCTCCGAAGGTTGAACGCGTCCCCTCACAGCTGCCATCCGAGCATCCTTCAACGCTAGCCCAGGCGGGTCCATCCTCCTCTGTTCAGCAGCAACATCCTCCTCAGCAAATCTCAGATAGCTGGAGCCGCGATGCAACGGTGTCATCATCGCATAGAGCGTCGTCCAAAACTATCTCTGACATAACCGAAGGAGGAAACGTGCAAACTTCTCGTTCTGGCTACACAACTTACACTTCTTCGCAAGATGGGATCGGGCTTCAAGATAGATCATTGCCGGCTGATTCCCTTCGTCAACAACGGCGATCATCCGTAGTAGGTACACGCCCCGAGGTTGCTGCCTTGCGACCCTCTTCCGAGGTCCGAAATGGAACTCCCCCACGTGCAGCATCCGATTCCAGTCACTCCACTCATTCAACTCAAAAGGATTACAATTCTAGGGAACGTAGAGATGGGACTCGAGAGTCACCAGGTCGTACATCACCTCATGATCCCACCAGACCATCACACACGGAATTGGAAACCGGGAGAGACGTACGAACGTCAACTTATAGAGAATCTGAGCAAGCCCGTCCCATACCCCCTTCTCGGAGAAACTCATTTGCTCCAGAACCCCAGAGATCTCCTAAAGATAGTCGCGCGCAATATTCATCGGGGCCATTATCATCTTCTCCAATCCAAATGCGTCCTTTCGAGGAGGTTATTCCTGGACCCGCTTATCAGCAGCCTGGGGGTATACCGATCGCTGACAGCGACAAGTCTTATAACAGAGTTAGGACTCGATCCAATTCTTTCTCTACATCTCTTCGTCCTACCCTTCCTTTGCAGAATCCACTCTCTCAATCAATGCAGGCTTCTCCTTATGACAGAATTCCTCTTTATGAAGGCGAGGTAGCTTCTCGCCATGCGCGGATGGAGGCGCAGAACGTCCATTATATTTCTTCTTCCATGAACCCCTACCAGCCAGCACCACCGACAATCGTGCAGTTATCCTCTTCTGCAATTGACCGGACAATATCTTCACGACCCCTCACACAAGAACCGCTAAGCAACCCCCGCTCTCGGGGAGTGTATATGGATCAATACATGCAACAACAACAACAACAACAACAACACCCCCCACAATATTCTCGAGCCGCGTCCTACGATGTTCCAGCCGTCAGTAAATATTACGATGCGCATGGGAACGTCCAGACATATATTTCGGCTGGCACCGCCCTCTCTGATCCACATCCACAGAGACGATACTCTGACGGCGACCAAAATGTGTCGGTGAAACCCCAACTTGTTTCGCGCACCTCAGCGCCCGCCTTGCGAACAGTTCGCTGGAACGAAAATCTTATTTGCCCATCTCCTGTCATTTCCAGTCAACGTAGAAAAGGCTGGTTCAATCGCCGAGGGTACGTTTCTCTTATACGTACATTTATTCCTTGTTGTTTATTTTTGCCGACTTTCTTTACAGTGACCAGCTGTGGACAAACGAAGGCGCATACCGATCGGCTCCTGCTGGCCAGGAGTACCCTCAAGATCTTGATGATTACCCTGAGCCAGGGGAGGGCTGGATGAACGAAGAGGGTGTACGCATTGACTTGAGTCATCGACTGATTCCTAAACAACCCCTTCGATCTGCTCTCAAGCAGACTCGAGCTTAACATGATTAACTTGTATTATTTTCCATTTTTCAACGTGCCTTAGCATTACTCTATCCTTATCTACGTTCGTTCATGACGACACGTCTAGTATTTATGCCACGATTCGCCATTATATTGTTATGTTCCAATAGGGTTTTTCCACTGCACTCTTGCTATTCAAAATGTGTAACATACAAAAGCTTCTATCTATCTAATCTGACAGTTCAATGACTTCTCTTTCCCCTTCCTTAATGGTGTTCATAGTAAATCCACCCGAATCGCCTGAATTGGCGGGTCCAACTTTCCGCCGCCGCTTCGGCCTGGGTTCATCGCGCATTGAATACGACCAATCATAAACCACGCTCTCGTCGTCTTGACTGTCCGAGGCGTACATATCATCGGAATCAACTGTTTTGGTTGCGGCTTTCGATGGTCCTGCCTTGCCCGTTTTCCCGGATGACTCCACCACACTACATTCAATGCCATCCGTCGAAATATCGTCGTCTGACTCTTCATTCAAATCACTATCCGATTCACCATCCTTCCCTTTGCCCTTTGCACTGCCCGTCGATCGTCGTTTTCTGGGGACAGATACCTTGCCCGCACCCTCGGACTTCTTAACTCTTTTCTTGACGTCCTTTTTCAGGAAGTAATACTCTAGTTTTACTGGAGGGTTTCCCACAATGTCTTCACGAGCCAGATGAAGGATCCTGTACGACATACCACCTGGAACAATGTAGACGGTACAAGTGTAACTTGTCTGGACGTATTCTTCTTTCAAGTAGTCTTTTGTAAGCAGATGTACCAATAGATGTTCGATATCCTGAAATACCAATCAGTAACAATCAGAGCAAAAAGCTTAAGGCACTCACAGGTTTAGTCAAATCAATTGGACCGCCTGCTATAGCTGCGAGATCAATGTTCTGGTTTTGCTTTTTCCGTCCAATAGAAACGTCAAAAGCACCCTTCTTAGCACCTCTAACTAAATCAGCCACCATGCCTAACGTCACCCTCCCTCCAGCCCGCTTCACAGCGTTGACAACTTTTACGATCTGCCATGCTGCAAGAGTAACGTCCCTGCGCTCGAACGAATCATCAGGTCTTTGGCAATTATCACAGTGACCACAAGGCTCCAAAGCCCCGGTTTCCTCCGTCGAAAAGGATGTGATTGATAGTTGAGAGGAATGTGAAAAGTATCTATTGAAAAGCCGCGATCAGGACCGGATGGAATGAGATGAGAGAAAGAGTGAGAGTCGTGTAAAGATGGACGCAGCACTTACTCAGCAAAGGCCACCTTACGGCACCGTCGAATTTCTTCCGCAAATGACAACATTGCATGTACTATATCAAGAAAATGGAGGAGATCAGCTTCTTGACATATGCTATGACATCGGGCGAACACGATGCATATGCAACCCACGTTTTCGTTGACCTTCCTTTTCCGACGCTACTACACCGCCTATAGAAGACGCGTCTTGAGGACGGTAGTATAAGACACAGTCCGAATCTTTTCCATCACGTCCAGCACGACCGGATTCTTGATAAAAGCCTTCTAGTGATTTCTATAATGACCAGGAATTAGTACGGCATGAGGGAACCTCAAGTTCACAGAGGTCACTGACAGAGATCTACAAAGCGATATTTAACCGCGGAACGATCATTGGAAGCAAAGCCGCAACTGCCAACGTACGGAGTGATGGAGTACAAAACGGACATCTCCTTTATCAATACCAAGGCCAAAAGCTGACAGCCATACGTGAGATCTGGTGGAACTGGACTAAAAGAGGTTTGTCTCGCGCTTACCTATCGTTGCACAGACCACTTTGATTTTCCCCTGTCTCCAGTCCAAGTGTAGTTGGATCTTCTCAGCATCTGGAACTTTGGCATTGTAGACACCCGTTTTTATCTTTCCATTGCTGATTTCCCTAAGTTTCTCAGCGACCGCGATTGTATCCTAGGGAAAATTTAGATAAACTTGACACGAGCAAAGAACAGAAGACATACCTTCACAGTGAAGCAATAGATGATTCCAGTGTCATTTGGGTGATACTCCAAGATGTAGTTCTTCATGTCTTCTAGGAGACCTATAGAGCTATTCGCTTTCGGCACAACACGATAGTGGAGATTCTTCCGATACAAAGGTGAAGAGAAGTAAACTGTGCCCATGGCGCTGGCATCTGCAATATGCCTTCAACAGGACGCCACAAATGTGTATAAAAAGGTGCGCACTATTGCCATCGACCGGGTCGCTCAAGCCTAAGATCTTTATAAGATCCTTCAGAACTTCTGGTCCGCATGTGGCAGAGAGTGCCATAATGGGCACACGAGGAAATATTTTTCGGAGGATATGTAGCTCTTTGTAATCTGGACTGGAAGATAGTCAGATTCAGTCTAGAGGCCAATTCCACGACTTACCGAAAATCGTGGCCAAGTTGCGACACACAGTGCGCTTCATCGATGACGACTCTAGCCAGCTTTCCTGCCTCGTCCATCCGTTGAAGGAGAGAACGAAAATATTTGTCCTTGCTCATCTTTTCGGGCTAAAGAAAAGACAGATAGTGTCAAGCTATTCAAAGCGATCACATAAAGAAATACACACCGTAACGTAGAATAGTTTAATTTCATCCTGCGCCTTGAGTTTTTGGTCCGCCATCTTCCTCAGCTTGTCCAAGAGCATGTTCTTTTCCTGTTTTGGAGTGCCGGAAGTAATCATGGCGGCCTCGACTGTAGCATAGTTAAATACTTACTCAACGGGGATAATATTACAGCGACTTGCCGTTGGCTTCCTTAAGATGCAAGATTTGGTCTGTCATAAGCGAGATTAGAGGGGAGATAACCAGGGTACACCCGGCTGTGAGCAAGGCAGGTAGTTGGTAGGTCAAAGATTTTCCTCCGCCAGTGGGCATGATACAGACAATGTCGCGGCCATCCATGTTAGCGTTACAAGCTCTGACGTACCCGTCAGGCTTTCAGAAGAGACAGAGACAAGGAGCGTACCCTTTTTGACAAAGCCTGAACTCGTCGATGTTGAATACTGCTTTCATTCGGGCTTTCAAGCCATCCGACCAGTCGAACAGTTCAGTCGAGTAATTGATTCCACCTTGCGCTTTCGCTTTACCTTTGCTCGAGGACCTTGACTGTTCTAGTTGTTGCTCTAGTTTATTCTTCTCCTCCACAAAAACGGCCATACGATTCTTGATCATCGCAATGTCTTGTTGACATGAGCGCACCTCGGAGTCAAGCTCTGCGATTCGTGCACGAATTTGCGCATTCTCTCTGCCATAGAGTTCACCGTTCGCGTTTTCAGATCGTTTGCTTGAAGAAGCACCATTTTTTGAAGACTCATGAATCTGTCTGGTATATTCGAGCACTGCATCAAGCTTTTTATTCATTTCCGACAATTATTAGTAGTGCACGAAGCATGGAATTACTGAACTCGCGACGCACATCATCCGACGCGACATGGTCTTCATCTTCGTACGAGTAACGCGTCATTTTGTGTTTTGTGGCTTTTGACGAATATCCAAGATCCTGGAATGCGTCGGAAAATGTTAATTAGTTGTGCATAGAAGCTTGGGTTAAGAAAGCAACTTCGCGTGCCAAGTCGATTTCCCGTGGCCTTTGTTTGTCAAACACAAAACATCCAAACAAACGATGCGCACAAATTTCAAATCAATGACAAATGACATTGAATCATAAGTGTATAAGTACTATAATCTTCTTTTTTCGTTATCATCGAAGCGAACATGCCATTTGGAGAGGTTGTCTGCGGCTCACCCGGAAGCGGAAAATCGACTTACTGCTTCGGTAAATACCAACTCTTCACTGCGCTCAAGCGGCCGATATCCATCGTGAACCTCGATCCTGCCAATGAAACACTGCCATATCCCTGTGCAATAGATATTTCGTCTCTTATTACTCTACAAGATGTGATGGACAAGCATGGTCTGGGACCGAATGGTGGCATGCTGTACTGCATGGAATATCTGGAAGCAAACTTTGACTGGCTGGAAGACCGCTTGAAGGGACTCGGAGACGATGCATATGTCCTGTTTGATTTACCAGGCCAAGTAGAGTTGAGTACGAATCATGAAAGCGTGAAAAACATTGTCGAGAAGCTGACAAAGAACTCATTTCGGGTGCGTCTTTTTCCTGCTAGCTAGGGTTTCCTCCCAAACCAACGTAAATTGAGCCAGTTGGCCGCTGTGCATCTATGCGATGCACATTACATTACGGATGCGTCAAAATACGTATCTGTTCTCCTCCTCTCGCTTCGAGCAATGCTACAACTGGAATTACCGCACATAAATGTACTTTCCAAGATTGATCTTCTTTCGCAATACGGGGATTTGGGTTCGCAATCCTTCATTGCCTTTTGAGATAATTACTAAAATCTCTTTGACAGATTTCAACCTCGATTTCTACACAGAAGTTCAAGATCTGTCATATCTCGAAAGCACTCTTTCGAACTCTCTTCCTCCTCGGTTTGCAGCCTTGAACATGGCAATGATTTCGCTGATAGAAGATTTTGGTTTGGTAGGATTTGAAACATTGGCAGTCGAGGTACTCGTATTCGTTTTCTTCTTATTGGCCCAGCTTATACTTCATTATTAGGATAAAAATGCCATGCTTAATTTAACTAGAGTTATTGACAGAGCAACTGGTTATGTGTTTGTGCCTCCTGCCGACTCAGAGCAACCTCCGGGAACGATTATTGAGGAGAATGCAGGACCCTCAGCTCGTCCGAATATTTATGGGCTCCTTTCAAGCGCTATTGGCCCGATGAAAACGCCAGGTAGCGACATTCGTGACGTTCAAGAGCGGTGGATTGATGCTAAAGAGGAATACGATGCTTTTGAAAAAAGAGAATGGAGGAAGGAGGGTGAGATGGTGCGAGATATGGCTGCTAGAGCCGGGAAAATTAGAGAAAGAAAGGGACCCACAGCGAGTGTTGCGGACAACTCGATGGAAGTTTCGTAGTCACGATGGGATTGCATCTGAAATTGCCATTGTTTTTAACTATTGCAAAATATATATTCATATCGCTTTGGGGCTACTGGGTTCTTAAATTTATTCATGTAGCGTCCTGTCTAGAGGTCAATACCAGGAAATTTTTGAATCTAGTCGTCAATATTACTGATCCACAATCCCGCACTTTAGCTCGAACCCTCATAGCAGATAGTTCAGTATGAGATTACGATGTCAAGGTACCTCTAGAATTCCCGAAGTGATGTCATAGAAAAGTGCAACTCAAAAATCCAAAAGCGGAAATTATTTCCATATTTGGCGAGGCTGAATGTGTTCCCATTCCAAAGAACTGATTGTATAAATAATCCTACAAATATCTAGAGACAAGAACATGCAAGAACATCGGCGGTGGATGTATTGAATTTTTGATCGACTACAACCTCATGATCAATTGCTTGATACCCGACATCCATAAACCAATATCATCTGTTTGTGATCCACGAGTGAGGAGTTCGACATGAATGGCTAATGCGGCTGGTCGATCATGCGCGTCCATCGCTATATTATAAAACATTAACAACCATCTTAAAAGAATTGTAGAAAATATATTCTAACCTCGTGTGAGGACAGTAAGCTGGTCAACCACGGGACGGGAGAGCGTCTCGCAGTTCAAGGCATCGAAAAGAGGATTAATTCTTTTCTCGAGGTCGTCCACCAGTCGCTTTTGGTTTGGCTGCATAAAATGACAAGAAGTCAGGTATAACTTTCTCCATTACATAACGATGAGAAAGGACGCACAGGAATAGTCTGCCTCATAGTGTTCAGATGCTGTGTGATGCTGTTATAGGCATCTTGGGCATAGTCCGGAATATGACTCCGGTCTCCAACGGCTAAAAATAAAGAGTAATTAGGATTCCTATACTCGACAGAAATAAACAGTGTTTGACGCACGATATTTGGGTGGAGGAGGTTGCGCACGGGCAGGGGCTGCTCTAGATGCGACACGAGGTTGACCCGGTGGGCCTCCTGGGGGTGAAGGACCTCCTTGCTGTTGAGCTGGCGCAGGAGGTTGCTGCAGCAGCTGTGGCGGACCAGGCCTTTGCTGCTGCATCCCTTGAGGAGGTCCGTAAAGACCAGGAGGAGGCTGCGATTGTGAAGGTGCGTGTGCAGAGGGTCCGAATGGTCCGGCTTGCGAAGGATTAGGAGCGTAAGGATTGTTTTGAGGCGGTTGTCCCTGAACCTGTCCTGGTGGCAGTGGGCGGTTAAATTGTCCTTGACCAGGAGGAGGCGTAGTTCCAGACCCAGAGGGCCCTCTTGATGCAACAGGAGGTGCATACTGGCTTGGGGTGGGTTGTCTGGGAGGAGGCATGCCTTGAGGAGGCGACATTAACCTAGTTGGTGGCTGTACACCTCCAAGTGTTGATGGTGGCCTGCTTCCAGTGGGTGGGAAGACACCAGCTGAAGGAGGGCCTGGTCTGTGTCCTTGTGGAGGTGGGGCACCGACCGATCCTCCGCGATTGACGCTACCTGGTCTGGGAGGGGGTGGTAAAGTAGCGGATGGTTGACCCATGTAAGGCGAAGCAGAAGGGGAAAATCCAGGGGTCGCCGGCACGCCCGCGTTCGGGAATGGCGACGTGATAGCAGCTGGCTTACTGAGATTCAATGCTGCAGGAGCACGGCCTACTGGGGCGACCTCTGGGGCATCGTTCCATCCACCAGCCGCACGTCTAGACGGAGGGGGGTGCGTCGAAGGGGTGCCGTTGGCAGCACGTGGAGGTGCCATCGCATTTGGTGCTGGCGGCGGGGGAGGCTGGGCACGGAATTGAGGTTGTTGAGGTTGCCCTTGAGATTGAACCGGAGCATAAGGATTGTATGCCGAGGGCTGTTGCTGTTGTGGCTGCTGCTGCACTGAAGGACCGTATAGATTGTTAACAGGCGGGTATACTTGGTGTGATGCAAGAGGATTAACAGGTTTCTGCTGCTGTTGGATAGGTGTGGTGTAGGTATTGGTATTGTATCCGTATGCAGGAGCTCGGGTAGTAGCTGCGACTGGTGCTCGAGTAGCAGTGGCAGTTATAGTTGCTGCTGGTATCTTTGAAGTACTGGCCACAGAACCGGGTGCAGCAGCTTGTACCAGACGTTTCCTCTCTGCGTCCAAATCCAAACGCTCATTCTTGCCCTTGTATGCCTCAGGCGTCAACTTCAGGAAGTCAACGGCCTCTTTCACCAGACCTTGCGCGCAAAGGAGTTCTGCGTACTCAAAGTATCTGTCATACAGCGGTGCAAGTTTATAATCGCTGGTCGTCGTCTGTAATGCCTCGTCCTTATAGGCTGTTGCGGCACGGAAAACGGTCACTTTCTCGATGAAAGTCTGCAAGGCGTGGGCATGAGCCGAGTAGTAAGACCCAATCCTATCTTGCGCATCGATGAGTGAATTTTCCTCTTGAACAAGTTCATCCGCCCAAATGCCGACCAGCCTCTCCAATCGTGCGGCAGCTAGGTAAGTCAAAGTGGCATTCTTCCTGAAGTTGTACGCCTCTTGTTCAACGTCCGCACTTCCATCTTCAGCACTCCTCTCAACGGCCAAGTTAAATTGCTCTTCCAATCTTCTACCAAGCTGCTCAGCAAGGCCAGAGAACTCCACTTGTGAGGCAAATGTGCATATAACGACAAAAATCTCTCGCCATTCCTGCAGGTCAGCATTCTGCACGATATCGCTGAGGTCATTGGACACAATGGACTGCAAGAGACGAAGGTATGGCTGCGCCGTCGTTTGACGCTCGAAATAGGCCTTCTGGGTGCGGTGGAGCAGATCAGATCCTCCACGGACGGCGAGGAGAATGGCATCTGCAAAACGGTCCGCAGATAGACACAGTGAAACCGCACTTTCGAAGTCTCCAAGGACCAAAGCTTTGGTCACAAGTCTATCCACGTCGGACTCGTCGGTGGGATATATTCTGAAGCTGTTGCTCCTGGGTATTTCCGAAGTGATAGAAGATGGACCAGATCCGATGGTAGCTGCGACCGACGAGTCCAAACCGTAATTTGTATGAGGAACAAGAACAGCATGTGATTCACCATCTTCCTGTGAGACGCCAACAGTATTGAAGAAGTCGTGCTGAGGTGTTCCTGGGATATCGTCACCAAATAGGCTGGGAGCTGTGGTGGCTGATCCTTCATCCTCTGGCTGTGCGGATGTGGTGCTAGCATCGACATCAGATGGTGCCGGCTCATCGAAAGCTGCTACATTGTTGGAACTGGATTCGTCACCGGTATCACTTCGATCGGATGGGATTTCTTGACTTTGGCTCTCTGGTTCCGCGAAAGACACGACGGACTCGTGTGGTTTGTCATATAATGTGGTATCCTCAACTTGCGTCTTGGCCTCGGAAGATACTTTGAGGTTCTCCACGGCCTCTGCAACACGGGCAGCAATTTCCTCCTTGGAGAACCCAAGTAGTGTAACTAGCTCATTCCTCGAGTTTGCCTTGAATAAGCTCAACAATGCTGCCCAGCCTTCGCCGGTTGTTGTCTCTCCCTCTGTTTTGCCTTCCGCGAAGGCTTTGAGGTCATCATTAGCGATAGCAGCCTGCAGCTGTTGTGCCCGCTCCACCAATTGGTCCTCGGTGACAACCTTCCTAAGGTGTACCACGCTACTTTGCGGCTTTCCTTGGGCAGAGGTCAAATTGGAGACAGTAACTAGCTGACCACCAAAGCCGAACGACGAAGAAGCAGGGCGACGAAGCCATTTCGGCGGTTGTTTCAAGGATAGAGTATTTTGTTGCTGAGATGCTGAGCGAGTGAAGCCGGGGGCATCGAAAATGTCTGAACCATCGGCGCGTGGTGCAGCAGCTTTCGTGTCGGCTGTTGACTCATTCGTGGATTGTAAAGAGTGGATGCCAATAGTGCCATCAAAGAAGGCGGTTGCAAGCATATCTGGGTTGCGAGGGCACCAATCGACTTGGAACGCCCAATTATCAGCAGAAGGAAGCTAGGAATGTTATGATTGGCAGCAGGTCAATGACAATGCGATTATCGTATGTATCAACTTACCTCGCCAATAACTTCAGATGTCTGAGGGTTCCAGCATAGAGCCCTATTGTCTTTACCGCAAGAAAGAAGCAGATCTGCATCTTGCTTGCACCAAGAAAGCGACAAAACGCCTTTCTCGTGTCCGGTGAGAATCTGCGACAGAGTCAGAAAAGATCAACACCAGATGGAGAGAAGGGTCGACCTTTTCTGGCGCACGAGCGTTACGCAGATCCCATACCATGATAATTGGGGACGAGTCATCTTCAGACGCAGTAACTACCCTGGTTGCCTGAAGAACCGGTCAAAGAATTATCAAAATTGAAAAATAAGTTGGGCGCACGTTATCAGGATGCCATGCAATGTCACTCATTCCTCTCCTGCCGCCAACACCCATACCGGCTCCAGGACCACTCGTTCCTGCCAAAGTACCCGCCCCTCCACCATACGCCAGAGCGACTACTTCGCGCTTTCCTCTCAAATCCCAGACGACGGTGTAACCTGTACTACTCGCGCCAGCGAGCACGTATTGCACTTGTTGATTCCATGCAACCGAAGTTATCTCGTCAAGCTTTGAGCTTCGTTGTCCAGGGGTAGGAGAATAAGGCTTGCTTGGATCTTTCAAATCCCATATGTAGACCTGATGTATTTTAAGTAGCAAGAAATAGGGGATTGACATTCTCGATTCTTACCTCGCCACCAATACCACCTGAAGCAAGGAGATTATTTTGGATAGGGTTAAAATCCAAGCCACGAACAGGCCCTGTATGTGTCGTATTTCGCAAAATAAGAGATTCTGCAGAACTACAAGATGTTAATTACGCCATTACACGTCGTATCTTATTCAAGTCCACGTACCTCGCCCCGGCAAGAATTCTGGAAGGATCCCACAACGCCAACTCCCCATTCTCCAAGCCTGCAGCAATGATTCCGTGTGGGCGACTAGAATCTACATGGCCCCACGCCAGTCGGTTGAATCTGAATGATCAACCTTAAGCTGGACGCCAATTGCGGATAAACTGGAACACACCTGGCAGTATCCTTAACACTCCCTTTAGGTCCATGTCCACCTTCAATACCCAGATCGAATTCATCTTTGTCGAGGAAATCAGGAGACCAGATTTCTAGCTGGCTCTCGTTACTAAATGATTCGTCTAAGGCTCCCGCAACTGTTCCCGTGGCCAGCAAAGGGAGGGCCGCCGCAGGCGACCATGCAAATGTCGATGTTCTATGGATTTCCTTTAATTTCATGGTATATGGAGAGAAATAAGCTGCTAAAACCCGTTCTCGTCATACGTACTTGAGTGACACGTTGGAATGGCGCACACCTGCCCTAAACGTAATCACGTGTTTTAGGCACTGAGCATTGAGGCGCTTAAAGTTGATGTCCAGACTTTGGTCTTGCACAAGTATCGCAAGTCGGAATTGAATCGATAGCAGTGTGCGTTTATGTAGAACAATCTTATTTTTCACTTTTGAAACCTGACCTTCTTTATCGCTTATTGCCGCTCAAGCCGAATTTCAGGGATTCTGAGTTCGAAACCATTATGACTCCGCCTAACCTTTCCCATTCCAGATGTGTGTGTCCATTAAGGAGAATCATCAGATTCCTCCACGCTTTGTTTCGCCTTAAGTCTGTGAAAGTACTTTTGTTTCCTCGCAGGCTCTTTCTTTTAACCCGGGGGAGACCTAGAAACAGCCTCGGCATCAAATTTGTATAATTTTTTCACGCGGATCGTTAAGAATCAGGTGCTTTACCCCCTGTCACTCATTGGGTTTACTCTTTACCCCAACGACAGGCCTATTTTTTTTTTGCTCTAACGCAGAGGAATTATGGCAAGCACCTTTTCATGGACCGACACGCTCCAAATTGCTTTCACTTCTTGTCTGCCTTGTATCAAGCCTGTAGCAGACATTGGGGAACTGCCTTCGTCCTCGCAGCAGCATTTGGACCCCACAGCTAACCGGATACCACGGGCTCGCCATGATGAGCTGCAAGGTCTTCTTATGGATCCAGAAACCGATGGGGAAGCAGAGACGATGTCATTGCATTCGAATCCCGGAAATTCAAGACGAGGCAAGAACAAGAAACGCAAGTCAAAGAGGCTTAACAACAATGGTTCCAACAATCCTCGCTCGATAACACTCTTCGGATATTCTCTCTTTGGGACACCCGTTGGCGGAGGCGTCCAGCTACCTGACGACGGTGAAGATGCTCTGTACGCCGACTCGCGCCATCGACCTCGTCAAGATAGTCTGGCGCCTAGCACGATTCTTACGACACATTCAAGCAGTACATTCGACTCTGACGCGGCCCCGCTCGAGTCAGCTGTTATTGACGCCTTATCTTCGCCCACAGCTGTTGCTGCAGCGGCTCTAGCCTCGGCCTCAGCCGAAGCGCAGCGACAAAAAGAGAAAGAGGAACGGAGACAGAGGAGGCGGGAAAAGAAGGAGATGAAGCGACTTGCAGAAGCTTTGGCAATGGAACGCGGCGGAGATGACGGAGATTTTGAAGGCTTCCAAGGAAGCGGTGGTTTGTCCCAGTCGCCATCCGGGTACCCACGTATCCCCGACTCGATGCGTACAGGCGGTACAACTGCCTCTGACTCTGGATCAGGTTCTGCCAAAGGCGGATTTGGTCAATTTGTCTCGGCTCCAAAGACTCGTCAAAACTTGGACGATGAAGACGACGAAGCAGCGGACCTAGACGGTGGTTTATATGCCAGTAAAGCCCGCCTTGACGGGCAGACAAACAATGGGTCAGACTCTCGTAGCCGAACCTCCGCCTCTGTTAGTGAACGAGACAGAGAAAGAGACCGGGGTGCACATCACTTCCCTGATCCCCGCAATGTTCTCGCTCGTGTTCATCACTCACACTCCCATTCTTTATCTCAGTCCTCTTCATCACGTCTGAACTCACCTTTGCAAGCTCAGTTCCAACCCCAACCTCAGGCTCGGGGTGATCTTACCATTGCGGACTTGAGACCACGTTCCAAGTCCAAATCATCCCGCTCCAAATCCGCAAACAAATCACATTCATCCTCTGCCAAATCGTCCACCACTGCTTCCGAGTCCCCTTCGATACCCTCTCCCCTTTCGCCAAACTTCCCGGCTGCCATACAGCAAGTTGTCAGCCCTAGCACAATTGAACAGGGACAAGGATTCTTCGATCTGGAAGACGAAGAACTTCCCCAACCTCAGACCATATCAGTTGTCAAACCAAGCACGGAATTCCCAAGTACGCATATAGGAAGGGGAGGTTTCCCTATCACAGGATTTGGCAATGCCACTGGTGGAAAACGCACTAGAGATTTTGGCGCATTTCTTGCTAGCAGGGGAGACGACGATCATGGCGTCGTTGATGGCCCTTAAAATGACCGAATACGTCCGCCCTCAACCCCATACTTGATACCATGACATCGACATCCGTCAAATCGGTTACCGTTCTTCGATCTTCGATCTTTCCTGTCATTCATCCAAGTCCTTGAACGACATCTTCTAAACTTTGTGGACCGAGATACCCACCCTATCTTTTTCAAACCTTCTTGTGACACATGGTGCTCCAGGAACATTTCATTCCCTGATCTTTATTCCCTTTTTCTTCCCTGTGCCTTTCTCCAGGAATAACGACTTATTATACGACATTTAATGAGCAACGCTATTTTGTAATGAAAAACAAATATCATGGCACCTTTTTTCGTGTTTGCCACCGAAGTTGCACGACCATCAGGTTTCTGCGACGTCTGGAACAAGACGCTCGTCAGTCAAGCAACGACAACGAAAAGATCTTCCCATTCGGTATTGCTCCCCCTGTCCTGTTGCGATAATGTTTTTAGATGAATCGACTACGACAAACAGCGTACACGTCTCAATTCGGGACCTGACAATCACATATGTGTTAGGCTAATTGTACAGTGCTATCAAACCGCCATACTAGCTGGCCGCCCAAGAAATTTAGAAAGAAAAAAATGTCCTCCCGCATGTAACCAGGTAAGATTTCCTGCTTTACCGTGCATAGAAAACAGGCCCTGACGCAACCGACCTAGTCTCTGCTTCTGCTACTTCAGTTTGCGGACGTGGCCAAAGTGCACTGATCCAAGATGCGCCTGATGTGTTAGATGATCATTAGTCTTTGAATAAACAATACCCACGTTGTTGAACGTTGATGGTTGAAACGTACCGGACTTTGTCTGCCTCTCTGCTGGATATCCCTCTTCAAGGATTCTTGGGCTCGCATATCCCCTGAATTGCATGTCACTGATACTGCTCTCGGTAGATGCCATCATCTTTTCCTCTCGCTCTTGTTCTTGTTGGCGCAACTTGTGGGCCCGTTTCTTCTTCCCGAGGAAGAAGAAAATAACGCATAGGAGAATGACGAAGGACAGAGTGCCTAGGATTACAGCGATGATTCCGTCTAATGAAACTCCAGGGTTACCACGTTGTTCGTGTCCGGGGTCTTGTTCGTGTCCGGAGTCCGGGCTCGATGAGGGCTTTGTCTCTGGCATAGACGAAGTTGAAGGCGGCGAAACATCCTCAGGATCGGGGGAGATTGCTGCGGCAAGCGATGAATCGGAGTCCACTTTGATATAATCCAAGAAAAGGGAGCCCTTGCTCTGGACTGTTATAACCAGCGTGTGGCTTACGTTTGGAGCCAAGCGACTTGCTTGAAAAAATGATGTGTTCGATTGTGTCGTATTTTGGAATAGAATCGGTTGAAATGTGGTTTGCGGGCCATTGTCGATACTATAGAGCGATATAGGCGAAGGGATATGATGGTTAATCGCATCCTGATCAACACTCGGCACCGTGCCAAACACTGTGATACTCGTCCCTAAGGTCCATTCAGCCTTACTGGCACTGAAAACCTTTTGTATTCTCTTACCATTGAAAATGAGAGTCGCATTGGCACCTGGCGTATTGCATCCTGAAGTTGTGTGATTGAACTCCTGCGCATTTCCCCTCGATCTCCACATGCCCGGCGGTGAGTATATGATAAAAGGACTGCGATCATCGAAAATTGTGGAAGACATGGAGAAAAAAAAGAAAAGTAGGACTTATGAAGCACCAGTCTTCATATGAGATTGAAAAGATCAAACGAAGGACGGCAAGTGCGGGGCTCGCTACAACGATTATCAAAACTTCGACTATATATGATTCTTAATCTATTATCAGGGGCTGAACGTCAAATTAGGTTTGGCAAATGATTAGCAACCAGTATAACACACCGTTACCACCTCGCAAAAAATCATTCATAACTGCGATAATTGTTGATGTCTCTCTGCGTGTCATACAACGCACTCCCGCATATCCAAAGGAAGGTACCTGAGACGGTTTCCTGATCTAACTGTGCAGTCTCCATTCGCCACTATCCATCGTGTCGTCGAATATCAGCATCAGAATCAATCAGATATCTGACTGTCGTATAGTGGGCTATAGTGGGGTGTTGAAGAATAGATAAGATCAGTTAAACGATCATCAAGTAATGATGATTCAGTAGGATTCAGTGCAATTTCCGGAATAGATTCCTGGCTGCTTCGTCGTAATATCGTAACAAGGTCACATGAATTGATCCGGCGTGAGACGACGAGCGTCTAAATTTATGCGAGGAACATCTTCCACAGCTACAGAATAGTCCGCAGTAGGACTCTATCAAGGCTATTGAACAGTAAAAAAATGTATTAACCGCCCGGAGTCTTTATGAACAGTTGATTTTCTCAAAATCTATATATTGTAATCTCAAAAATTCAAGTCTGACTCTACAAAGGTATACGAAAAGTAATGAACGCCAATGTTTGAGAGTTAGTTCTACTACTTCGCCTAAGTACTTTAAATCATATTGCGGGCGTCTAAATCAATGTTACCTGTCGTACTCCCAATCCGAATCATTGAAAACACTATTTGGAGTTTATCCCATTTTAGTTAGAGACCTGTGGGAGTCACTCTCCACATGATAAACAGAGTATGCAGGAGGTAATGGGGGAGTATGGCGGTCTACTAGGACGAAGGGCTCTATTTGCTGACTGGCTCTAGGATTCATGCCCTCTATTGCAGATTCTGTTAAGTGTCCATTTTTTCAAGTCAATATGAATTTCAAAAAGATTATGTTTTTGTTCCTCGTACGTTTTCTCCGCCGGATAACTCGTCTTTGGATTGCCCAGATTATTGCAATTCCCAAGACCAAAAAGCAAATGGAACCGACAATAGGACCGATTAATTTTCCATTGTTTTTAGATGTTGTCTGTGTTTTATTTCCTGTAGGCGGAGTGGACACCACAGTGGAAGTCACGGAAATAGAATCCAAATAAAACGATCCTTTGCTTTGAACGGTAATCACAAGTGTGTGGTTTACGTCTGGAGCTAGGTCGTTCATTTCGAAGAATGTCGCATTGTGTTGTGAGGTCTTGCTGGCTCGTACTTTACACATAGTCTGGGGACCACCGTCGATGGTATACGATGATTCAGATTCCGGTGACTGAGACCCTGTCTGCGCAATGCTCGACACTTTGCCCGTGACTACAATGCTTGTTCCTGTATACTTTCTCAGTCTAGTACCACGGGTATATCGTTACATATGACATACGCACCGACAAATGTTAACGTAGCAGTTGAGTTTGGCATGTTCGACCGCACCAGTGTCTCGCGATATGCAAAAGAATCCGCCACCGTATGATTCCATTCACCCAAGTATGCGATGAAGGTGCTGCGGTCATCGAATACGGTGACTATGTACGACGTTGCCATTGCGTCAGAAACTGAAATAAAACGACGAAGAGCCTGTCTTCGAAGGAGTATTAGAACGCGATTTACAAAGATGGGCACCAGGCGAGGTGAAAACGAGGCAGGGCAATAGGGCATATATAATGTGTGAACATATCACTAAATCTAAACTGAGGTATTCAAGCTGGAATCAAACATATCTGTGGTGCTTTTGTACAAACTTTAGCCTAGCACAAGGTATATCAAAGTTGCCTGGTACAAATCCTTGTAAAAGCCAATACATCTTGGTGAAGACTGTACTGCGTATGGTGATTCGGCAATGCGTTAGCGGCAGAATCTTTTGATACCATTGATGGGGTTGAACATCCACTCAACATATATTTTGTTTAGTCCTAATATCAGATGGTCTATTGTTGCTTTGTTTTTCAAACCAAAGCAACAGTTGATCATGAGTAGGGAGGATGTGATTTATACCACGATATCGAAGGTCTTCGTCTTCGGAGAATTTTACAATTCTTCCGTGGGAAGCAACGTACTGCACCGACGCCGAAAGCGGTGCTCCCATATGAGTAACTCTGAGTAGATGGACTGAGGCTAAGACCGGATAAATTACAATTATATTTATCAATAGTTATATATACTACAAACGTACATACCAGTTAAATACTGGAGGTAACACCTACAGCGTCCAGTTGCTAGCTTGCGGATATATCATGATGAAGTCAGTTCTTGAGTTTTAACTCAATATGCAGGTATCGAATAAAAAAGGGGAGTCAGATAACTCAGGTCCCTTATGAACAGCGACTCCAATGGGGGCGTACGGGCTCCAGTTTGAGATCATCAGTAGCAAAACTACTGTGAAACATCTTGGGGTTTTCAGTAGACATAGGCTGGCCATATTCGTAATCCAATGGATTCTGAGTTGGTTCCTCTCTTTTCTTCCATGGGTTCGAATAGAGCCTGACCATAAACTCATTTCGGACTAGAAAGAAACAATCATTATTTCCAAAGTCGGAAGATACACAACGAAATAGTCCTCACATGTATTGGCCCTACGCTCCCTTCTTTTCTTAACCAGCCACCAAATTGTAGCACCAAACAAGATTAATAGTGCCATACCTCCTAGTATGCTCCCGACGATGACTAAGGTACTAGCTGTGCTTGATTTTGTCCCAGGTGGCGATTGATCCACTTCGGATGATGCTTCAGGAAGGTAGATGGTTTCAATAGCTGTAGTAGTCGCAGATTCTAGAGTGTATAGTTCTGTTACTGTAGTGGGTAACGTGCTTGCATCGGTTGAGCGAGATTTGACTAATGTGACATTAATGTAATCCAGCCAGAAAGACCCGTTTACCAGCAAGGTAATATTAAGAATGTGGGGACCGGGCGAGAGATGATTTTCCCGAAAGAAGAGCTGGCGATATTGAGAGCCGCCAGGTATAGGGGTAGCTGTATATATAGTGGGTTTTTCCTTATCGATTCTGTAGGAAGTTCTAGGAACCACTTCAGACGATTTCGGCCCAATCGTCCCCCATATACTGATGTCAGAGATGTCTACAGACGGGTTAAGCATACTTTGAAAAACAGCAATGAAGGGTTTGCCCCTCTTACCGGAAATATTAATGATTGCCATTGAACCAGCGATGGCTGTTAATGTAGTCGTGGAGTTGTATTCATTCGGGCTACCTTGTCGAGACCATGGGCCAATGTAGGTGATCGACTGGTCACGGTCATCAATGAAGTTGATGGACATAGACAAGACGTTGGTTAGCTCAAGAACTCGGCCAGTCTGGTGATTGAGTACGAAGAGAAGGCGAGAGAGGTGTGAACAGTGCCAAACAGCTAAGACGGCCCAGCTTTATATGTCCAAGAATAGATTCCCAAACGACGTCAACCATGATCATCGCCCAGTCAACACACCAACAGTGAGAAGACACTGCACCGAGATTATGTAGAGCCACTGATGCAGAGGAGATGGAATGACATGATACATCATAAGCCACTGAGACAAAGAGGGTTCTGAAAGATAGAACATGTCGTATTTCCCACCGGGCTCTTCGGCGATTTACTAAACACTATAATAGGAAGTCTCATCACTGCACAGAATCTAAAAGAGTCATGATTTTTAGAAACCACATACCACAAGCAGACCATCCTTTTTGTTTGGTTCCGAATTCTAGCGATCACTTATCGATATCATCTACGAGGACTTAAGAAAAAACGACATTGTGGATTACAAATGCTATGACGACTTCGGAAAATGAGCGGTCCTTACCCGTATGAAAGTGGATTGCCTTGATTGAGGCAAAATAGGCGTTCTCTCCCGTATTAGATTTTTAGTAGTTGTACTTCACTTCAGCCGAGACAAAACAATATGCTGGAGGTCCTTGATCGATGATTTCTGAAGAAGAAAAGAGTCATACAAGTCTTAGCAAGGGGAATGAACAGCAATTCTGGGTTTTAAGTTGAGCTGACAAAGGGCTTTCCGTCCAATTTGGCTATGCGTGCGTTTCCATCGAATTCTACGCCGCCATTCGGGCCATTCGAACAGTCCAGATAATTGCAGCAGAGTCGCTGGTATTGATCATTCAGAACAGAACTTTGGAAAAAGAGGAATATCTTAACCCCTGGCAAATCTCGCCTTGCCTAGAGTTTCGGCTTACCTTGCGGATGGTGTCAGTGCAAGAAGCGCCGGGGTCACTGAATGGCTGAGGCTGACCTTCGTAAATTACTTGCACAAGATGACCAAGTAGGTGGTCCATTGTCAGTGAACCCCATTTAAACCTCCATTATGCCCGTTGACGCACTAGGGAATCCCATGAACCTGTTGTTTTACATCTTCGAGAACTAAATATTTGAATATTAGGTGTGAAGGCGACGTATTGGTGTTGTAGAGTCGGGACTCGGTTCAGAAGGATCTTACAGTCTTTTGAGGTGTAGAATATGGCACATAACCCAATCGTCTGACATATTTGAGCCGTTTAGCTTGAACCGTCCTAATAATTCGCATGACGTCGTACCGTAGACTCAGCCTAGACTGTAGACTGTAGCACAGTGGAGTACTACGTTCAACTTGAAATTCAAAATTTGGCCCTTGTTGTTCTTTGTTAAATCGTCGGAAAATCAAATGTGCCATTGAGTCGGAGTCACGGGACGATCCAGCCAGCGGCCAGAAGGTCAGTGTGGCATGTGCGCTTGCCTAACAATGCCCTGAGCCCTCAGCCTTTCAATTACAATCCTTACTTACTGGACATAAGATCGAGCTAGGTGTGTGGAGCGGGAATCATCAGCTTGGAATGGAAATTACAGTTGTGAAAGAACGCACTTCGAACGGGCGAACTTTTCATACCGCGCTTGACAGAAATACCATCAAGGTAAGTACTAAAATTTCTAAAAATGCGCGGTTTTCAACATATTTACGTATATCCAATGTCAATTCTGAATAGACAGAAAGCATTCATGATAAAAATCATGCTGTAAACCGCATCCACCTTGCAGGCTTTCTGACAAGGGTATTTTTGCCTTCTGGATATCCTGACAGTGTATCCCCAGGTGCGCCGTACACTTTGGATTGTCTAATGGCACAATTCGTCGTATTGATAGTGCTCTTACGATAAGACTATCTTCGGTGAGTATAATCCCAGCAGATAAACCTCAACGTTGACTAAACCATCCTCTAGCTATCAGATCTTGAATGCCCTTCAGGCATTTTGTAACTCATTGGCTGGACTGCTGTCGTCGAGGGCGATTCTACAAGGTACTCGAGCACAAATGTATCACGAACTTTGCTCATATTGCTCTCCAGGATTCGGGGTTGGAGATCCAACTGCATCTGCCACGAAAGCGTTGTTATTAACGGTCCTGCAAGACGTCTTTGGCCGACTCACCAGCAAGTTCTTCGTCGCTTTTGTTCTGCATTGTCCTCACCATACTCTCAAGCCATACTATCCGCTCATTTCTTCGGCTCTTCCCTTTATCCAGAAGCGAAAACATATCGTTTGCTCGCGGACGTTCTCAACGATACTGCAGTCATTCTGGACACCCTGTCACCTCTCTTCATTACCTTTCCTATACCTGGCCTGAGAGTGGCCTCTTTATGCCTTAGCGCGGTCTTTAGATCACTCTGCTCGATTTCTGCCGGAGGTTCTAAGGCAGCTATCACAATGCACTTTGCCAGCCCACTGAAAGGAAAAGGCGACGTAGGAGACCTTAACGCTAAGGATGCGAGTAAAGAAACCGTTTTAGCCCTATTCGGCATGCTTGTTGAGTTGCTTATATTCATCCGCCTTGATTTTACTGATTTGAATATCATTTAGCTTGGGACCTTGGTGGTACCGTACGTCTCAACGCCATGGGCAACCTACACTTCATTATTAATATTGGTCGGCCTTCACCTGGGAATCAACTATCTGGGAGTACGTGGTCTCCATCTACGGACGCTTAACCGACAGCGAGCAAGCATCGCATGGCTTTTATATCGAAGCCGAAATGACGTTAACTGTGACTTGACGCCCTCTGCAGTAGCAGGACTAGAAAGAATCTTCGAGCGTCCTGGCACCATCCGCGACGTTCGGTCGCGTCTTCCTTTAGGCCAATGCACTATAGGCTCTTCCTTCTCCGAAATCATTCGCTCGCACTCTTGCCCTCCTGAACTAATTTCCCTGTTTGCCAACGAACGCTACATTCTATGGTTCGATTCCAGTTGTCTGTCCTCCGAGGATGGCGAATATAGTTTGCGTGGCTTTATCCGCCTGCATATTTTCCTCAAAGAGAAACACTCGAATGAGGATCATCTCCGGGCATGGATTCACGCAGTGGAAGTCTGCAGAGATGTCGCTGCATATCGGACTCGTAAGCATGCAACATCACCCGATGGAGGCCCTCTGCCTGTTCTCCAGACAATTCAGGCGGCTTATGAGAGGATATCTCTCCTTGAAAACCCTTTCCTGCAGGCCTTGGGCTTATCGCATTGGATCACCTCCGATAGCGCGATTTTAAATGGCTCCCCCGATTCCGTGATCACATGCATCGAACCTAAACAAAATCTAGAAAGTGTAGAGGGAAAGAAGACACGTTAAAGATTACCACATTGCATCTCCATCTTATTTAGAGCTTACTCTATTTCTTATTTTCAGAGATAATTGGCAATCGGGAATTCTTGCGTTAACATTCGGCTTTCCTTACGGCGAGCGCTGTTGACACGCCATACTACCTAGCATCCTATTTAGAGACGCAATGCGACTGTCGAGACTGGGGAGGCACTATGACAGAAATGACACTCGAGATTTTTTGTCGTTCCAGCGACGACGTCGTCCTTCGTGTTTTGTTTATCTTGTCATCCACGATATGTCGAACAGACCGCCCGTCGATGCAGCGACGATCACATCTTACTATCTTCCTTGGTTGTACAACCGTGGTACAGCCCAACTGCAGCTTTTTAAATTTGACCACGACAACGATTCTCAGTCTGGGGCCTACTTGAGAGCATACGTGGTCCTATATCAAACACCTACCACCATTGACAGGTGAGATCTTCGCTCTACTGTGCGTAAATACAGGACCTGATTCCACGGATCTAGTTTCCACTTCTACAGGCTATGGTTCAGGTCCTCATCCAGGACGAGTCTGATTCGTTAGATGATCATTAGAAACTGAAATACTGACAACGGTGGAGACGTACCGATCTGTTTTACCTTGGCTGGAAAACCTCCTTCAAGTGAATTCGGATTGAGATTTTCTCCGATATGATTGCCATCGCTGCCTTGACTCTCGGTGAACATCTTTATATTTCCTTCTTGCTGCTGCGAGTCGTGCGCTCCCTTCCTCTTTCCTAGGAAGAAGAAAACAGTGCACAAGATGGTGACGAAGGTCAAAATACTTAGAACTATGGCAATGATTCCATCAGTGGAAATTCCATTGTGATGAGAATCGTCGTGCGAACCGCCGCCCGGTCCTCCGTGGTCGTTTCTAATATGTCTTATCTTTCGGGCACCCATTCCTTCGCTGTGAGACGAGTTGGAAACCGGCTCCACCTGAATCCAGTCCAAGGAGAACGTTTCTTTGCTCATCACGGTTATGACTAGTGTATGGCTTATGTTCGGAGCTAATCTTCTGGCTTGGAAAAATGTGATGTTGTGCCGTGTTTTATCTTGTGATACGATCGGTTGAAATGTCGTCGGTCCGCCGTTGTCAATTATGTACATGGACATGGGTCCAGGACGGGTTTTGGTGTGTCCAAGGTTCCCACTTATTGTGCCCAAAACCTTGATAGAAATACCTGTGGAACATTTAGCGGTTGTATTAGAGAGCCGAAATATTACTTGTGTACCGTTGAAAGTCAAAGTGGCCTTGGAACCTGGCGTCTTGCACTCTGTTGTTGTCCCATTGAAGTCTTGCGGTTTTCCCGTCAGTCTCCATGCGCTTTGTGGCGAGTATATAATATAAGGACTGCGATCATCGAAAGTTATGGAAGACATAAAGGGAAATAGTGAGCCTATGAAGAACCTGTCTTCATATGAACCAAGAAGGCCGGAATACACACTTTTTTTTTTTTTTTCAGCTGCACTTGTTCTCTATATACGAAATGCTTTGAATTATGAATATCTCAGCGACTGATCAAATTGAGATGTGGTCATAGGCCAGCGTAATTATCACCAACTACTCTGGATTTAGATATTCATTTCGATTTCTGACCGTTGCTGATATCCCTTTTCGCCTTATACGATTACACGATTTCGATGATTGCAGTATCCTTTCAGCGTGGTATATCACAACACATCAAACAGTGGAATCGTGGTGCCAGAGTTTAGGCCCGAGGTCATGTTCCTAGTACCCACCTGAAATCGTCTTGCTTGTATCCATCGATCTGGTGTTCTCCACATAAATTAGCGCTAGACCGCCAGCCCGAGATCTATATCTACCATGGGCGTCTAAATTTAAATGCCAAGGTACCACCCGTAATGGGCATTATAGATCAATACAAATGGTACGTGTACAATATATTTTTGGACCTCCACAGCGACCAAGATATATCTCGTGCTAAATGGATTGCATTTTTCTTCTAGTCTGAGAACATGTTTCATTATGCGCCTCAGTACTATATGCCGGAGGGGGGGATGTGTTGAATCTGCCCTGTAGGATAAAAGGGGTGACCGTACAACCTTCCCCCGAATGCAATAGGTTTTCTGTAAGGCGTGAAATGACAGTTTCTCGTAGGAATTTTACGAAGTTAAGTGCAAAAGATTCTTACCCTTCCTAACTCTTCGTCGCTTGATTACCAAGTTGCGATGGATGCCAGTAGCATGGTTACAAGTGTTACTGTGCCGATGGTCATTCCTACTATCAACGGCACATTACTCTTCGATGATGTGGTATTTCCTCTAGTCATAGAATTTGAAAGACCGTCTGCCATGGGCCATTGATGATGCTATATAACGACATGGGTGGAGGGATATGTTCTTCCTCATCTTGCACAGACGCCTCTACGGTTCCAAATACCGTGATAGTATCTCTAGACGACACGACGCAATCATGTTTGGTGCATGATGACTGAATCTCTCTACTAATCACTACTAACTTAAAGTAGAAAAAGATGGGACACGAGAGCATAAAACGTAATTGAATTACACGAATATTTCAAAATGATAACTTGGGGACCTTCAATCCGATGCACGCAATCAAAACAACTTGTCACATCCTAACCAAGTTCTAAACGATTGTATTTTTCCCACTTTGATATAGGGCATTGGCGCTCTCTCCAAGAATACTGTATGGTGGGGGATGGGTAATACTATCCCTTGGCAGAACAAATGGTGTGACATTTGGCGAAGTTCGCATATCAGGGTCCTCTTCCGTATGCATCAACCTTTCTGGAAGAGCCGTGTGTTGTGTTAGCTTCTATAGATTTTATAAAGGACTCGTAAAATCTCACGCTTTCTGATCCTCCGCCGTTTCATCACTAGACACATAATGCAGATACATGCCAGCAATATGGCTATAAAAGATATTACACCTAGTATACTAATAGCTTCTAGAGTACTGATGCGCAGTCCATTATTAGGTTTACTCAGGTTTGACGCATTGCTTCCTCCAGTGGGCTGTAAATTAGGTAGATCGGGCGTTTTCTGTGGGATTTGAGGGAGATTTGGGCCCAATGAAGGGGAAAGAACCGCTCCGGCAAGCGAGGAATCGGAGTCCACTGTAATATAATCCAAGAAAAAAGACCCCTTGTTCTGGATTGTTATAACCAGCTTGTGGTTTCCGTTTGGATACAAGCGACTTGCTTGAAAAAATAATTTGTTCATTTGTGTCGCATTTTGGAACAAAATCGGTTGAAATGTGGTTTGCGGGCCATTGTCGATACTATAGAGCGATATAGGTGGAGGGATATGCTCCAAAGTATCCAGTTCAACGTTCGGCACCGTTCCAAACACTGTGATACCCGTTCCTAAGGTCCATTCAGCCTTATTGGCACTGAAAACCTTTTGTGTTCTCTTACCGTTGAAAATGAGAGTCGCATTGGCACCTGGCGTATTGCACCCTGAGGTTGTTACATTGAACTCCTGCGGCTTTCCAACCTTCTGTCTCCACGCGTCCGGCGGTGAGTACGCAATAAAAGGGCTACGATCATCGAAAATTATAGAAGACATGAAGGGCCAAAATAAAAACAACCTATGAAGCACCAGTCTCCATATAAAATAGAAAGGATCAGGCGAAGGATTGGAAGGATAGAAAGTACGAGGCTCGCTATTACAACGATTATCAGGGGCATCCCTTTATAGCTTTTCCATAAATCTCAAGTTTGACAAGCATTGCTCAGCAGCCCCATCGTTGCATCGCAGGATTAATAGGTGTTGATATAATCTTTTGACGCAGATGTGTGGTACGCTACAGTTCAGAAAACATATCGGCAAAATACGAAAGAGGATTTCCTGATCTTGTGCAACCTCTATTCGCAACTTTGTGCATGCGTCGTATCGTCGAACATCAGAATCAGAGTTAATCAGATATTTTACTGGTGAAAGGCAACTAAAGTCAACAATCATCAAGCCACCATCACTTCAGTAAAGATAGAAGACCAAATTATCCAATCGGCTCTCAGGTACCTAGTACTAAGTAAACGTCTCATGCTACACAATGAAAGAAAATAGTCTGCCTGGTAATATTTATATCCTACGGCGCAGAGAATACAGCGCTCGATGCAACGGATCTATTTTCTACTTCTATGTCTGTGCCATAGGTTTGTTGCCCAATCGCCCTCACCCAGGATGAGTCTGGTTTGTCAGATGATACGACGAGGGGGCCGGCGTATGACTCTTTTGTATCTGGCCGACGCTCCTAACTGTGCCCTTAACTGCGATACTCATTGGAGCAATCTAGAGTGCAGCTGGATGGCGTAGCTGGACTCGGAAGCGCGTCGAGCAGCTTCGCACGATGGCAGTAGTGGTCCAAGGATGGAATTTGATTCGGCTATGTACGCGCCGAACTGTCACACATCTGTACATCTAATCTAATCGGGCTGGTGCAGGTTGCACTGCCACAGTGGATAATAGACAGGTGATTATCTCTGGCGGTCCCCCTAACCCACAATACGACGCAATCATGTTTGATGCATGATGACTGAACCCATCTTACCACTACTTACTTAAAGCAAAAAAAATGCGACACGAGGGCATAGAATGGAATTGAATTACACGAATATCATCAAAATGATAACTTGAGGACCTTCAATTACGCGCAATCAACAGGTCACATCCTAAGTTCTAACGAATTGCATTTTTTCCACTCTGATATGGAGCATTTGCACGCTCTCCAAGAATACTGTATGGTGGAGGAAGGGTATTACTATCCCTTGACAGAATAAACGGTGTGACATTTGGCGAAGTTCGCATATCAGGGTCCTCTTCCGTATGCATCAACCTTTCTGGAAGAGCCGTGTGTTGTGTTAGCTTCTATAGATTTTATAAAGGACTCGTAAAATCTCACGCTTTCTGATCCTCCACCGTTTCATCACTAGACAAATAATGCAGATACATGCCAGCAATATGGCTATGAAAGACATCACGCCTAGCATGATGGCTCCTAGAGTACTGATGCGTGGTCCATTTTTAGGCTTATTCAAGTTTGACGCATTGCTTCCTCCAGTGGGCTGTAAATTAGGTAGATCGGGCGTTTTCTGTGGGATTTGAGAGGGACTCAAACCCAGTGAAGGGGAAAGACCTTCTGCGGAGAGCGATGAATCGGAGTCCACTTTGATATAATCCAAGAAAATGGAGCCCTTGCTCTGGACTGTTATAACCAGCGTGTGGCTTACGTTTGGAGCCAAGCGACTTGCTTGAAAAAATGATGTGTTCGGTTGTGTCGTATTTTGGAACACAATCGGTTGAAATGTGGTTTGCGGGCCATTGTCGATACTATAGAGCGATATAGGCGGAGGGATATGATCACCATCATCCTGATCAACACTCGACACCGTGCCAAACACTGTGATACTCGTTCCTAAGGTCCATTCAGCCTTACTGGCACTGAAAACCTTTTCTGTTCTCTTACCATTGAAAATGAGAGTCGCATTGGCACCTGGCGTATTGCATCCTGAAGTTGTGTGATTGAAATCCTGTGCATTTCCACTCGATCTCCACATGCCCGGCGGTGAGTATGTGATAAAAGGGCTGCGATCATCGAAGATTGTAGAAGACATGAAGGGCTAAAATAAAAGCAACCTATGAAGCACCAGTCTTCATATGAAATAGAAAGGATCAGACGAAGGTTGGGAAGGATGGCAAGTACGAGTCTCGCTACGACGATTATCAAGAACATACCTTTATACCTTTTCCATGAATCCTTCCCAGGGCAACGTCATATCAAGATTAGCAAGCCTCATTGTTGCATCACAGGATTCATAGCTGTCGATATCTTTTGACGCGGACGTGTCATATTATTTACGATACAGTTCAGCAAAATATATTGGAAAAAATACAAAAGAGGATTTCCTGAACTTGTACAATTTCTATTCGCAACTTTATGCATGCGTCGTCTCGTCGAATATCAGAATCAGAATCAATCAGATATTTTACTGGTAAGTCAACAATCATCAAGCCATCATCCCTTCAGTGAAGATAGATCTAAGACCAAATTACCCCATCCATGAGTCGAAAATATCAAAAGTAGTCATGGGTACACAAAAGTTTCTAAGGGTATACGATCTCAGCCACATGAGTTTGAATCTTCTGAGCTCATCTTTCATTCCGCCCATGGACTTTGCATTTATTCGACTGCGAAGGGCTGTCAGGTACCTACTAGGTATACGTACACGTCTCATGCTACATAATTAGTCTGCCTGGTAATAATCCTATCCTACTGCGCATAAAATACGGCACTTGATGCAACAGATCTAGTCTCCGCTTCTACGCCTGTACCATAAGATTGTTGCCCAATCGCCCTCACCCAGGATGAGTCTGGTTTGTGAAATAATTATTAGTCCCCGAATAAACGAAGTCCACGTCTTCAATGTTGAACATTAAAGACTTACCGGCAGTCTTCTCCTGAGTTAGACATCTCCTTTCAAGCTCCTTCTGGTTTATATACCCCTAAAATCTGTGGTATCACTATTCCTGGGTCCCTTATTCGGAAACTCTTTCTGTTCTTCCTTTTGTACCACAATTTCCAGCTGACACGATTTGTGTCCTCTTTTTCTCTTCCATAAAAAGAATAACACAGCGCACAGGAGAATGAAGAAGGAAATACTGCCCAGGACAACAGCGATAATTCCATTTGTGGAGATTCCAGATTTCTTGAAGTGGTCATGCAGGTCCTTGCCTTGGGGAGTATGCATTGAGCCGCTCGGGTATGATGCAGGACTTCCTAGCGAGGACGATACTGAGGATGGCGCTCCAGGTACATCCCTAGCACTCGATGATTCAATTTGAATCGAATCTAAGAAGAAAAAGCCTGTGTTTTGCATGGTTATGACTAGTGTATGACTAGTATTGTCAGCCAACGGGAGGGCCTGGAAAAATGTTGCGTTGAATTGTGTCGTGTTTTTCGGTGCGGGCGGTTGAGAATAAGACGGTGGACCATTATCGATACTATATGATAACGAGGGTGTCGGCGTATGATTTTTTTGTGTTTGGCCGACGCTCCCAACTGTGCCCTTAACTGTGATGCCCGTTCCTAACTGGTAAATTAGCGTTTCCGATGGTAGTATGTGATCAATCTCGTGAAGAACTCTTACCGCTGAACTTTAATGTGGCACTGCAGCCCGGCGTGTGGCACCGTGAAGTTGTATCATTGTACTCATACCCGGGTTTTCCGAACTGCCCCCAATCTTTAGAGGGAGTATACGTGATCGAAGGACTGCGATCGTCAAGAATCATACAAGACATGAAGGAAAAAATGGACCTGGAGGAAATCAGAAATAAGCCAACGAGTAAAGCTACGCACAATTTTCGAAGCAGGTCTTCCAGTATATATATAAGCATTCATATCATGAGAGCTGATTAACATGATTCTGATACTTGACGAGACTTGTCTGAACATCATACAACTCGATCGTGATGTTGTTGAAGGCATGTTGCTGGAGACGACAGGCTACACAGCTCATCTAACAGATTCAGACCTGCACCATTGCCCATCGGTGTGTCTGAATCTACGCAATCAACACAAACGGTGGGCGTCTAAATCTGAATTCCGAAGTGGCCGAGCACAGTGACAGTGTATTTTAATGTGTATCATAGTTAGCGAGATTGCGAGAGAAGTAGCACTCGTACATGCGTAAAATAAGGGATGAATATTTGAATATGTATCGTGGATTTGGTACATATGGTCTGAAGATATCAGCACGTCCTGAAGAGTACTGTTATGAGTCGTTGTGTTTTTCGTTAGCGTCGACAGGGTATCCGGCACGTTGGGTCTTGTGTATTTGTACGTCACGCATCACGGCCAAATACCGGCGATATCGCTTGCCGACCGACCGCAAAATGATCACATATTTTCAAGAGAACATCGGATCGACTGGGAGGGAGCCTGGAGCCTGGAGCCTGGAGCCTCGGCACAGTCCGGCCATCGCTCACGTGCACTTTACACTATTGTCCCGATAGTGTGAGTTCGTCGTCGTCAGTGTTCCCTCTATTAGCAATGGTGCATTCACTAGAGTGAGACTCCGAACTATATACTCTACTGCACATAATGGGCACCCTTGATTTCAACCTACCATCAATGATCAGGTGAACCGGTCAGCTTCAAAGCTCTAGTCAACTTCATGAAACATGGTCTGCCTGCCATAGAAACTATCACTGAGATGTCGATTAACGGTGATGGACAACCCCGTGGGCCGTCCTATACAAGCACTTTGGACAAAAGCATATCAACACCTTAGGAAGAGCATTGAATGTGGGCTTCGAAAAGAGGTTAGACATTTTGTGGGCTTGAGGAGTTGCAAAAAGAAAGAAACTGTTGCTAGCCAAGGAGGAATACGAAATGACGTCGACGGATACAGGGTGTTGCAAAAAATTTCATTCTTGTGTGGAAAGGAATATACATGATCATTAGGAGGAAAGGAGCCACCTCGAGTGACTACGAGTTCAAATTATCTGATAGAAGGACCAAAGAAGGACCCCACATATTTGACAAGTATGGGTGTTGAGAGAGAGGATCAAGGGAGGGGGAGAAAATGTGAGCGGGCACTTCATCAACGCCAGACATGCCGACCGAGTGCCGGAGTGTCACATGCTGTGGGGGGAAAAACCGAGGCTCGTGACTACAGGCTCCAGGCTCCGTCCCAGCCGATCCGAACTTCTGATTTTCAACCACCGCTCTCAGTTCCCAAAACGCCGCTCGTCTGGTGCGCTCGAGCAAGCATTCCAATCCCTTTTTGTTGTTGTTCATAGTCGTTACCCACGGGCGCCGAACCGTCTCTCTATATTTCTCTCGAGGATCTCTCGAGAGCCTTAAATTAATTAATTAAGTTCTCTCGCTAAGCACCAAACTGTTTCCTGGATCAACGGTGCTACAATACTTACATGAGCTCTGTGTTCCTCATAGCCGGGTATTCGGTCCCAGTACGCACCGCGTTTGTACGCATTATGCATTGCTCGCCATAGGAATGTTCTCGTTCTTGTAGGAGTTGTTTTCGATCGTAGGGATCTCCATATTTCGGCGGCGGTGGGGAGTTCAGTGGATATGTCTGCGGCTGCAAAACGTGCGCGATCTAGGTTCTCTGCTTTTGCCTGCCTTACTGACGTGGGTCCTTTTGGCGCCCTTATTTTCTTGAATGGACCAGACTGGGTCATCGAGGATAGTGTTGCTCCCCGAATTGCAAAGACCTCTGGACCGGTGGCAAGGACCTGGACTCTTCTCGTTGACAGGTCGTCTATAGCATCGATGACTTCCTTCAGACTCTCAGCTGGCTTTACCGGCCCCTCCACTGTTCCTTTACCAGGCCTTTGTGGTATCCGCGCCGTCATGACTTGCAAGATGTTCCTCTCTAACATGTTCCTCCAGTTTCGGGCCTAGTTTGATATTCACTTGGCGGATAGGGCGTTGAGCAGCGGCAGGGAGGAGATCACGACGTCAAGCGGTGTTTCCTGAGGCATAGTCTGCATGGCCAGCAGCAGCAAGTGTCCCTCACATTCCATTTTCGAGGATTCGGCCCCTCAACGTTCAACATCAATGCCCGTGCGGCGGTTCTTTCTTTCCTGGGCTCAGCTACATATAGCCTTCAAAGGAGCGCTCTCGGTTCCTACTTGTCCGTTCGATGGAACTTATCCTAACTACGGTTTCGCGGAAGGTTAGATCTGTCTGCTCTCCCTCTGCAGGTGCCTCCTCCCTCGTCGTCCTTTCTCCAAAGACTCGGAACTTTTCCCAAGGTGTCTTTCCCGTTGCCATTCCCTTCGAGATCTGTTATCTTTTACCCCCCCCAAAATGGGAATTTCCACATCCATGTCACTCGTCCGCGGCGCCTTTCGTCTTGAGCCCAGCGCGGGGCTAGTGTGGATAGACAGCGATTCGCCGCCTCTCTGCACTTTGTCGGGTGTGAGCAAGCATCTTTTCCTTCTCGCTGCCGCGCACACCTGGCAGAGACAGTTTTTTTCCCCACTATAGTTTTGAAACGATGTGAACCGTTATGAGTTCGGGTGAAGAGGTGAGACGAGGCGGAATCGTCTCGGGGTTCTAAACCTCTTGGTGATGAAAGGAGTGTGTGTGTGGAGATGCGAGTGAGTGGATAGGATCGTAATTCAATGCATGGAATGTAGCGTAGCGTATGTAAAATGATGAGACAGGTACTATTCTTCTGCTGGGGAGTACAAAACGAGTAGGACTACTGTTTTATAGGTAATTCTACTTGAAGCGATACTCAGGAGGCAGAATCTGAAATATAATCGAATGGGGAAGGTTTATCTAGGCGAAAAGGCAATTTCCAAGGGAAATTAAACAAGCGACGGACTACCCCTAAGGATGCTTCGCTGGCAGAAAGGAAAATAAACTAAAAGGGTAATATAAGGAAAAGGGGGAATGGCTTCGGTCCGAAATGTTGGCTGCGCGTCGAGATGGCGTGTTTGTGTCGGTTTCGGGCGTAGGCAAGGTGCGTACCTTACAGTTTAATGGGAGTTTCTCGGTTACGAAATTGGCCAGCTGTCCCATTGTCCTGCTTTCATGGATCGCGTTCTGGCAGATTGCCCATCCGCCTCCTGCGGTGTTTCGTTGTTTTGCGGTACCAGGCGGACATCGCACGTTTAACTTCCGTTGTCGGGAGAGGGGTCTAGGGCCACGTTGGAGCAATCCAGTCTGCGGCTGGATAGAGTTGTTGGGTTTAGAAACGCGTCGAGCAGCCTCGCACGATGGCGGTAGTGGTACAAGGATGGAATTTGATTCGGCTATGTACGCGTACGCGTCGCACTGTCACACATCTGTACATCTAAGTAATCTAATCGGGCTGTTGCAGGTTGCACTGCCACACCTGATAATAGCCTATAGGTCGTTATCTCTGGCCCACAATACGACGCAATCATGTTTGATGCATGATGATTGAATCTATCCAACCACTACTAACTTAGAGCAGAAAAATATGGGACACGAGAGCATAGAATGTAATTGAATTACCCGACTATTTCAAAATGATAAATTGGGACCCTTCAATCCGATACACGCAATCAACAGGTCACATCCTAAGTTCTAACGAATTGCATTTTTTCCACTAGGATATGGAGCATTTGCACTCTCTCCGAGCGTACTGTATGATGGAGGAAGGATATTTCTATCCCTTGACAAAATAAACGGTGTGACATTTGGCGAATTTCGCATATTAGAGTCCTCTTCTGGATGCATCAACCTTTCTGGAAGAGCCGTGTGTTGTGTTAGCTTCTATAGATTTTATGGATGAACTCGTAAAATCTCACGCTCTCTGATCCTCCGCCGTCTGATCACTAAGCACATAATGAAGATACATGCCAGCAATATGGCTATAAAAGACATCACGCCTAGCATGATAGCTCCTAGAGTACTGATGCGTGGTCCGTTATTAGGTTTGTTCGAATTGCTTCCTCCAGTGGGCTGTAATGAATCAGGCGGATCGGACGTTTTCTGTGGGATTTGAGAGAAACTCGAGCCCAATGAAGGGGGAATAACTGATGTGGGCTTTGGCTCTGAGATAGAAGAAGTTGAACGCGATGAAGCATTCCCGGGATCAGAAGAGGGTAGAATTGCTGCAGCGAGCGATGAATCAGAGTCCACTTTGATATAATCCAAGAAAAGGGAGCCCTCGCTCTGGATTGTTATAACCAGCGTGTGGCTTACGTTTGGAGCCAAGCGACTTGCTTGAAAAAATGTCATGTTCAGTTGTGTCGCATTTTGGAACACAATCGGTTGAAATGTGGTTTGCGGGCCATTGTCGATACTATAGAGCGATATAGGCGGAGGGATATGACTACTCTCATCCTGATTAACACTCGGCACCGCGCCAAACACTGTGATACTCGTTCCTAAGGTTCATTCAGCATTACTGGCACTGAAAACCTTTTGTGTTCTCTTACCGTTGAAAATGAGAGTCGCATTGGCACCTGGCGTATTGCACCCTGAGAGTGTTGCATTGAAATCTTCAGGCTTTTTAACCTTCTGTCTCCACGCTTCCGGCGGTGAGTATGCAATAAAAGGACTGCGATCATCTAAAATTGTACTAGAAGGCATGAAGGGCTAAAATGAGAATAAACTATGAAGCATCAGTCTTCATATGGAATAGAAAGGATCAGACGAAGGATGGGAAGGATGGCAAGTATCAAGAACATACCTTTATACCCCTTTCCCATAAATACCTCGCAGGGCAAGATCGTATTAAGATTGACAAGTCTCATCGTTGCATCACAGGATTAATAGCTGTTGATATCTTTTGACGCGGACATGGCATATTATTTATGATACGGTTCAGCAAAAGACATTGACGAAATACAAAAGATGATTTCCCGATCTTGTACAATTTCGATTCGAAACTTTGTGCATGCGTCGTCTCGTCGAACATCAGAATCAGAATCAATCAGATATTTTATTGTCAAGTCAACAATATCATCAAGTCATGATCCGACTCATCCGAGCTCCGGTGAAGATAAAAGACAAAATTACCCAATCTACGAGTCAAAAATATCAACTGCGCATAAAATACAGCGCTTGATGCAACAGATCTAGTCTCCCCTTCTACGTCTGTGCCATAAGGTTGTTGCCCAGTCGCCCTCACCCACGATGAGTTTGGTTTGTGCGATAATTATTAATATATTAGTCCCGGAAGAAACGAAGTCCACGTCAATGTTGAGTGTTACAGACTTACCAGCAGTCTTCTCCTGAGTTAGACATCTCCCTTCAAGCTCCTTCGGGTTTGTATATGCCCCAAAATCTGTGCTATCACTATTCCTGGGTCCCTTATTCAAAAATTCTTGCTTTTCTTCCTTTTGTACCACAATTTCCAGCTGACGCGAATTTGGTCCTCTTTTTTTCTTCCATAAAAAGAATAATTGCCCAGGACAACAGCACGTCCTGAAGAGTCATGTTATGGGTCGTTGGGTTTTTCGCTAGCGTCGGCAGGGTGTCCGGCACGTCGGGTCGTATGTGTTTGTACATCAAGGTCGGGTCCAAATACCGGCAATATCGCTTGCCGACGACCACGAAATCTTCAACCACCGCTCTCAGTTCCCGAAACGCCGCTCGTCTGTGAGCGCTCGAGCAAGCATTCCAATCCCAATTTTTTTGTTCATCGTCGTTACTCACAGGCGCCGAACCGTATCTCTCTCGAGGATCTCTCGAAGGCCTTAAATTGATTAATTTAGTTCTCTCGCTAAGTTCTGTCCCAGTACGCACCGCATTTGTACGCATTATGCATTGCTCGCCATAGGAATGTTCTTGTTCTTGTAGGAGTTGATTTCGATCGTAGGGGTCTCCATATTTCTGTGGCGGTGGGGATATTTCGGCGGCTGCAAAACGTGCGCGATATAGGTTCTCTGCTTTTGCCTGCCTTACTGACGTGCGTTCTTTTGGCGCCCTTATTTTCTTGTATAGCCCAGACTCATTGACAAGTCGTCTATAGCATCGATTACTTCCTTCAGACTCTCAGCTGGCTTTACCGGCCCCTCCACTGTTCCTCTACCAGGCCTTTGTGGTATCCGCGCCGTTATGAACATGTTCCTCCAGTTTCGGTCCTCGTTTGACATTCACGACGGCAAGCGGTGTTTCCTGAGGCATAGTCTGCATGGCCAGCAGCAGCAAGTATCCCTCACATTCCATTTTCGAGGTATTCGGCCCCTCAATATCAATGCCTACGCGGCGGTTCTCTCTTTCCTGGGCCCAGCCACATATAGCCTTCAAAGGAGCGCTCTCGGTTCCTACTTGTCCGTTCGATGGCACATATCCTAACCGCGGTTTCGCGGAGGTTTGGATCTGTCTGCTCTCCCTCTGCAGGTGCCTCCTCCCTCGCCGTCCTTTCTCCAAAGACTCGGAACTTTTCCCAAGGTGTCTTTCCCGTTGTCATTCCCTTCGAAATCTGTTATTTTTTACCCCCCAAAAATGGGAATTTCCACATCCATGTCACTCGTCGGTGACGCCTTTCGACTTGGGTCTTGGGTCCCAGCGCGGGGGTAGTGTGGATAGAGAGCGGTTCGCCGCTTCTCTGCACTTTGTCGGGTCCGGGGTGTGAGCAAGCATCCTTTCCTTCTCGCTGCCGCGCGCACCTGGCAGCGACTGTTTTTTTTTTCCCCACTATGGTTTAATGGGAGTTTCTCGGTTGCGAAATCGGATAGCTGTCCCATCGTCCTGATTTCATGGATCGCGTTCTGGCAGATTGCCCATTCGCCTCCTGCGGTGTGTTTCGTTGTTTTGTGGTACCAGGCGGACATCGCACGTTTGACTTCCGTTGTCGGGAAGGGGGGTCTAGGTCCACGTTGGAGCAGTCCAGTCTGCGGCTGGATAGGGTTGTTGAGTTTGGAAATGCGTCGAGCAGCCTCTCAAGAGGGCTGTAGTGGTCAAAGGAAGCTGTATTCGGGTAATGCGCGACGCGCTGGCATAAAGAACATGATATAATCTAATCAAGAAACCCTGACAGAGTGCAGTGCCACAACGTTCCAGCGACGACGGGGCCGTCCTTCAAGCTTCATGTTTTAGTTTTCGTTTATGTTCTTTTATTTTTCTGTTCCACGATATATCGAACAGACCGGTCATCAATACGGCGACGATCACATATTACCATCTTCCTCCGCTGTACAGCCCAGCTGTTGCAACAAGTCTCAGTTCAGGCCTCCATGAGATCACAATACTATTATCATATATTACCACCAGGTGAGGTGCCCGCTCTACTGTGCGTAAAATACAGGCCCTGATTCCACGGATCTAGTCTCTACTTCTTTCGGTTGAGGATGGTTCCAAAACGTGCTCATCCAGGACGAGTCTGATTAGTTAGATGACCATCAATATTATTATCACTGAACTACTAAAACGGTGGAGACGTACCAGTCCTTTTTGCCTGGGCCGGAAAACCTTCTTCAAGTGATTTCGGATTGAAGTTTCCTCCGACATAAGTGTCATCGCTGCCTTGATTTCCGGAGAACATCTTTATATTTCCTTCTTGCGGTGGCCGCGACTTGTGCGCTCGCTTCCTCTTTCCTAGGAAGAAGAAAACAGCACACAGGATTGTGACGAAGGACAAGATGCTTAGAACTATGGCGATGATTCCATCTGTAGAAATTCCATCGCGATGAGAATCGTCGTGAGAATCGTCGTGAGAGCCGCCGCTCGGTCCTCCGTGGTCATTGTTAATATGTCCAATCTTTGGGGTACCCATTCCTTCTCTGCGAGACGAATTGGAAACAGGCTCCACCTCAATCCAGTCCAAGAGGAACGATCCGTTTCCCATCACGGTTACGACCAGTGTATGGCTTATGTTGGGAGCCAATTGACTGGCTTGAAAAAAGGTTACGTTGCGCTGTGTCATATTTTGTACGATAGGTTGGAATATAGTCGTTGAGCCATTGTCAATCCTGTACATGGACATGGATGTAGGGTGGTTTTGAGTGTGTTTAGCGCTCCCACTTATTGTGCCCATAATCTTGATAGCGGTACCTGTGGAGCTTTCAGAAGCTGGATTAGAGAACCAAAAGATTACTTATGTACCGTTGAAAGTCAAAGTGGCATTGGAACCTGATGTGTTGCACTCTGTTACTGTCCCATTGAAGTCTTGCGGTTTTCCCGTCAGTCTCCATGCGCTTTGTGGAGAGTATATAATAGAAGGGCTGCGATCATCGAAAGTTTTGGAAGACATGAAGAGAGAGAATGGACCTATGAAGCACCAGTCTTCATATGAGCAATGAGAAGTTGAGAGCACAGGAATGTCCTTACAGTTTATCGTATTCTCTATATATGTTGTCAGCAACTCAACAACCAGTCAAAAGCGAGATGTGATCATTGGCCAGCGTAATTCTCATCAGTTACTGTCCTTTGATTCATTTTGATTTCTGATCGTAACTGAATCCTGATATTCCTTTGCGAATTATGCTATTCCAAAATTCTATGATTGTAGTCTCCATTCGACGTTTTATACCAAACTGGTACCCATCGAACTGTTGCTCCGTACAAATTAACGCAAGGCTGGCCCGTAAATCTATTTATAGCCTGAGCGTCTAAATTTGAATGCCAAGTAACCAAGACAGGCAGTGCAAATCATTATAAATGGTATGTACAAAATATCATGTTTTTTTTCAGATGATGATCTCCACAACGACACCAAGATATATCTCATGCTGCTAGATAGGTTGCCACCTTCTTCTAGTCTGATAATAGGGTCCATCGCGCGCCCACGTCCTAACCAATATCACTCTTCCCACTCTGATATGGAATATTTGCACTCTCTCCAAGCACACTAGTATATGGTGGAGGAAGGGTTGTAATACTATCTCTCAGTAGAACAAACGGTGTGACGTTTGGCGAAGTTCGCATATCAGGGTCCACCCCCGTATGCATGAGCCTTCCTGGAAGAAGTGCGCGTTATATCAGTTTCCATGGATCTCATACAAGAACTTATAAGCCTCACGCTTTCTGATCCTCCGTCGCCTGATCACCACATACATGATACAGATACATACCAGCAATAGGACTATGAAAGATATTACACCGATAATTGCCCCTAGAGGTATACTGATGCGCGATCCATTATTAGGCCCATTCAAGCCTGATGTGTTGTTTCCCCCAGTGGGCTGTAAATTAGGTAGAACAGGGGTTTGATCTGTGGTTTTTGGGAGACTTGAGGTCAATGAAGGGGGAGGAATTGCAACGGCGGGTAATGTGCCAGAGTCCACTGTAATATAATCCAAGAAAAACGACCCTTCGGTCTGCATTGCTATAACGAGCGTGTGGCTCACGTTTGAAGCCAAGTGACTTGCTTGAAAAAATGTCGTGTTCGTTTGGGTGCTATTTTGGAGAAGTTTTGGAAAAAATGTCGTTTGGGGGACATTGTCGATACTATAGAATGATATAGGGGGGGTAATATTCTGATTGAAGTCCTCATTCTCCTCCGCACTCGGCAGAGTGCCAAACACCGCGATACTTGTTCCTACGTCATATTTAGCTTTAACACTCAAATTTCAGGATTTATCTCTGTTACCATACCGTTGAAAATCAGGGTCGCAGTGGCACCTGGCGTATTGCACCCTGAGGTTGTTAAATTGAACTCCTGCCCACTTCCAGCCTCCAGTCTCCACGCGCTCGGGGGTAAGTATGTGATAAAGGGACTGCGATCATCGAAGGTTGTAGAGGACATGAAGAAATAAAATGAGCCTATAAAGCACCAGTCTTCATATGAAATCGAAAATATCAAACCAAGGACGGTAAGGATGAGGTTCGCTACGACGATCGTCAAGACTTCGGCTATATATGATTTCTAATTTCGTACCAGGTGTTACGCGTTACGTTTAACATCATGTCAAGCAGTCTGACAACAGTTCATCAAAACTCCCACCGTTACCCCGCGGGTCAGTGATAGGTAGCTGTTCATATCTTTTTAATGTGTCATACAAAGCAATTCACCGAGCTACCCTAAGACGGTTTTCTGATCTCGTGCAGTTTATATTTGCAAGTAGGCAAAATTTGACCACTGTCGTATGGAGGGGAGTCGAAAAGCAGCTAGTAAGATCAACAATCATCTTGTCATCAGATATCTCTAATGACTCTTCCAACACGGTCACCGTAAAAATTCAATGAACATTAGACACGAAGGACCAGCCAAAATCGACTCAGAGTGAAGCCGTTGGAGATGGCTATGAAAAACGTCTCTGGCCACGTAGAGTATCTCAAACAGTGCTCTCACCTGCCATACCTGGTCAACTCAATTTTGAGAAAGCATATTTGATTCCTCCAACAAAATTTCTTGATGGCTTTCGAAGACTCCGTTCGTGTATATCAGAAAAATGGCCATCCGATAAAGTCAAGCTAACCGCCTGGGAAATTATGGTGGAAATTTACACCACAATTCGCCCGTGGGATTCATCAATAGTCACATTTTAGCTCCTAGTCAAGTTTTCAGGATTGCCTGGGAGGCCACTCAGTGCCTCGCCTTCGAAAAAAAATCCTTTTCTCCGCTTTGAACCTTTCCGCCTCCTAACCATAAAGCGGCGGTAAGCCAGTCCGCCAGAATCCCTTTCGCAATGACATCAACATCTCCGTCTCTGAGACCGATCCCCCTCCCCCTCACAACGAACACGAGCGTTCCCGCGGAGAACGATGCATAGTACGTACCGTGTTGGGAATTGTTTAAGGGAAACCCCAGGCTTTGAAAACATGCTGCATGCCGCGTCTGCGGGACAGAAGAAACGACGACACATATTTTCACTGAGTGCCGAGCTTCAGGCCAAGGGGCAGAATGGGAAGCGGCAAAGAAATTAAATGGCAGACTTGAAACAACCATATTTCAATGTAATAGAGTGACGCAGATACATAGATGCGACGTTTTGACGAGATAGTAATATGTTCACTGCATTCTGATACATGTCCTAAGGAGTAGTGTTTTTCCCGCTCTGATATTGGTCACTGGCACCCTCCTCATGCCACATGCGATAAGGCGGGGGAAAGGTCAGCCCAGTATCTTCCATAACGAACGGAGTGATTTGATAAGGAAGAGTTTGAGTGCTGGCTTGTTCATCGGAGCCAATCAACAATCCTATACAAAGGTGGGTGCCTATATGAGCTTCATGTGGATCTGGTAAGTGGCTAAATTCTTACGCTTTTGGGCCCTCCGTCGCTTGATCCACAAATATGTAACACAACCGAGCATAATGGCTGTAAAACACACAACGCCAATAATAATTCCTATCACCTCATTTACACTCAAGCGCGATCCGGGATCACCTTCGGATCCTGTAGATGAGTGATGTCCATGTGACGTCATAGACAAGTTTCCTGAAGGCAAGGAAGATGCACCTTGCCCGACAGGAAAAGATGATCCTGAACCGACTTGAATCCAATCTAATACGAAAGACCCGTTGTTTATCACAGTTATGACAAGCGTATGATTCACGGTTGGAGCTAGACCGGTTGCTTGAAAAAATGATATATTGTGTTGCACTGAGTCTCGGAGCAACTTCGCTTGAAATAACGTCTGCGTGCCGTTGTCAAGACTGTAAACGGACACAGGAGCGGGAATATGTGCACTCTGATCTTTTTCAGAGTTATGCACTGTCCCAAACACCGTGATATTCGTTCCTAAGCGTATTTAGAAAATGAACCAGCAATTCAATGGACTGATTCTGGCGAACTCGTACCGGTGAATGTAAGAGTCGCAGTCCCGCCCGACATGTTACACTGTGATGATGTATGGTTGAACTGTGTCGACATTCCAATTTTTGACTTCCACACATTCTTGGGCGAGTATGTAATGAAGGGACTTTGATCGTCGAAGGTTGTAAGAGACATCAAGGCGGGAATCTGGCCTACGGAGTACCAGACTTCGTATAGTAGGGAAAGAGCCGAAATGGGGAATAGAAATGTCGTTCACGTCAAGAGACTTCATTGACGACGAAGATATAGTGTATTTAGCATGGGAATCCCATACACAATTAACGTTGACGAGAACAGAGCCTCTGGATGCAACTGGGATACCGAGTTGTAGTCAGAGACCACTATCCTTCTCATTGCATCTAGTTGATCATGATGCAACCAAGAAAATATCCTATGATATGGTTCTGATTGGAAATTGTAGTCACATATGTTGTAACTGCTACCGGACCACCTGGTATATTGAACAGAGAAAGAAGACACGAGAGACCATAGAGAGAAAGAAAAAGGCAGGTCGAAGGTTTGGATCCGCATATAATTTCTAGGCGGAAGGCCGGACTAAATTAGCTGCACAAGTTGTTGTACAACTTTCCCAGCTTTCCATGCATCTTGGTGGATGATAGCAACAGCCAATCGTTCGAATTGTCGTTCGCCTGTCCTCTCGACCATTAGTACATTCAAAGCTTTTCTCCAATTAGTGGAATAGAGAGAAGAATCTGCGTAACACCCAACCGGAGAACCACGTGAGGAAATAGCCAAAAATTCGCGTTGGACCCTTCCTGAGATTTTGCTGGCTTCATTTTCTGCCATCATAACCGTCCCGATCCAATGGTCCTCTTCGTCAAATATGCACATGGTTATCAATTTACTGGTTGTGCCGCTCGTATCACCAGAATGACGACTCGAAAGTACTGGGAAACCACACTCAAAGTGCTGCTGTCCAGTTATGTAGAAACTTCCAACAAAAGTTTCGAATTCCAGCGCGTGTGAGTGGGCAACATCCCATGAACCGGCTCCCTTCGCCGAGAACGGTCCCGTTGATGCTCGATCGCGAAAGTGTACAGCATTGTAGGTGACTAGCGGCAGCCGTGATTTTTTCTCCTCTCCTTCGAGTCCATGCACGGCAAACCACTCGTTCACGATAGGTGCCTCTGGATCTGAAATCCATTCGATTTTACATGCACCTTTCCAACCGAAGAATGACCAGCTAGGGTACACGATTTGATTTTGGAAGTTACGTCTACGGTGCAGAGGGCCCTTCGGCACCCATAGCAAAGCATCCTCAAATCCTGCTACAGAAAGCCCTGCAACGTAGCCCATGCTTCCGGGAGCTCTCTGGAAGGCGTTAGTGATGCCAATGAATCCCGGCAGTGCATCTGCTGGGTCGCCAAAATCGCGCTTCGTGTAAACCTCCACAATATCCTTATATCTCTCGAATATTCCAGTTGGTGATCCCTCGTGAATGAAGAGACTGACAGTTCGAAAGCTGTTCAGTCGTTCCATTGGGACCGATAGAGGAATTCCAGGATAAACCCATGTAATGTTACGTAACCGACCTTCTAGCTCAATATGAACGTCTTCTTGAAAGACCTTTCTATCGCATTGAAAATAGACTTGGTGGGGAGTGAAAATGATAGCAGTATTGGATAAAAGTTGTTCTTGATACGTCCACCCACGAGTGTTCCATTTCGTTGATGCAATGGTATTCTTGAGTGTCGGAAAGGGGACCGCAAGATCAAGTCCTTGAACATTCGCAGTTACTTGGAATACGCAGCGTGAATGGGGTACAATCCCAGGAAGACCGGCCTCGGCATCTGATCCAGCAGCAGCAACGATGGTGAATTGAGCGAGCTCGTAGATCCAATTCATCTGTTGGAGTTGCGCGTCTCTTGCTTCCTTATCATCTTGGATGATACACAGGGCATCAACCCATAGATATCGCTCTCCCAACTGACTGGCCAGCCCGATGGCGTCTTTAATGGTCTTTGGGAGTTGTTCAAAATCTGGAAGACCGTCAGAAAGGATCCATCGATCGTAGTTTGATTGTAACAGCTTGAATTTTTGATCACCTCCCCATGTATAGCTGAGCGCAGCGTATGCGATATATGCGTCGCCTGGACCGGAGGTAAAGATTCTCCGCTGATGGATATCGATGAGGTTGACGAAGAAGGGTGACGGAGGCCTCCTCGTGGTTGGTGTTGAGTGGTCATGGTGTTCTGCACAGATATCTAACCACCGGCGAAGCAGTTCAAGGTCGACAGAGGATCCCACCTCGCGACCAAGATGATGAGGGGTGGTCCTGAGAAATTGTGCACTGGAGTCTAATAGCTGGATCATACCCCGGATTTTCGTCACGTCGGGTGTTGTCTGGATGTTTGTGCTGGACCCTTCAAGACGGAGAGTAATGACGATGCGAAAAGCTTGATAGGGAATCAGAAGGAACTCCGATTCCAACATCTCTGTTGCTTCAGGGCGGATATAACATCGTATTTCTGTTTCGTTCGCTACTCCAAAAAGTTCCTTCACATTGATGTCGCCACACTCCCGAGATGGTATAGGCAGACATTGGAACTGATTTACTGCCGTGTGTATTGCATGACCAATTAGCCGACAAAATCCACAAGAAAACTTTCTGGAAAGAAGTTTTGTGAGAAGGTCGTGGGCCACCGGTTCTGGGTAATGATGAGGCTCGCGAGTGCAAGGTGTTGGCGCTGGATAATTAGGCTGAAAGTATGACTGCAAAGGGACAGCAGCACAATAGGCACAAATCGATGTTGAAGAGTCCCGGACAGTATTCATTCCAATTCCTCTTCTCGAATCGGGTGTACGGTCGTGGCTTTGTAGAATGCTGGTCAATATAAGCCAGACCATATTCTTGAACCCATGATGAGATGACCGTGCCTATTATTGGCATTCTATCTTAATAATAGTCAGTGGAATCTTCTCCGGCGAGTTTATTGGTTTTCGTGGCTTACCTCCCAAGTTAGCGATATCCACAGCGCGCAGTATGCTGCAGTTGTTTAAATGCGCTCATCGAACGGACCCAAGGACGGAATGAACAAAATGAAAGACCCAAAACGACCCAGGAAATCATTTTCTATCCAAAGAAAATAGTACGCCCCTCGAATAGATTTACTTTTTTATGAAACGATGTCAGCAGGCGTGCGTATTTGCTGCATTTCATTCATATACGTGTAGAAGAAAGCTCAAGAAAAGCGCGGAAACCATGAAGGAATAGAGAAAGAAAAGATGAAGCAATGGCGTGCGTGACTTTTTAAATCTCCCACAAGCCTTTTTCGAGCTTGGCCCCTTACCATACTATAAGGTTTCATGATAACATGGAACGGTCGAGGGCAGTTCAGTTCTCGCTCTCTACACCGTCCTCGGCTGCGTCTTCCAGATCTTCATCGCCAGCGCCAACGTTACCAAGAAAGTCTGTGCTGAACGGGAACGGGGCCGCTCACGATTTTAACGACATAAAGCGCGGTCTATTGTCAGACGATTTGGTGCCAGGACAGCGAGGCGAAGATGTGTACGAGTCGACTTTATCATGGTGGCGATCAGGTTTGCGTAGCAAGCTGGTTGCCACTGTGCGTTGGGAGTCGAGGGTAATCGCTGGGATGCAGGTCAGTTTGGTGCACCTCTTGAAAGGGCGAAGGAGTTAACTGTTCTGCAAATACAGGAAAAGATCCGATCCCCCTGGCTGGACTCGTATTTTGTATACAGCTCAGTATTGGGCACTCATACATTCTTTATGGCTATTTTGCCAACAATGTTTTTCTTTGGATACCCTGAAATGGGTCGAGGGTGAATATTCTTTTTGCAATACCTTTCAACAATTCCTCTAACAATACTCCAGATTGGTGGCAGTCTTAGGACTAGGGATCTATGGTTCATCAGTGCTGAAAGATTTATTCTGCTCGCCTCGACCTTTCGCCCCACCGGTAACTCGTCTGAGTACGCTTCTTTCGCTTTATACTTGGGATTAATATTAACTATGTTACAAAGCTATCGGTTCGCACCATCTGGAATATGGATTCCCCTCGACACACGCCACCAACAGTGTCTCAATCGCTCTCATCTTTTTCGCGCAAATGCACACTCTAGTAACTAATAATACCATTTCAACGGAAGTCTTTACGATAATCAACGTCATTCTCTTCATTTACGCCTTTTCAGTCGTCTATGGACGGCTTTATACCGCCATGCACTCTTTCACCGACTGTATAGCAGGCATTATCTTAGGTGCTGGCACTTGGTGGGCGCATACAGACTGGGCCGGTATACCATACATCCTACAACCTTCAAATCCCATCGCCAAACTATTGCCCCTATTCAGCATTGGAACAACACAGCCATCTGGATCGCTTCTCATCTACCTCGGGAAGGGGCTAGGTACAGGTACATGGATAGAACGTTGGATAGAGTATGGAGGCTGGGAAGTCCCACTTATACTCATTCCATTATGTCTTCTCGCGGTACATCATCATCCTCAGCCGGTGGATGATTGTCCATGCTTCGAAGATGCTATCGCTATTCTAAGCGTGGTGCTTGGTGCTTTCGTTTCACGCTGGGCAGCAAGTTATAGTCACCTGGGAACTGCATTCACTAACGTGGTCACACCTGGAAGCGGATGGGTACTTGAGATGGGCCAGTGGGTGCAAATTGAGAGAGGATGGAATGATGTGCTTATGTGGTGGACGATAGCTGCTGTGAAGATGACAACTGGTACGTTTCAATTTAATGTGTTACCCTGGTCAAATCTGAACTCTCTATTTCTTAAGGCATCCTAACAATCTTCATCTGGCGACTACTTGCCAAATCCGCTCTACACATCATCCTTCCTCCGACTTTCCGTCTCCTCGCACGCGCATTCCAGCTCCCGCATCGTCGTTTCTATACCCCAGCCACAGAATACAAGAACGTTCCGTCCGAATTCCATTCTCCCGGCGAGGATGGCGTTTTCTCATTGCATCCCATACCTAGTGTTATCGATCTCCCCAGCGCGGGAGGAGTCGGTATAGAAGTAGGTGGAATCGGAAGCGGAGTCGAAGGTGCCACATATGGTGATAGAGATATGAAAATACGCCCTGTCAACGGGAACGGGAACGGAAATGGATATGCTGAGAAGGGCTGGAACAACCACTCGAGTACAAATATACCCCCCACCAGCATGAATACTTCTAACTCGAGCAGCGACAGCGACAAAGAAAGGGCCGGCAAAGGTGGTCCGCGTGAGAACGTAAAGCACTACGACGCAGATGGTACATCTTTCTTTCTTCCTTGTTTTGCCATGCCTGATATTGGAATTTTTCTTTCTTTTTTCCTTGCAGTTCTCACTAAAGTCATCGTTTACGCTGGGATTGCGATCCTTGCTACTGAATTGTTGCCGATGGCTTTCGACACATTCGGATGGGGAGTACGGTCGCGACCACTGTTAATTCCTACCTAAAAGAGGTGGTTTATTTAATCTAATGGATTTTTTTTCACGATCCTGAAATCGCAGGGATTATGATCGATTATTGTACTTATTCAAATTATTCAAGGCTCGGTGATTGTATATCCATGAGTGTAATATTATTGTTGTCTGACGTTCCTCAGATTTGTTAGCTGTGAAATAGTTGTTGAGTATTTTGATAGCGAACCAGGTGTATGGTACACCGGAATAGTCAGGAAAGAAAGAAAAGAAAAAAACAACAACACAGTAGCCCACCGCGAGGGTCGAACTCGCAGCCTTCAGATGCCCAATGCCTTAGACGTAAGAGTATGACGCTCTATCCGATTGAGCTAGGCGGGCAGGTATTTGCTTGTAGCACGTGGCATATATATAGACGTTACTTTGCTCAACGTTCATGCACATGGACGATTGATTTATCCAGAGAGAAATATCAGTTTCGTTCAAATGTTTCAATTTGTGGTATATCTCATCGAGAAATATCCCTTTTACTGCCCATTTTGTCCCACTTTAAGATACCACTACTGCCTGCACACTGCACAGAAACTTGAATTGGAGTTGTACTTATTTGGCCAACCCCGAGTGTTAAGCATATGCATGCAGGAGTTGTAATTCGCGTTGACTTCTCTGTTACACTTATTTGTGTCGTTGTAAATGACAAGGGACGTCAACAGCGTGTACGTCTCTGACTCCTCACATGTTTCGAGACCGGGCATGCGACAATCGGGATTCAAGATGCTTTTATATCTCACGTCGGGATTCTGCAAAATCGAGGGTTCATGAATAAATTCAACGTCGAGCACCCGACCGTCAAAATTCTATACGCAGAGTAGTATGTCGCTCACAATCGACGATAGCGACCCACGGGTATCGTACTGGCCCCAAGATCAATGGAAAACAGCAGAGAACCCCAACGAATTCAATTCAACAGTGAGTTTCACCACTGTGGCAGACGCGACTGTCACCATAACTTTCTCGCGTACGTTCCTACGTCCTTGTAAAAATTTCTTGTTACCCAGCAATTTTTTCTAGAGGCTTTATTTGTGCATGTTCTTGGTACCATAGGCTCTGCTGAACAAGGCCCTCCTCCTCGATCACTGTATTCAATTGATGGAGGAACACCTGTTGTGCACGTTGCTACTCCCCAGACCAATGTGCAATACGGCCAAACTTTCTTTCAGTCTTCAATCTTAGCTCCTGGGACGCACACACTTGTTATAACGACCGTGGATGACGGCCCAGTGTATTATTTTGACTACCTTTTTATAATACCCGACCCTCTCCCATTCCCGGTATTGCCTTTAACGACCTCAATTATCCCAACCATCGACAGTAATACCGTTGTTTTGGACACATCTTCTGTGGCTTCGAGTACCACCAGCTCACTTTCAACAAGTTACACTGCTATCTCGTCCTCCTCGTCATATTCCCGCATGTCGATCCGTTCCTCCCGTGTATCCACCATAAGACCGTTACCGATGATGACTTCTCCTTCTCCAACGCAGGCGCAGGTTACAAACACAATCGTAACGAACAACCTTTCTCCTTCTCTTATTGCGGGCGTGGTAATCGGTGTCCTTGGACTTACCCTCGTATTTTTCATAATTCTCTGCCGCCTCAAAATGCAGTTGAATCGAAGAACCGTTATGAATACACATGGTTCATGTAAGAGCACATTTCTGCCTTCATCGCTGCATTTTTTTTGAACCTCTACTGCCTCCAGCATGGACTACTCACTTGCCGAATCAGGCGTCGTCTGTGGTCCCATTCATACCGACCACGGAAGCTCCTTTGAGCTATTTTGGCAAGCATGGCGATGGAAGGCAGCCGCAACCGCAGGCGAGATCCGAGAAAACGAAGGGAATCGGTCAATGCAACAGATCTTCCGGGTTGTAGTATGTCCTATTTTTATGGGCATTCAAGTAACTATATCCCAGTATTTTTAAAATTTTCAAATCCACTTTCGCTAGATGAGCAAACTGGACAGAGCCAGGCGTCGCTATGCTGAGGTCACAGCGATTGGGGCTCAGACTCGTCATTCTCCCTGCTGCATACACTGCAGATATACAAAGGCTGATTTCGACCTTCCAGGAACGTGTGATCTTAAGGGAATAGTGCCTTCCAAGCTATCGCAGGGCTGGGATAGAATCACTGCTATCTCGTGAACCTGAACTGAGCGCCCATGGGCAGCGATAGCCTTGGCGTTTCTCATCTCCCTCCCAGCTGTCTACTGCACGATAAGCTTTCTTTCACAGGAGTGGTTTGATACTAGTTACCCTCCGCTGATCGATCTCCATGAATTGTCATAGCAGTCAGGACATCAGATTTTGATTACACAGATAGGGGCAATGGTCTTCCAACTCTCCCGCTCCAGCAATTTGATGCCAGCGCCATATCATTCCCCGAAAGTAAACAGAATCATACAGCCGTCAGCGCGAGGGCGTGGCATTGCTCACACACCCCAGAAGTGCCTCTCCTATTTCTGTCCCATGTCTTTGGAAGGCGTTTTGGCAAACATTTGTGCGCACTTTTGAATTTTGCATTTTTCATTTGTAGCTAAACCGAATGAAATGTTTTTCCTGTCGGGATCAAGTTTAATACCAGGAGTACACTGCTTGACTGTAATCCGAGTACACAAATAAAGCGCGTGAAGATGGGTCTGTGTTCATTAGGCCTGTCAGAGGTACCCATTCTTTGACTTCCAATTGGCTATAATGATACTTTTAGCCTCCACCAACAACGTATTAGGAGGTGTTTTCGATTATCGTAGACAGATATCATATCGTCTTCCATTTGCTCTGTCGATGGATAGCCTCCTCAGTTTCTATTGACAGATGCAGCCCCTGGTCAGTATATCAAGTCAAGGGAATCCAGACCCTCCTCGTTTTCTCTTCTCTCCCACCGACTCTTTGCGTTCATGCTCCCGTCATTCTTCCCATAGAATGAGCGTCGCTATCATCATTGACGACCGTGACACAGGGATAATCTACAGTACTGATCAGTGGGAACCCGAAGAAAGTTCTGGGGAGTCGGATGGCACCAATACTGTCTGCAGCACAGCAGGGGCGACTGCGACGTACCAGTTTGATGGTATGTGGATCCTCTTTCTAGTACGCCATGAATTGTTCCGACGAGTAGTGCTCATATAGGGGCGACTTCTATCAGTGTATGGGGAACGCTGCAATCGACAAGTACCGCTCCCAGGTCCTCATATAGCATAGACAATGGTACTCACCTGATTTTTAATCCGGGCCCACCACAACCTAGTGCTTGGTATCAGTACAAGTTCTTTGACTCCGGCCCAATATCGTCAGGAGCGCATACACTCGTCATCTCAACGCTGGACCCTGGGTTTTTCTATTTGGACTTTATAATGATAACTACGGATAAATCACCCTCTCTTTCTCAAACCACTGTCGCTATTCCCCCAAAGAATTCTCCGCCTATACTTCCCAAGGCCCCGGCCTCTTCACAATCCTTAGCGGAAGCTTCTGCACGAGTTATAACCACTGTCCTTACGGATGTTGAATCCTCTCCAGGAACTTTGACCAATGGGGCTTCGAAGGCTGCTTGGTCAAGTATTTCCATACCCAGCTCGGCCGCTAGCACGGGCAAATTCTCTATATCTTTATCTTCGATGCCTTCGGGAATGGTAACGGTGTTTTCGACTCCGACATCTTCTACGTCGGGTGTCAGCGCACCATCATCATCTGCGGATACAAATCCACCAGTCATTTCACATCATACCTCAATCGGTGCAATTGTCGGCTCCGTGATAGGAGGTCTAATACTCTTTGCCTTTCTGCTGGGAGTAATATTTCTGGTTAAAAAGAAACGACAAAATCCGATTGCTCTCGGCTCCGGTACGATTTCTCTCAGTTTCTTTCCGTCGAATTTTTTTTTTGACATGTTAGTGACACAGATTTACAACAACAAGCAGTCTCTCCATTCATGCTAGAGGAAGTGAGCGCAGGATCAGCGTCGCTCTCTTATGTACCGACCGAAGCTGATACGGAGCCGCCGAGGTACTACTCCCTTGTTTATTCGAGGCCTGTGCCAGATATATTTCTCCCAGAGAAAAGGCGCAATGCTCATTAGTGTCGCATTTTCTCGTAAGAGACACTGTACAGTAGTTCGATACCCAACACAGTTTATTTTACCACATCGTCACACATATTAGAGGTGCTAAGCACAATTCCTTTCTCTCTCGGAGATGACGACGATAAATTAGAAGCTAGTGACCCGAAACTATATGTTCCAAATATGTTCCAAATATAAGTAGAATCGGCGTCTCGGCACGATCGGGAAAGCCTCTGACAAACAGGGCACGCTATCAGCCACTGTGCGGAAAAAATAAATATTTATCATTTCTCTCCAGACTCCTATGCACGATTCACACTTCCCCGAAATACGACGTCTCCTTTTACCCTCCCTACAGCCGCTATTTTCCACGCCTCAATTCCAACTTCTCAACCTCTGGGACGCCCCTCATAAAGACAAGAAACAACTTTCGGGTCCTGTTATCGGGATTCTCGTCGACCCGAACGAGATGCGATTGTCCCTCGCCGATGATCGTCGACTAGTCCTCAGGCCTCAAGTCTCAAGTCTCATCGATTGCCTCAAGTCCTGGACAACAATGCCAGCCAGCCGCAAACCGGTTCCTTTCCAGCTCAGGTATTAGCAACGAACGGCAGGCCGGTTAAACTGGGCTTTTAATGTTTTCCCAAAACTCCGCCCTTCAGCAGCACTCTATGGTGCACAAAACCTAGTCACCACTACTTTTGAACAACGAGATTGGTGCCACCAGATTACCTCCTTTTTCTTATCCCTCTGGTAAAAGTGGTCCTTTTCACTAGCTAAACAAAACCACCAGACCGATTTTTAATATCTTCAAAACTGGTGGAGATAAAAATATTCATGACCCCCAATTTGGCCGCCTTATGTAAGATTTGCTATATATAAGGTATGTACATATATAGATGCAGTAACGTGACCATATTTTAATCAAACTGCCTTGCGAGCGACTCAGGAACTTGTCGGTGTGAGGTGTATTTCCTCGAGCTGAACTGTTTGACCGGGGAATTTGCAGCTGAGCGCTGCTTCGACTTGCTTTTATACTGCATTGCAGGAGAAAAAAGATAGTAAATTCACCGATTTTTTTTTGTTGTTCATTACTAGTAAATTACTACTTTGTGATTTGGTTCCCTTCCAACTTCAACCACATGTATTTTAGGGCCTCGTTGGGCCTAGATCAGAGGTATATATTTCAAAAAAATTCCGCGGCCAAATTGGCCGTTGTTCAAAAGTAGTGGTGACTAGGTTTTGTGCACCATAGCCTTTGAGCCTTGGTTCTGTTTTCCTGTCAAATCGCTATATCCGGATACTCTTGTAACTCTTGATACCTGCGAATTATCCGATATAAGGGGCTTCCTATGTGCAGGTGGTCAAAGACTTGTCATAATCCCGGCAAGCGCTAGCTACTATGCGTATGATGGATATCGGAACAGAACAGTTCACAGGCCCTAATTAACATATCAGTGTGGGCCAAGAAATTTTGTTGTACAAACCTTTGTTGTAAGTTCAACGATTCCTCTCTTATTCAAATATTCACCACTGACGTTGCCATTCCATCTGTACTTGAAAAAAAAGATCTAGCGCCACATATCCAAACGCGGACGCGTAGTCGCTAGGGATAGGCGCCCATATGAATTATGCAGTACAATCTTCCTTTCACTTTCGACGTAGGGTTTCGGTGAATGCTCTGACCCCGGTGCTATGTATGTATATTTGGATAATTATCACATATTCCAACATGCGCGTGCACGTAGGTCTTCTTCCCATCTTTGAATCAAATCCAGCTGATGATTCCTCCCAAGATCGGATTAACGTCAGATTTGATTGAGAGATTCTGGATACGTAAACAGGATACGACATGTGCGTGAAGACATATCCTGTTTTTGTCAATCCCGTCGCGCTGTGTGACTTCGACTGTTGTTCATTGTTAGAATATGTATTTTCTGCCTCCCGCCATCACCATACGGGCGTGTTTCAATTTCAATCACTACCCATAAATATGATCTGTCGTTCTATTAACGTATATCCCGCCCAATTTATATCAGACGTTGCTCCTATTGATAAGTCGGCAGTGTGATTTAGTTTGTCTTTCCCTTCCGTTCCTCAGGCTAGTCCTTTTCTCCCATGTTGGTGTCGTTGCCCCCTTACAATGAGCGCGCCAATATTTGTTGATGATCGTGACCCATCGATAATTTACAATGCCCTACATTGGGGATTCGACAACAACGCTCAAGAATTTGATGGTACCAATACTTTCTGCAACTTAGGAGGAGGAACTGTGACATATCATTTTAGTGGTTTGTGATTTTGTTTCTTGCCACAGGCGATATATCTACTAACATTCGTTTGTAGGACCAGCCTCTATCAGTGTTTATGGAGTAATTCAACCCACCTCGTTTGCTGATCATGCTCCGGGCAGATTCACATACAGCATAGACAATGGAGCTCTATTGACTTATAATCCGGGGGCGCAAACTGATTCCACTCAGTTCAATGTCCAGTTATTCGAATCTACGGTATCATCAGGATCTCATACGTTGGTAATAACAACGCTGGACCCCGGAAAATATGTTTATGTGGATTTTATCCTAATTGTCCCTCATTCTGACCCTTCCATTCCTTCAACTACAACAAATATTCCTCCTCCTACCACATCTCAGCAAGCTGTCAGCCCTACACATACCTTAACCCCAGTAACTACCCCAGACTCTTCTGCACAAGTTGGAGTATCTTTCACCTCAGCTCCTGTTTCTTCGACTTCTGCAAATCCAGCGCTTTCTTCCCCATCATCGATACCCAGCTCAGCTAGAACGGACACATTGGATCTCTCTTCTCTGCCTTCTGGAATGGTAACAGTGACCAGAACATTACCCGGCACCACTGTTACGGGCGGGGCAGTCCCAGATACAACGACAGCTGCGAATTCTGATCCATTAGTACCGACAACGCATCACAGTTCACTCGGTGCAATTGTGGGGTCTATAATTGGAGGTCTGATATTCGTTGCCCTGCTTCTATGGATCTTATATTTCGTTAAGAAGAAACGACAAAACTCGGGCGCTCTCAGTCCCTGTACGATCTCGCTTTCTTCCTTTCAATTTTGGTTTTGATCTGACATGTATCCATTCAAACACAGCATCACGACAACAAGTAGTGTCGCCTTTTGTACTCGCCGAAGTTGACGCAGCGCCGCCGCGGTACTCGAATGTTTATTCGAAGGATGAGGAAACACCAGAACCGCCACCGATGGTCAGGCCGACTGGAACTCGGTGATATATTGTTTTATTTATCTGTACGACGAACTATACCACACGTTAGCTTTTACTCGTGGATGATATATTAAGACTTTGTAGCAAAAATAAAAAGTCGGTATCACCGATATGGGAAAAAGGTCTTGTGCTAGTTTCTGTCTTGTTTGTTACGGTGATACTGATAATAAATGAAAGACCTTTTAATGTTATTAGACGCAGGCCTCACGGTATCATAACTCACGGCAAGCCTGTGGTCAACGCAGAGGATGAGGATGAACGCAGCCAGCTTACTCGACAGCGCGAGTGTTTGGTTAGACTGTTTATGACTTATGCATTTTTTAACCTTTTACTTATCTTATGAGCGCATCAACTCGTGGCCACACTGTGACCAGTCTGCACTACCGGCATCAACAATACCATCTGGAATTCGAAGAATGCGTCTAACCCAGTACGTCACATATCTCGGCCGAGTCAAAAGTATTTTCTGACTATACATTTCCCATATATGTGCAGTGCAACCGAGTATAAACAAGCATTAATTCCATCTATACAGTTTCTCACCTGTAGGATTTAGAACTTGAGCCGCATACGTGTGTGTGGTATACTCACATTCGTGGTCACAAATTTGGAAGATGTTGGGGAAAGGCGCGCCTATCATATTAATTGCGAAAGTGGTACAACATATGATGTGGAAACATTTTATAGAAGAGGTCCTTGGGCTAGCAGAGTATTAAGAGCTAGCTATAGAGGATGAGAGTTGCTTCTGGCCGGTATATGGTAGCAAGAACCAGAGCACGCAGGCTGCCGAGCCCCGCCGAAGTGGAACTTGATCATAAACCCTGAACTGGCACTTGTTCGACGCGTCTTAAGAGTTATATAGATCAGTATATTTCTATTACCGGAAAGCTCATGGCCACCGATGCTCCGGCGATAAATTTCCTAGGAGGGTTTCTGATATAGTTTGGTCGAGCAACGTCACGGTCGACCAGAATCTCCTTTACTGTGCCATCGGCTGACGATACACTGCATTGCCACAAAACATTGCGTTTCTTGAAGCGCTATTGGTCATATTACAATATATTTTGGGGTTCCCTGCCAGGGGCAATAGCCCGTCCAAAAACCTGCCAAAACCTTGACTACTTATTATAACCATGGGATGAGCTAATGAGCCACTTGTTAATGTTGTCCCGTAGCCTATGGACATAACAGATAGAAAATCCGGACAGAGTCTACTACTAAAAATTAATGTGCTATTATGTCATAAATATATTAATAGTAGCTATAGTAGCTCTCTAAGCGTTGGAATATTGATGGGAGGTTTTAGAGTAGTGAGGGGGGGGGGGGGAATGACGAATGCGGAGAGGTCCTTACTAATAGTAAACATGTAAGTAAAGTACGCGAGATTGGATTATTGAAGTTCTCACAATGTGCTTTGTTTCTCCTCCTCTTTTGTAGAATGTAAGAGACGACGATGAATATGATTGCAGAGCATGCAGTGTTTTCTATTGTACTGGAGACTAGCTCCCTAGAAGAGACATATTTTTGATTCAACAATGCACTAGGCTGTACAGGTAGTAACGGTGCTTGTCGGACCTCCAACCTGCTATGGTGCCGTTGGCAGACTTTGAAGAAGGAAAGGAAATTTGAGATGAAGTGATTATTGTTGGGGAGGTTTTTCAAGTCAAATGAAAGAAGTCAGAGTAATTATATGCGCCTTGGACGACTGTAGTAACACTGTCGATTTTTGATAAGTCCATTTAATGTGACGCGGTGATTTCCGGAACGCATCACTCGACGCATGAGCACATTGCCGGCACGTCCGACATGTGGATACGGACTTTGACTTTCGGTCTTCGTATCAAACTCCGAGTGCATGCTGGTTGATAGTGTCGACTTGCATTTACAGTGGATCGATTAATGGTATGTAGCGAAAATAATAAAACATGACGACTTCATTATTATTGTTAAAACCAGTGTGCAAATGAATTCCGAGGTGCTACTGCCCCTTCCGAATCTTGAGGAAGTCAGCCCATCTCACCTCAGTCACTGGCAGTAAGAATTCTGGTCTAGCTGGATCCTCTTGTCAGTAGTTTTAGGCGATGAGTCACAGAGATAGGAGCTTTAATTTATACCTAGAGAATTTCATCGTGGTATGTTTTCAGGCTTTAAGCGATCAATACGAAAGGGTCGCTTGTGGGACCTCGGTGTGTTTGTTAAACGCAGATAATAACTAGAGAATGATTATAAGTGCAATATAGATGCTGTTGATTTCATTATTTATAGACCGAATGATGAGAATAAAGCAGACTGAGAGTGAATGCCCTGATAACAATTCCAAAGTGGCGGGATATATTTTCCTCAACACTTCGTACAAATCCATTTTTTATGGTTCGGTGTGAATCCTCCTGAGATTATTTTGATCAACTTCGGTATCGAGGCGCTGGTGTATGGGTCCCTTAGAGTACTGGGGTGGCGGTCGATCACCCCGTAGTGCTATAGATACATCATTAAAGGGGGTTACATGTAGTCTCACAGAATGGTGTCGGATATGAGCTGAGGTAAGTTAATAGTAGCTCTGTCAGAAATATGATCCACGAAGACTGAGGCGCAAATCACGCACCCGTATCATTTTCCTCCCCAGTTGCCGTTCGGTTAGTTAGTTTTATCTTCTTTTTCGAAATTACAACAGCTATAATAATGATAATAATAAAGATAATCCCCCCCAATGTGCCACCAACAACATTCGCTACGTAGGCACTATTGTTGGACTTGGACTTTGCAGGACTTGTGAGTTGGGAATCAACTGGGAGACCCGCAGTCGTTGACGATGATGTAGTGATGAAGCGTGTGATGGTGGAAGCGACTGACATCAGTTGAGGGACCTGTGTTGTGTTGATTGGAAGTGTGGGTTTGCTTGACGACATGGAGGTAGGTCCTGTGAGAGATATGGTTGGGGTAAATGATACGGTTGACGCAGGAGATGAACCGAGACTCTGAGGGGCCTGGGAGTCAGAGTGAGTCGATGACTGCACAGGCACGGTCATACCAGAAAATATTGTTCCTATGAGCGGAGCGATTTCGAATGATGCTGATAATGATGACGGGAGTAGGGCAGGGAATATCTGTAAAAAATCAAGATAGAAGAACGCGTCCTGGACAAGTGTGGTGATTATGAGGGTATGCAAATCAGGTGAAAGAGGCCGAGATTCGTAAAACATTTTCTGGTATTGAACCGTGTTGTTGAGCTGGATGCCTTCAAAAATTGCAGGACTTCCGTCGTCGATTGTATATGAGGTTCTAGGTGTATTGCCGCTTCCTAAATTTGTTATTGTACCCCAAACGCTGATAGATGAAGCGCCTGTCATAAACTGTTAATACGGCTGGGTATGTATGAGTCATGAGTTACATTGGAGCCCACTGACCAGAAAATTTAAACGTCACCGTAGCTCCGCTAACTCTGGAGGACGTTGTGGTTGATCTATACTCTGTTGTCCCTCCACCAAATACCCACTGTCCGTTCGACGAATATGACAGCTTTGGGTCACGATCATCAATAGTAATGGGGTCCATTCGTCCATTCCTAGGTCTTAGAAGTTAAGATATATTTATGTAAACTCCAAGGCTTACGAGTACTATTGTAACATGCGAAGCGCATATAGGTGACCCACACTATTATTTAACGCTGTCACCGTTGAAGACCGTAGAACTGAGCTCTATGGATGATAGTTAAAATATATTGTACGTCGGGAGGAAGCATGTGCCTGTGCAACGTCCATAGAATACAAGTTACACGTTATGAGGCGCAGTCCGCGAAGTTTCATCGTCCTCAACTCTGCATAGTCAAGTTACACAGGGTAGTGCACTCCTTGTACTAGTGACAACATTTCGTGATGCAGATTGAGCGCTCTAGCCTCAAATAAGCTCGCGCCCATGTGCTAGGCTAGGCACCTTAGCCTGAAGACAAAACCGGGAATCGGGATTTGGTATTAGCTTGCTTACTTTCAAACCGTTTACTGTCATGCATAGCCATACAAATTTGATTTATTTAGAGTTCCTACTGGGTATCTGACAATAAGTATATGAAAACATACAACAACGCTCTAAGTATCTAGACACCGATGGAAAATTTCCGAGTACTGGGGAGGGGAAGATACAAAAGGGACAAGTGTAGTCGTTGTTTCCGACCTGGTACACATAGAGTTCCACACTAATAGAAAGGGGTTCGTCAAACTAGAAAAAAAAGCATGCGTCGAATAAAGAAGAGTGACATACGTGAATTCGACGTGACAAGGAAAATTCTGGGCTCCCCATAGACTGCATTCCGCCTTTGCCTTCGTTGGATTATTATATAGTAGATGGCGCTGATTATAACGGTGGTGCATGCCATGCTTCCCACAATAATACCGACAACTCCCCCCAACGATAACATTTTATCTTTCGTCGGAGTTGACATTGAAGACGTATAACAAGGTTGCGCGACGGTAGTACTGGGGATTGAGCTGCTGGAAGAAGAATTGGACGATGGTTGGAGGACAGAACAATTCGCAGTTAATAGAGGCGGAATTATTTGAATATAATCCAAGTAATATTGGGCGTTATCCAACAAGTTAGTGATAACGAGAGTATGTGGTCCAGGTGATACGGAAGACATGAAGCAATTGACCTGGTACTGCGTGTAAGGCTGGACTGTTGCGGTAAAGTTGACGGGGAGCCCATTGTCGATGGATTATGATGACGACTGAGGAGGAGGTTGTTGAGTCCTTATTGTTCCCCATACGTTTATCGTAGAAGCATCTATACGTTGCGTCAATGACACAAGTACAAGTAGTACGTACGATCGAAGAAGAAACGTACCAGAAAATTGAAGGGTGGCCGTGTCCCCCCCCCCCCCCGGCCTCGGAATGCATGGTGGTGTCGTCGAGTTCTCGTTTTGTCCCCGCTTTCTTCCAGTTTGGTGAGTAGGATATTCTTGAGTCCCCGTCATCGGTCGTGTCGACTTGTAGCATTTGCAATCGCTCGCGGTTCGCTGCTCTAAACAAAAAACTAGTCTACGGCGGCTTTAGTATCCCTAAAACCCACGTAACTGGTTGTACAATGAGATGAGTTTTGGCAGGACCACAAGCACCAGGTAGTTGTAGAGCAGAAAACCTTTGGGATCTCGTCTGGCGAGTTTTGGGCGAGCCAAGTCATCTCGCCTCGATTAACAAGGGGCCTTTAAATCTCCTTGTCAGTAATTTTGGACAATTCGCAGATGAGCGTTCGGGCTATAGAAAACATTCTTCATGAATTAGGCATGCGCAAGCGACGCGAAAGAAGAAGAAAAAACACGATGAAGCGGGTATGGTCGGTTCCGTTGGCGGGCGTATGTAAACGAACCGTAACGGAACAGGATTACATAAACAAAGAGAAAGATTCTCAGCCTCTGTAACATGTCGCGCGTCGCGTAACCAAAAGTTAACAGCGCGTGCACGGTAGGGTTGGGTAAAAATCTACTAATTTTTTACCGGTAATTTACCGTAATTTACTGGTCACTTTTTCAACGATGGTCTATACATGTAAATAATTAGTCACGTGAGCGGGATATTTAATCCGCTAACGATGAATTAAAAGTCCCTATGCCTTCAAATGCATGTGAGAGGAGTACATAGTAGGCCGAACCAGAATAAACGCGGAGTACTGAAGTCTGTTTTGGCGTGAGCCAGCACAGCCAGAATCCTGGCCTGCCTTCTTTAAACGGACACTTCCAAAAATGGAAATCACGTGGTATAAAACGTGACAGTAAATTACTGGTAAAAAATAGGGCCCCCTAAAGGGATAAATTTTGACAGTAATTTACGGTAATTTACCTCGGATGATACTTTCTTACCCAACCCTAGTGCACGGCAAAATACTTACATATCAGCTGTTATATTCGAATTATATTTAAATGATATTCGGACTTTGAATTAAATTGGCGGGGCCGTTAATAATATTCAATTCAAGGTCCGAATATTAATTGAATATAATGGCAGAGAATATTTTGCTGTGTAACAGAAGTAATGCGTTGCTAGCGACTCCGAGACACATGCAATTCCAGTATAACTACTGTCTTTTAAATAGTAGTGGCCCCTCCATATGAATAAGGTGGTGGCATTGTATAATACAATGAGCTTATTCCTAAAGAGATGTAGAAATTAGTACAGATACATTTTAGCTCTAAAATGGATATAATAGTACTGACGTTCCCAACCACCGTCTGGTAGAGTTGTCGTCTCTGAAACAACTTCCTTTTTTCGTCGTTTGATAAATACTGAGGCAAATACTGAGAGAATAATGAGTAGAAATGCTATGCTTCCTAACACGGCTCCTTCTATTGTGGCAGGAGAGACCCGATTATGCGCGGTAACCTGAGTTTGCACGGTAGTAGTAGTAGATACCGTTGTAGTAGAACAGTCCGAGTGTAAATGGTCGTTAATCGGCGTATTGAAGATTGGTGTAAGGAGTATGTAATCCAGATTGAGCGTCCCGCTTGTTAACATCTTGATGATCAATGTGTGCTCTCCATGGGACACTGGAGATAAAAAGAAGTTTTGGTGATATTTTATTGCGGACTCTTGTGCAGTATGGACTGTCGCTATTCCTCCGTCGATTGAGTACGATGACTGGGCGACGTTGCCGCCTGCGTCGATGGTTCCCCAAACGCTGATATCAGAGACGTCTATGGGAGTCAATATCAGAATGTTACACTAGTTACTACACGTCAATGGATAAGCGCCTACGTACTAGAGAATATAAAAGTGGCCGTCGAATTAGCTATATTCGAGAAGGTACGTGTGTAGTTGTACTCTTGTGCGTCGCCATGACTTGAGTCCCATTGCGAACTTGAGTAAGAAATTCGAGGATCATGATCGTCAACCACTAGGACTTCCATTCCAAGGTGATAGGGTCTTCGGTGTTGAAGAGGGGAAAGGTATAGAGTATTGTAATCTCATTGCTAGTACTAAGCCTTTTGTCAAGGGAGACGATGAGATGAAACTACCTTCTGATGGTACTCAGCGGTCAAACATGTATCAGGGACATATAATCTATCTATGTATTTCACTCCAGTTATCCACGACCACTTGCTGAGTTCCCAAAGTTGATTTAATGATTTACCATATTTATATAACGCATGTACTACAAGCACTGATTACGTCTAACACTTACGAAACGAGACCTTCGCCAGCGTGACAAACTTTTAAAGGCTTAAAACAGCACCAGAGAATCTCTCGTCCCTCAGTCCCCTCCTTGGCACGTTGACCTTTTTGGCAATTGACGTATATTTCTCGTGGTGAATAACAGGTTTGGAGTGTTGCCTTCCCCGCGCTGATTTTACGATACGCGAAAGGTTCGACATATAAACAAATTTAGGCACTCCAGTTGGGTTCCACCATCTTCTACTACCTGGTATTATGACAATTCAAGATCGAAACGACCGATACAGTCAACTCACTTGAATTTGTTGGCTGTTGAGGCTTGAGCTAACTTCTCCAAGAAAAAAAACGAACTCCGAGAAAGTCCGAGCGAATGGAAAAGCATACTTATTTTACCGGTAAATGGTAATCGATTAATCCCGTGTTCTATTAAGAAAGGTAACGGGCCCTCGAATTGCTTTTTAGCATCGTCGGGCCGTACCATTAGTATTCGAATACATTATACTTACATCATTACCCCGCATTCCAATTTTACATTAAGTACCATTTCACGCTACGCGACGATCTTGACCATCGTGGAAAATCGGGCTAAAATCCGCTGTCTCAACCCCGCATTACCCTCGTGGAATGTGAAAATACATATAGAACTCAAACCTTAAGGATCAACTTCGCAAGACTGTAAGCTCCATTTGATTTCTCTCCGTATCTTCTTTTCAAGGACGTTCTGATGGCATGCCTACTTTCCTTCCAAGGATGTGCCTCTTTATTGTGGCCGCGTTTGGAGCCATTGACAAAGATCACTAACTAGAGAGAGAGAAAATCTTGTTATTATTCAGCTCAGACAAACCCGACTAGTGCTTATTAGAAAGTCGAATTCCGAAAGTAAAAGGGATGAACTCAGGAGACGAAAACTAAAGTCAATCACTCCCGACAATCATCCTGGGCCTTACCCGACATTTTCAACTCAAAAAATACATCCAATCGTCTGGGATTCTCATACTATTCTGAGGTACTTACCCTTTTCAAACGGTATTCTCACGCCCCTGATTGTCGGTCGGCTTAGAATCGGGTTGAAGAGTTGGTTCATAAATGGCAGGACCCTGAACACCTCTTGAACTGGTTCTTCAATTTGGCAAGGAACTTCCAAAACATTAATATTTCCAACCAATACTCCAGCTAGCATGGCACCTTTGTCTTCCTTGTCAACCCTCCAGATCTCAACGCTCACTTCCGGTCCGTCTCGTGCCATCGCAACGAAGTGAAATTTTCGCGGACAGTCGTGTGCATTCTAGATACTCAAAGGTGTTAGTACGTTTGTTTTTTCCCATTCTCACCCTGCCATGCTAACTGGACAAAAAGGGAGGGAGAAAAGGAAAATAAAGCCGACCTATGCTTCGTCCAAATAACGGCCTCAAAAAATCAACCCCGCCCGAGACTTCTTCTGATCCGGCTAGGGTATTGTTCGAATGCTGTCGCTGCTCTGCTCTTTTTCTGGGCGGGACTTGCTACTGCGAACCGCCATTAGAACCAGCCCACAGCCGAGGCAAATCTGGTCAGGTCGGCTGGATGAAGAAGCAAAAGGAGTATTAATTTGCAAGGGAGACGTTTCTTCCCCACGACGGCCCTGCCAGCCTTGTAAGTATGTAGATCATTCCAAAGCATGCCTTCGGATTTTAAAATTGTAACTGATTTTCGGGAAGTAAGAAGGTAATACCCAAATTAGAAATTTCCCTCGGGCCGGACCATGTAGCTAACATCCTTGGATCATAGTGGGAGAGTCGGGGGGCTTTTTTGTGCTGTCCAGCTATTGGTCGATGGCTAGACGGCGTATGATAAACATTGGTGGTACGCCTCGTGTCGATTCATATTCAAGCGGACGTAAGTAATCTCCAAGTTTCAGACCTGAGGCCGCGTTATTCACACCCGTCATCGTAAACTCTCAAACCTCCATGATCATGCTGGTCAGAATCTTTCTCTCAAGCAAGCCATGGTCCCGCTGATTCATCATGATCCGGAACCACAGTGCGTATGGAAAGATCAAAGATGGTGCAAAGTTATTTGCAAAGTTATTTTTTACCTTCCTCTTACCTTATGCCACGACTCTCGAAAATCTCGAAAAGGTACAGTGGGTCAAGCCTAATACTAATGCCTCCTCTCTGCTGTACTTACATACAAGGTCATCAAAAATAACTAAATCCGTATCGGCGGAGTCGGGCGACGCGCAACTCGCTCAACCATCAACTCTCTAGACTTATTTACTACTATGAAGGTAGTACTCCCTGAGCAGCTATGGGGACATTGGAAACCAATCCATATATTCTACCATTCCAAGTGAGACGCATCGCACTAGTAGATATATTATAACGCGAGTGGATCTACGGGTCCACGAAATTGCCTCACGAAGCATTCAAGTTGCATTCTCAGTACTACGTCCGGTACTGAGCGAAACGTAGATATTATATTGTGAAACGCCATAATATCTGGTACAGTATTCAGGCGACACCCGGTTCGGATTCGAATTTGCGGTTCACTTGTGCCGTTGACAAAGTTGGATTGTTAGGCTGGTAAGATTTCTCTAGGAAACCTTTCCATGACAGGCCGTGGATCATGATTCATGATCACAAGTAACCCCAGACTCTTAAAAAGTAGTAGCGAAACACCTATACTATCATCAACAACGCCAAGTCGAGGATGCTTTATCGGTGTTATGCAGTGCAATTACCATGCAGAAGTGTGAACGCCCATCGTAATCTCGGACGCAGAAACCAGAGGAGGGGTTTACTCAGGTTTACTTACAAAGCCCCCCTCACAGAAGCTATTTTAAGCGTGTATGTACCTATCGCATCCGCTCAATTGTATCAATATGTAGGTCGTTTCCACGTGCAAAAGTGTTACGACTAGGTAGGCAGACCATCTTATCGTTTGCGTTTTTATCGCGGAGTACTATATACATACATACGTGAATTTCTGAGCACCTCCATAGCCGCCTCAAATAAATGCCATGTATCTACTTGCACACGACCCGTATGGATTATGGATACCTTGATCAACGTCGGGACCCAGGTCTTCGACTCGGTCGACAGCATCGCCTTCATCCTCGCGCACATGGTCCATGGCTCCATAATGGAAGTGGCGCAGTCAATAGTGATCCTTTTTTCCTTCCCCGCGGACTAAGACATAAAGAACGAAGAGCCGCCGCTCAAGAATCAAGCAACGGGTCGGCGGTGTATATTCGGTAGCATACTCAGAAAAAACGAACGAACGATTCATTATCCAAAATAAAGCCTAGGAAAAGACAAGAGGATCATCAGTCTGTGTATTTAGTATGTATACTTAGTACTATATAAGTACTTGGCACTTACATACTTTTCATCCGAAATTAACTTGACGGCTTTAGTACCTGAAAAGTAAAATTAAAAACGAGAGCCGGCGCTGGTACAGTCACCCAGTCTTCAGCTCACTAGCTGCCATGATACATATGTAACTGGGCTTTTAGGCGCGTCGAGCCGACATGGAAGTTGCGGTCAAAGATTAAATTCGGGTCTGTACGTGATATAGAAGTTAATCTAATCTAATCCGAGAAGCCCAGTGCACTGCCACACCGTTCCTCGAGCGACCGCAATCTGCCGTGATGATCACGCATCGGCATCGGCATCAACATCAGGCATCATGATGGATGGCGGTCTCGGTAGTCGGGAAATAGGACAGGGTTGCCAGTGATTGCATTACTTGATGATAATATTGTGCTTCTGAAACTAATGATATACACGTAACGCCCGGTACATGCAGCTCCGGAGGGAGTGGGTATGGTATGATTATGAAGCGCCATATCGACCTACACTCACTGTGGCGCAACAGTAAACGCAGACGCAACCGAATAATGCCAATGCATTGGCCTAGATAAATAGAGGCAAAGTAAAAAGAACAGTCAATGGCTCGGACGTGCCAGCTCGACCGGGACCGTGAACTTGAATGGGGTATGTTAATAGATAGTACCACAAGTAGTTCGTTCACGACTGCCAAAGTATGTGCATGATGATGGCCATTTTTATTCCTTATTATGAAAAGGCACGGAGATACCATGACCATAAGTGCGTACCTTGGCTTGTCTGCCCGTGACAGCGCTACATACGTCCTACTAGCAATTTATAGTTCATGCAGAGCTTGAGGGTGGGCCGCGTCGGAGACAATAGAAGAACATGTTTGGCAAAGTGAGGACGCAAGACACTGCTCCACATAATTCAGTTTCACCTTGATGAAAGTGTCAAATTCACCTTCTTTCATCGGCAGAGGGTACTGAGCTTTACCTATATGAGCGACCGGTACGGATAAACTCCTGAGCTAGCAATGCATAGCATGATGCAGTATGTACAACGCACCCTCGAACAATCTTCCCATAAAAAGGAACTGCCATGTCGGAATGATACGATAAGGTAGTACGTACTAATAATATCATTCAACCCTGAATCCGAGTCAAGCCAATAGTCCAAGTAGCAGCATTCTGCATCATCCGCTTGCTCTTCTTTAACGCCTTCTCTTCCCTCTTGGGCAACGCAATTCGAAAGCACCGAATAAAAATATGGCACAATAGAGAGAAAAAGGAAAGAGAGAATTCTAGTCAATTCACTAGACTCGGACCCTAGGCCATCAGTTGATGAATATGTGTTCATCAAAGTATTGATACACAATACGCAAGACGTTCGGGCCCGTATGGTGTCCCTTCTGAAGTTCACAGTCGTCGAAGATCTATCATAAATCATCACCAATCATACGCCACATGCATGCGCTATGCTCACTTCAAAGGTCAAGCCGAGCTTTTCGACTCCTTTTGAGATTGCCGTATATGCACACTCTATTCCACGATATGTCTTCTCAAAATAGCATAACATGCCCGTAATCCGCTGCACACTGCTGAGGATATTATGTTCGAGTCGTGTTTAAACTCCAACCAGTGTTGATAATTTAATAAGAAAATCTTCGGGCTCGGGTATAGCAGTAGTGCTGTGGAGACTCTACTAGAGCGCCACTGTACATTAGATAGGCGCCCATATAAAGGTCGCTTAACGCCAATGCCTAGCCGCGAGTCAGTGGCGGGCCGTGTTGATGTGCTCGGCAAATAGTGTTACCTCGAGCTCACTAGGACGCACAGCACAGCAGCTGGCATGTTCAGAGCTATCTGGTTCGACGTACCGCATACAACTACAATTGCTATCTCTACTTCGCTTCGAGAGAAGAATGGACTCGTTGCCATCAATCAGCTTATTGTGTTGTGAGGGTTTAGCCAAGACCGTCCGTCAGAACGGGACAGAACTTATCCTCATTTATCATGTAGCAAGCATCACAGTGCTAGGGTTTTTATTTCAAACCGAACCATGACAAACTATGCCATACTAACTCATAGAGTTTGCCAGTTATTTATTTCTATCCTTGCATGCTTCGATAATGTTCACGCTGACAACTGACGTCAGGTAGCATACAAAACGTTTGCAAGCTGCTTCTTGAAAAGCAATGGGAAACTTTTAAAATTCGAGGGGTATATTTAGCTCCTCATCTCTACTTCTTTCCTTGGTACGCGTGGGGAACTGCGAGGACCCGCCGGAGATAAGTGAGGGGTGAATAAATTTGAATTTGTCTGTCATATCCAAACTTCTCGGAAGGGCAGATATTCCAGGCGTTTTAAGTACTACATAGTCGTCATTTCACACATGTGCTTTCGTTAATTGGGTCAGCGTCATCATGACTCGTTCTTGGCCTTCAACGTACGTAGGTATTATTATACGCTCATTCATTCGGTGGTCTCTGCCACTGCTATATATTTACGCGCCGGTCCAATATCTGTATGTAGTACCCGGATTTCTAATATGTGTGTAGTAGTAGTAGTAGTAAGCAACATTTACTCATAATTCGGAGTAATATCTTCGGTTTACTAGTGGTAGCGGGTAGTGGTGGTAACGCAATTCCACGAAAAATAAAATAAAATCACGGACTGTACCTTCCCAGGCAAAGAAAAAATAAATTCCCATATGTCATAGTCTCATACACAGTCATAGCCGCCGTACCGTACAATCACAAGTCACAATCACAACTTAGATGCATCAGCCCATGTGCTCTAACGTAAGTGAGTACCGACATTTATGTACTAGTTATTATTATTATTCCAAATGATGTATCATCCATCCTCCAAGTAGTAAGTACTCACGTCCGTCTACTTGTCAGCCGTTCTATCGTCACTACTGACGCAATGCAAACACATCGATCAATCCCGCTCGAGTCTGAAGAGCCCATACGGCGCTAGTCCGCCACAACCATACGGGACGAATCGCGCTCGCGCACTCGGCGCGACTGAGCCCAAGTCACCCATATAAGTATACACAGTTTCACGAATCGAGCCCACATGTCTTTCATGATCTTCGTCTCCTTCCTTTGTCACAGAAAAAATTCCACTGAGAAAGACTCACATATCCACGAGGTGACCAACATTCGAACTTTGGTTTAAACCTTATAGACTAGACTCGCGAGTCGCTACCAGTTCGTTGGCCCTTGGATAGACTCGCGACCAGTTCCTTAGTCAGTGATCTGTATTTCTTCATCCTTCCGCAAATGGCTTTTGTTTATACATTGTTGTGGCTTTGTTATGGTGACTAACATCAGGCGGACTACGAAATACATATCACTGCCTAAGGACTGGGAGTAACGACGCGGTTTTTGTGAAGTGACAGAAAGTGACAAAGAACTTAGCCAAAAAAACACATATCTCGCGCTCGCTCTTCGTCGAACGGGCTTCCACAACCATCACAGTCTCGTTTTATGTCAAATAAATTGTTCTTACTAGACCACATAAATGATGTAATTATTATCCATTAAATTTTATGAGAAATCCGGCCTCAACCATTTGGTGGAGCAGGTCTGAAGCTACTACTGAAAGGGTTGTAAGGGTGTATATAGGGGTAAGGACTAGAGGATGCAGCAGGAGATGGTATATATTGTGGAGGTAACATAGACTGGTGAGTTGGGGTTGACTGAACTTGAAGGTGCTGATAGTAGCGTGTATATGCAGAATAGTAGTAGGGAAGATGATGCTGCTGTACTGGTGTTCTGAAGGGATGGGTGGAGTTCAAAGGTAATAGTGTTGCGTAGGGGTTTGCTCTTATTGGTGTCGAAGGTACATGTGTAAAGGGCGACGAGCTCGTTGGTACTGATGACAACGATGACAGCTGAGTGACAGGTGTGGGTACGCTGTCTATTTCGGTCGCATTTGATGGTTCCCTTCGTCGAGCCCTCTTCCCACCACCACCATCACCACCAGCATCATGTTCGCTGCCCGCCGTGTTGTCCATGCTTGTTCGTCCTGTGATACCACCCGTTTCCATCACTGTTATCGTTCGCTTGGCTGTTGCTCGAGGTTTTGAGGGCTTTGAGGACATGGGTTCAATGTCAAGAGACATTAACTTGGTGAGTAATTGATCACCATAGCGTCCAAACCACAGCCAGTCCTCACCAACTACTCTTTCTAGTTCAGAGAGAGTGTTGATAGGTCCGACCGATGACATCTTCTCCATCGTTGAGTCTTTCAAGATTGCGCTTGGTCCAAAAACAGCATTCGAAAAATCTTGTTCCCATACCGCCTTCCTCCACTCGTGTAGTTCGTCTTTTACCCTCTCGTTGACGCACCCCTGCTTAATTGCGACCCTTCGTGTTGCAGCTTGTATTGGGGCTGGTCTTGTACGATTTAGTAGGGTTGGATGGCATACATCACAGCACATCACTGTTGGACCTGCAATCCGGTGAGTATTATTCATGATTCTATACTGTAATCCATTCCTTACTGGCAACATTGTTTCCAAATATCTTAGTCAGGACATTTCTCCGACAGCTTGTCGACTGCACAAGCGAGTAAAGTCCTTCATCGATTGAATTCGAGTCAAGCGGCACGTCCACAGCTCCTAAGTCTGTGTCATATTTACCCGTTGACTCCCCTCGACGTGATCCATGGCTGATTGCGTATTCAGAAGATGCCTTTGGGTATGTTGATGACTGCCGTACGGTCTTTCTTTTCTTGTTCTCTTTCTTGCTCGATGCTGAATCCAAATTTGACAGGTCAGACGAGTATATGCTCTTCTCAACGAGAAGAACCGCAAGTCCTTCTCGTCCTGGTACCCTTGCTGCTCTTCCCGCTCTTTGAACAAATGAAGATACAGTAGCTGGTAGCTTCCATTGGACGACAACATCTATATCTGGAATATTACAGCCCTGACACCGTTAACTCGTAAGTCAATAATAGTTATATGATAGATACTGTGTGCTTACCATTCCCGCAGCGTCTGTACAGATTAAGACACAAATTCTACTGGCTTTGAAGAGGACCATCAGTTGATGTCGTTGTTCGGCGGTATATGCGGCACTATATGGTCTGATAATTCCTGAATTTCCGAGGTTGGGAGGTAGGCGTTCATACAGCCGATTTTCAATTTCGATACCATCATTGACGCTATCAGCATAGATGAAGGTTTTGGGGATATGGGTAGGGTCTGTCGCCCCTTCTGGGATAACAAAGTCGATGTCGCTGTATGTATTGATAGGGTTGCTGATGGCTCGGATTACAATAGACACATTTGGTCTGTCATTGCCAATATTGAGGCAAAGATAATCATCGACATTGAATTGAAGCTTCAAAAGGACGTCTTTACGAACTCGTGTGGGAAGGGTGGCTGACATGGCGACCATTGGTGTTCCCTTTGGTAAGATGGCGCGAAGAATGCCCAACGTCCCATACTTCTTTCGAAAACCTGATCCCCAATGCGAGACAACATGTGCTTCGTCAACAACAATAGATAGAATTCGCGAGGCTATTTCGCGTCGTCGCAGAACGTTCTTGATGAACCGTTTAGACAGTAGCATTTCGGGAGATATGACCACGATTTGCCATCTGCCCCCACATATGTCCTTTGGGTTGATGGTCAGTCACTTTTTTTCTATTCAGGGTTTAGCAGTTTCAACTTACATTCATCACTTTGGTAGTACATCCTCCGTGTGCACTATTAATCGCAATTGCACGAAGTTTGAATTCGTCGGTAAATGTCTCAACCTAAGATAGAAGGTTAGTAAACCATTTTCTTATCTCTTGAAGGGCTTCGTCCTGACCTGTTCCTCTTGTAATGCTATCAAAGGTGAAACCATGAATGTAACCATACCTGCAGTCTTTTCATGTGCGAATGGGCCAGCTGCTACCGTAGTTTTTCCCGAGCCTGTGCCAGCGTGGATTAAGACGTCCTGACGAGTTTCACATTTTTCCCGACATTCAAGTTGCGCACGTATTGCCTGTAGCTGAAATTCTTGTGGTGTGTGTGTCCAGTTGAATCTTTTTTGCATTTTCTCTTTCAAATCACCGAGATCGTCTGGTTTTATTCCTGGCCATGGTCGTCCTATGTCCAGCTTATTTTTGTCTCTTTGTTTCTTGGAGTTATCGGGTTGAGAAGCTCGGGCCATGGCCTTCAAATGAAGACAGTTTTGGTTGAATCACAGCCTGATTTGAACTTTGAATTCAAGTTTCGATCATGCTTTGTAATAAGTCACCGTTCGATCTTCTTCCAACTCCTTTTCATGAGCTTTATCATATCTAGACATTTTACTGATGATGAAAGCAGTGAAGATGACGAGCTACTACTCCCTGATATTGTCGGAAGCCCCTTGATTGACCACCAACGACGACTTGACGAGGCCCGTAGAAATCTTATACACCTTACGGTGCCACCCCAGCATCGTTATATATCACCCTCGGGCAGCAGCAATTACGACTGGAGCAGCCCATTAGTTGGAACACCTACAGCAAGGGCGAAACACGCCCGTCAGAAAGCGGGCAAACTTCTTGCAGCCAAACGCGCCAAAGAAAAATATGAACTCGAGCAGAGGGAAGAGGCTCAACTTGAAGCAGATCTCGGTGAAGTTCTTTTGCTCCTTCAAAAGAAGAAGAGAACATTCGGTCAGCTCATGAAATATGTCTTTAATCCTGAAAAGGGTCAGGGCTACTTTCGGCACCATGGGTTTTTTATCAATGCAGGAGCAACAACCGAAATCTTGAACTATTGGAACTCTTCTCAAAATAGGTCAAAACTTGCACGAGAAGAACTGGGAGCGTGGGCGGTCAATTACGTGGCAGGCCTTGTTTCCCGTGAGTCGAAAAAGGTTACTATCTCTCGAAAACTGCAAACTATGGGTAGAGCTGTGGATGATGAGCTCGTTTCATCATTTAACTTGTTCAATATCCACCAAATGCTCGCAGATGATAAAATGGCACCTGTCAGTCTTCGACTTCTCGCTGCTATGGCTACATCTCGAAGTGGAGAAATTAAACATACCAAACAACGTAAAGAAAGGGCTCAGATGGTATGTCTTTACTTTGTTGAAACTTACCACCATTGATTTTTTGATTCAGATCATAACCTCGAGTGCACTAGCATGTCTTGGAGAATACAGTCATGCCAATAACCTCTCAAAGCGGATGATTGGTTTATATCTGTATGGATCAGGTGCACAGCGTCAAGCTCTGAGTGTATTATCAACGCTTGGACTGTCCGAAAGCTATACAAATATAATTAGCAAGAACATCTATAAACGACGAGCACTGGAGGTTGCTAAAGAACCTATCACACCTGTTCAAAGAGAAGCAGCCCATTCGGATGAAATAGACATTGTACAAGAAGACATCGAGAAGCCAACACGCTACACAGGTACTTTACGCCAACTGTCAGAATCCATGCGTCAGAAGGCACGAGAAATTGCGGCAGATGGGCGATATGGATTGATATATGATAATATCAATATGAATCTGAGGAGTGCCGAACAAGTAATTGGACGACACGGTGAGCCTGAATTTCATTCGACAGTAGTAAAGCACTAAAACTTCAAGTAGACACACAGGAGAATGGTACTTGTGCGACCGTATTTCCACTATTTAATGTAAATCACATCGAAGATATCAAAACTAAAGACCTCCAATCATCATTCATGAATGCACCAAACCTACGAATCGAGGATATTCTTCATACACCGGAAGAAAGCAAATTATTCAAGAAGAATCTTGCTTATGCACTGTTACGAATTTTCGTCAGATATGGGGGAGAGGGATTTCAAAAGTTCGAAAAAGACTTAGAAAATGGTCTACCGCAATCACAGCACAAAATCAAGTTACATCGTACAAGTCTTCATCCTCTCATTACGATAGAAGTTGACGAAGCCAGCATTATAGGGAATGCAGAGGTTGACAGGACATATGTTAAAGAGCTCGAGGTAGATAAGATACCTGAGTTCTGGGAGCGTGTCCGCTTTGTTGGAGGTGATCAACTCTCACTTGCTAGACTCCGTTCGCTCGAAGGAATCCGTGCCGGTCAAGAAGAAAATTACGAAGGCTACTTTCACTTTGCCTTAATGCCAGGTCTTTTCCACGCAAAGATGGCTGATGCTTTGGGCACCCTAATGACTCATTGGGGAGACCCTAACTCAGGCTCGCGAGACCCTGCATCACTCGCATTTGCCAACACTCGACTTGATAGGCTTCCCATAACACTCTCGTCGCCCCCATCCTATCGAGTCATACGTGACTTGATTTTCGTTAATCTATACGCCCGTTCCCTCCACTGTCTTCTTAAAGTTTCAGGTGCAAAATCTATTGATGACTACCTTACACGGCACACTACAAATTGGAGTACCCTCGAGGACGATGCTTACAAGATATTGACTAACTATGCAAATGCAAATGTATTTGAAGATCTGCGATGGAAAAGGTCGAAGTCAGAGTCGAAGGAAACAGAAGGCAGTAAAGCTACAATTACCGAAGGTGACATGGTATTTGAGAACGCAGTCCTTTTCATGCGTGATGCTCTTATTTCTCGCGAGTTTGCAGATGCGGTCAAGGCAGGCGACTCTGGACGGGTGATTCTTGTATTAAAGGTCTGGGCATTGAGCTTTCGTGGCAATGGGCGCACAAAATATGCATATGAAATGCTCCACGTCATCCACAATATGACCAGTATTTTTCCTAGAAAGATTCAGTAAGCTTATTGACTCTTTTAGATGATACTTACTGATTTTATGTTTGGCGTAAAGTGATATCATCTTGGACAACTGGCTCCTGAATCCGACAGGAGACCCTAACTCATGGGTTGAGCTTGACCTTGTACAAGAACATCTTAACTTTTGGATCAAGGTAAGAACTTAAAAGATTTGTTATTTAAAGGCTAATCAAACTTACAGGAGTTCTATAAAGCACATGGTGCAAACGCGTCATGGGAATGGCTCGAGATGATTTCACCCTGTATTGAGGTACTTCGAAAGCTTGCCCGCAACTTCAATGACATCCTTGGTGCAGATATGGGTAAACGACATGCACCGCCAGACCTAACAAACGACATCGAGACCCTAATGGACAGCCTTGAAGACCACAACGTGTTTTCGGTCCAAAAGGGTCGTGTACTTGGAGGCGAGGGCAAGCCAGTCCCGGATGTTATTGCTGTGGGCTTGCATAACTTGACAGACCCAGACGGAAGTAAGAATCCTCTTACCGATTATAACAAGGCCTTTACACGACTCAAGAGGCGACGAGGGATGACCCCAGTGGCTCTTTCTATGGCTTTGACTTCCACTCCGCAGACGATGACATCACTTGGTCAACAGCCAGACGAAAACCCTCCCAGCACTAGCCAAGTTGCAGTCGAGAACGTGCATGCTGCAGATAACAGTCAGCATGACTCGGATATTCCAAGCACAGTCGAAGATGACATAGAATACCTCGAGGAACTCGAATCCGCAGACAATGATGTGCAGCTACCTTGTTTAACCGCCGCCGACGTTGCTTTTGACATGGATGAAGACCTTATCACGGAATCAGATGAGTACGTGAGTGACTCAGAGGTATCGGAATGTAGTGATATGGAAAAAGAGGATGAAGGAGGAGATTACGATGATGCATGTATTTCGTAGCTACAGACAGTGTACGTTGACGCGCGAATTATTCCAAGTCCGGTGTGACATTTTGTGACTCCACAAAAAGGCCTTCGTTTGTCCCAGCCGTTTCTGAACGAAACTTCGGCCATAAAGTTGCCGAGATCATCAGAAACGGTTGGTCACGAGCCTAGCCCTTGGAAGGTGTTCTACTCTATCATGTGTACATTATTTGTTTTTGTTCTGTTTAAACATCAGGCGGACTTTAAAAACTTTGGGCCGAATACCTCCCAAGGAGTGGGACAAAATGACTTGGCGAAATTTCATCAATTTCGCGTTCTTGCTCTTTCAACGCGACTCCCTCCCGTTCACTCGAAGCTCACTCTTTTTTAACACATCACCACCAAAAATTCAGTTGTACCTACCCAGTACGTACTAGTATAGTAACGACCTCACCACAAGTTATAGTTATATCATGCTGGAGCTAGATCTGCGTGCGCACTGCCCGCGATAAAGTTTGTGATTATATTTTTTTAGGCTTAGGATTCTCTACCACTCCTTCAAGTTCTCCACGATACCCCCGCAGCATGAGCCCATATAGTATCGTACCCTATCATACCATACCATAACCAAAAGTACATATCATGATTCAATATTCACGCTTATATTTATGCCCTCCATGGCCCCATTCGATATTTATTTCGTTCTATTTTTTTTAGAACCGTAGTAGGATTATCCACTTGTGACGTCTTCTACTCCTATTCCTACCCCTCCCCTCCTAAGTACCCCACTTACGTACGATGGATGACGATGAGATGCACTCGGCCTGCCGGTCAGCGAAAAAAAAAATCCGAATAACATACATATGCGTACTAAAGAGTGAAAAAAAACAGACACGAATTTAGACGACCGACAATCCTGCATGCATGCAAATATACATACCTTGAAACCGTGACAATCGACCGAACATGCAACTTACCTAAAAGCGCGCTGCTCTGGCAGTCCCAGTCCCGCCCCTAGCTAGTCCCCGTACGTCAAATCCTCCCTCGTCCCCACCCTATCCAGGCCCCGTCCCCCCTCCCTGTCCTAAGTAGCAGTCCCACTCAATATTGAAACTTTTAAGCCCAAGCCTAACAAGCCACGCCCGCCCGCCCGCCCGCCCGCCCACAAAATCACGAACCAACCCACCATGAGGCCAACAAAACAAAAACAACGTAAAGAAAACGCTCGGCGGGTAAACCCTGGTAAAACAATGTAAAAAGACTACCAGAATGAGTGGGTAAAACAGGAATAGAACTAGTAAAATGCGGGGTAATTTATAGAGTATACGCGGGGCACGTACTCTCACGTACTCTCACGCATGCGGGGTAATTTGCGGAGTAAAGGGGGCAAAGGTTACAATATGACTCATTAGCAGACACACGAAAACAAAAACCATCGATTGATCAAATTAATCGATCCAAAGCAAGCAAGCACGCAGCAAAATGGAAATCGATACAATAGTAAATTTTCGTTAGTACGATACAATTTTTTTCCATTTCCGATTTTTCGAGTCAAGGGAGTAGTAGTAGAGATAGAGATAAGCAAAAAAAAAAAGATACGAAGCATGAGTAGAACTTGGAAGCAAGGAAGAGGGAAGAGGGTAAACTACACAAGACGAGACGAAGATCGATTTCGAGAGAAAATAAGAAGAAGAAAAAAGAAACAAGAACTATGGATACATGAATTGGACATAAAAAGACATCGAGAGAGATGAGCATGAGCAGGAACAAACAAGATAGAACGTGGATCGAGAATCGAGATGGTGCAGAGGCCCTTGAGGCGCTATTGGAAAGAACCAAAAACAAAACAAACAGACAAAAAAAAAGAGAGAGAAAAGAAAGTGTGTTTTCGTCTGATACAAGACGGAGAAACCTCGATCCGAGAGATAGTGCGTGAGTGTGTGGGTATGCACGCTGCGACGATGACGACGAAGATGAGGAAAACCGTGACGAAGGAGTAGTAGGTGTAGGTGTCGTCGAATGAAAAAAAAGGCGATAGGAAAGTTGAATAGCGCAAAGCTATTTTTTGTGGTGAATGTTGGCGCCTAAGCCTGCATGCCAACCATAGCAAGACCCGCAAAGCCCGCCAAGGCACCAGCGCCATCCTCATCCTCGACCTCCTCTTTCGGCGCAACATACCCCGCTCCTCCCCTCCTAACACCCCTCGTCCTCCCTCTCTTCGCATCCCCCTCCCTAAGCTCCCTCTCCTCATCCCCATCAACATCCATACCCCCCTCCTCATCCTCATCCTCGTCCTCCTCACGCTCCGGCATACTAGGCAACATCCCCACAGAATCATGCAACATCATCTCCTGATCTTCCTGCCCAAGCCCATAATTCATCCCATACGTGTTATGATTATGACCACCATGCAGGTGTTGCACCAGGTCCTTGTTCTCCCCACCACTGTCCTTGCTCCCGTCCCCCATCTCAGAAGGCGCACCGCTCGATCCGCCCCTATACGCTTTGAGCTCCTGCTCCAATTCCCGATTCCGCGCCCCTTGAGCTGTTACTAGCTGTTGGAGGTACCTGGTGTGTTTTTACATCAACAAACACCTTCCACACAGCAGAAAGACAAAAAACGCACCTGATATACTCCACACTCTTCCTCAGAATCATCCCCTTGTTCGCCTTGACCACACCTCCCTCCTCGGTGCCTGCTGCACCTCCACCCTCCTCTTTGATCCCCGCTTCCTTCTTTTCCACAGGCGACATCGGGAGGAGCGGGTCAGCAGTATCCAGTAAGCCAGGCGAAGCAGCCATAGCCGATGGCGAACCTAGATGTGTATATTGTGGTTAGCGTTCTGTTAGGAGAGCATAGAGATAAACAAAAAAACGCACCTCCTCCCCCATTCGCAGCCCCACTCCCATCAAGCATACACTCCGGGATCAACGTCGCAAGCTCACTAATCTTCTCATTTATATTATCCCTCCGCCGCCTCTCAACCGCATTATGGCTCTCCCTCCTCCTTCGCCTCTTCTCATTCGCGAGTAAACTCTGCTTGTCCATCGATCCTGTGCCGTTCGCAGTGGTTGTTCCAGTGGTTGTGCTTCCTGATGTTGTCGTGGTAGCAGCAGCAGCACCGGAAGAAGAAGAAGGCGCAGCACCAGGAGTCGTAGACGCCGAATTCCCATTCGCACCGCCCGCACCCGCACCCAACCCACTAGGCACAGACGAGCTCAACGCCCCGGCGCCATGCCCACCCCGTCCGTGTCCATGTCCATGCCCACCCATCCCAACACCAACACTAGAACTCAACACCGGCGAACCAACACCCACACCCATCCCGCCCATCCCTCCCATCCCCCCACCACCACCACCACCCATCCCGCCCATCCCCATGCCCCCCAAACTCATACTCAACACCCCCCCAGGGGGCGTCATCCCCATCCCATACGCCCCACTCCCAAGGCTTCCAAGAGAGCCCACACCACTACCGCTAACAGCGCTATTCGTCCCATTCGGGTTATACGGCGGCAACACATAATCCAACACCGGCCCATGGTGTCCTCCTCCACCTCCAGGGGACTTCGGTATCGACATGCCGTTGCTTCCATTACTGGCACCATTACTGGCACCCAAGCTCATCCCAAACGAATCCCGATGTCCTCCAAGGCTCAACGAATGGCCATGTCCGTGTCCATGTCCGCTATGATGTCCATGATACGACCCACCCATCAATGGCGAATGCAGCGAAGACACAGGAGGGAGGTGCATCCCGTGCGAGTCTGATAAAGAATTGGACGTCGCCCCCGCACCCCCGTTGAGGTGCGGCAGCGGCAGTGGATGTGTGTCGGAGGGTGTTGGGAGGGAGTATTCGGATGCTCTGTGTAATGAGGAGGTGTTGGTTAGTTTTTTGTTCGTGTCATCGGGATAATACAAAAAAAAAAAAAAAAAAAAAGAAAAGAAAAGAAAAAGAAATAAAATCAAAGAACCAAAAAAAGAACCCCATAGGGACAAGCCCAAGAACAAAAGAAATCCCAACGCCAACGTAACGTCAAGAAACTAGAAGCCCCTGAGTCGGTCACTTCATCTCCGCGTACCTGACTCTGTGCGCCTGTCAAGGAAGAAAGAAAGGAGGCAGGCACCCCAGCTCTCGACCGAACCCCGCATTCGCACCCCGTACCCCGCACGTCCTGTCCATGTCATAGCACGACATAGACAGACAGTCCACATCAGACAAACATAATAGATAGATAGCACAACAATCGCGCGAGAAGCATGCGAGAATGTCAATGATATACCAATGATATACCAATGATGATGATGTTGACGATGATGATGATGATATCACTACCTCATCTCATCTCGAAATAGTGATGGATAGGGGAAAAAATACGGAGGGAAAACGAACGAGGGAATGGCTGGATGGATGGATGAAGGCCTGGGAGGAAAGGGGGAAGATCGAGAGAAGGAGAGGAGAAGGATGAAATAAAATTCAAAATAGAAAGAAAGCAGAAAGACGCAGGTACGATAAATAAATAGAAGGGCTGGGAAAGCAGAAAGCGGAGAAATAGAGAGAAAACCAGAAATCGAAAAAAGCGGAAATCCCAAATCCCAAATCCCAGAAATCCCAGAAATCGAAAACCCTAAAAAACAGGAAAGCATGAAACAGGAAAGGATAAACCCAAGCTAACCAAAAGCAAGTAAACGAACCAAAGAAACGCATAATAAGCGCATATGCGCATAATTACAGCACTTCGTACGTAGCATCTACAGTACGTACAGTGCACCTTTACACCGCAGGGCAGTGCCGATAGGGTTGGATAAGAAACGAAATTATGGGCTCGAGCTATAAGAAAACAAAACAAAAAACAAAAACAAAAAAGGGACACAAGAACCAAAAAAGGAGAGAAGGGGCGCAAAAGCGAAAGCGAAAAAAAAACAAAAGCAAAAGGGAAACAAAAACAAAATGAAAAACCCAAAAACCAAGGAGAAAAAAAAAGAAGACAACTCACGAGCTCTGACTGCTCACAAACCACCCCTGCTGTTGCGCTTGCTGAGCCTGCTGTTGCTGTTGCTGTTGAGCCTGCTGCTGCTGTGCCCTCGCCGACCCAGGAATGACAATCGCATGCGGCCTCCCATGCCCATGCATCCCATGCAAACTCCCATGATGCGAATGCAAGCTCCCAAGCCCATGCATCCCCGCACCATAAGGAGGCGGCGACGTGCTGCTCACGCTGTTGTTCCGCCTAGCGCGGGTCGTACGGGCTGGCCCGATCGACGAGGCGTTTTGTTGGGTGTGGGAGGCGGAGAGGGTTGGGGATGTTGGGTTGCCGTTGGAGGTGGTGGAGGGCGTGGTGGTGGTATTGGAGAGGGAGGGCGTGGAGGGTGTGTTGTTGGAGGGTGTGGATGGGTTTTTGTTGTTACCGACACCATCGATAGCAGAACTCCCAGAGAAGGAAGACGAATTCGCACCCAGTGGTGGTCGGGAACGTGACCGCGAGCGCGCATCGTCGCCCGTCGCTGAGCCCATGATGGGGGAGTGCACCCCGTGGGTGGTAGGAGAAGGCGTGTGTCGATTCACATTCCCATTCCCATTCCCGACGCTGAAAGTATGGTATGCGGATGGTGGTGGGTTGTTGTTGTTGTTGTTGTTATGATTATGATTACCACCACCACCACCGCTACCAGCACTCCCAGGCCCACCAACACTCCCGCTACTCAAGCTCGGCGACCCGCCCTGCTGATGCGCGGGCGGCGGCAGGGGCTCGTATCGCATCGAGGAATTGAGAGCGGGCAGAGTCGAGTTGAACACTTGCTGGTGTTGATGCTGCTGCTGCTGTTGCTGGTGGGCATGATGAGGATGGTGCTGATGATGTTGCTGATGATGATGATAATCCGAGTGTAACGACGAAGGCTGGGATCCCCCGCCGCCTCCGCCACCGCCAGTAGTAGTCGAAGAAACACTCGACGAAAGGTGCGGAACGACGCCCACATCAAATATATTATGCGTCGTGCCCGCTCCGTACCGATGGTGGTCCTCGTACTGGTTGTTATTCGTCGTAGAGGAGTTGGCCGAGCCATGAGGGGCAGAAGAGTTCCGCGTATGGGCACTGCTCCCACTATCGCTCATCATAGACGCCAGCTCGTCGCTGAAATCCATCGATAGTGGGTATTTCCGCTGGTTGTCCGCAAGGAAGGTATGCGCGGGGAGTGCGAAGAGGTCGTTAAAGTCGTCTGCGTTGCCTGCGCTGCTGCTGGTAGCAGTAGCAGCGGTATTGTTACTGGGATTGAGAGGGGAGAACCCCTCCTGCCGGATGTGGGGTTTGTAGGGGGACGCGGAGAAGAAGGACATGATGAGCACACAAACAACAAAAAAAAAAACTGTGCTCTGCGTGCGTGCCTAAGAAGAATGGCCTTACTTATGTATGGGTAGGAGGTAGGTAGCTCGATCAAAACCCCGCATTTCCGTGTTTGGTTCATGAACCAGCTCATAAGAATCTAAATAAGGGACCCCAGATCCAGATCGCGATATCCCCTTCCCCGCATTTTCATTCTCCCAAGAACCGTCCGCCCTTGACCTCAAAATCCGATAATCCCCGGCTCCCTTTCCCTCCCTCCCTCCTCTCCCTTCCACGGAGGCTGCTCCGCCCGCCTTGCGCTCTTGCAATTAAATATCAAATTCGAGTCTCGACATCCATATCCACATCGATAAAGAAGATATAACCCTCAATGATATGATAGGAAACCTAATGTAATAAAGGCGATCTGCTAACATACGACGTGGGCTTATCATATCATATCATATACTCCACCTTCCAAGTTCTGCATGGGAAGATATACATACGTAATAATACACCCCCGCATTTTCATATACATAGCATGCATGCATGTTCACCTATGAATAAACCGTCCATCAAAAACCATGCAAATTCGTCCAAGTTAAATACCTTGCTTTAAAATTCAAGTTTGGGTGTGTCTTTCCAGAAATGAATTGCAAAGCTCAAGCGAAAAGCGCACAGAAAATCCAAATCAAACACGAAAACACTCACAGAACCCTACCCAACCATTGCAAATCCGACAGCCTCCATCGAGGAGCACCCTCAGCACCCTGCAGCAGCGCCCACATATGTACTAACTAACAACTTCATCTTGGCACCATCCCCTTCCCACTCCATACACCGAATTCCGATGTCCGGCGTGCATGAATACACACTCTACGCAGAGCAGCGCATGGCGGAACTCGTTCGAGATGGGGACACAGACGTGATAGGAATGGGGGTCGGGAATCAGTCGGGACGCGTTGGATTTGGGACGCGTCGCTGACGTACGAGTAAGTTGGGATTCGACCGGGGGATGTGATGCGTACGTTGGCTGGCAGGGCCGCTTTCAAGTTGGAGGTTCCACAGTTGGGACGAGGACGAGGACGAAGGGCCCCCTGGCACTGACGGGAGGACTCGAAGGGAGGGGAAAAAGTGAGGTGAAAAGAAAAGAAAAGCAAACAAAGAAGGACCAGCGAGAGTCGAAGAAGAGGCGTCAAGCGAAAGGTTTTGATGGATCATCGATCCCACGCGAGCGGGAACGAACGGGCCATGATACAGATGGAAGCGACACGACAAAATTGAAATTACTGTCAATAAGTAGCCTAGCTCAAACTTCAGTAATAACTTGTCAACCGCAGCTAGCTAGGTATATACATACATACGTATACCGAATACCCACTACTATGCAACTACGAAAATACGAGCTCAAACGTTGAACTTGAACTTGCCAAACACACTCTCCTCTCTCCTCTCTCCTCCATCCAACACCGTTGAGCGCCAGTATTCGCACCCTCGTTCAACATTCAACAACGTTCAAGCTAAACCCAACAAAATCCAACCAAAAATAGATCAGCGCTAGCCCAACTTTCATCACCCCAAATTCGGCTGCATCTCAAATCAACCTTGATCAACTCGTTTTTCGAGGGTCCAAAATACATCCACACCACGTACGTTATCCACATTAACCGCTAGGAGGTAAAAAGCAAACGCTTTGTAAATATTAGATAAAATTATTTATTTATAGCGTAAACAACAACTCGGTGCTAGTAGTGGCACTCCACCCCGCTGAGTCCGAGTACTTACTTGACTTTACATACCCACTTACCTCTAAACCTAAACTTACTCAATCATTATGTACTACCACGTACATACTGTACATAATTAGATGTCGCGTACTATTTTATTTTTTTCCGACATGTGCGTAAGATTTGAAGAGTGAGAACTTGTGGACGCGCCGGTTACTTATTAGTATACTATTAGTCACCTAACTCACACCACGCAGTAGCATAATTATCATACATGATATAACATAAGAGTCTGACTGTCCAGCGCAGCGTGGGTCAATCGACGTTCCTGTCTTGTCTTGCTTGTCCTGAAATAAAACGAAAATGCTTACACCGCATCGCATCACAACAGCGCCAGTCCAATGTAGTGTCGGTCTCGGAGTCAGGTCACATCCGCGTCGATTGCATTCAAGATCGGGTCAAAGGAAAGGGTCAAAGTAAGGGGGAAAAGGGAAAGGCACATATCGAACGAGAAAGCCTAACTGACATATGTACGATGTGTAATGTAATCTTAATGTAACGCGGCCGGCTATACGTAGCCTCAGCACGTAGCATGCAGTGCCGGTAGGAGTAAGAGTAAGTAGGAGCATTATGTACCTAGTAGCAACATAGCGTACTACTATACGTATCGGCTACCACCGGCAGCGCAAAATCATCGGGTTCCTGGGGAGGGGGGGAATAACGATGAGGACTGACGTTAGAGCGTAGAACGAGCATGTACGTAGCTTCATGTTTCGTTACTCCAGGCACGAAGACGTTGAGCTACATATATATTATAGGAAGCACTGTACATACATAGTAGAAGTTCCTCACGATCATTCGGTTGTCAAGCGCTCAAGCGCTCATCAGTAAAGTACCTCAAACCAAATTCCGCACCGAAGCTGGGTTCCTATCTTTTTCTGTTAAGATGGACTCCTCAACCTGAGCTCCGTTCACAAACTCTCATACTGATACGTATAGTATATCAATATGAGCACGACGCTCGAGCACTCGCTAGAAATCAATGATATGTTACGTCGCATTCATTCCATATACAAATCTTTCTATGGAATGCGAATCCTTCTCTGGCCATCATGCATCAACATCATGATCATTATCATCACAATAGTCCTGCGAAATAATCTAATTTCAGGCTAATCACGGATCGACATAAGTAACCGACCAACTAATAAACTGAGTGACCGACTGACAGACAGAACGATACTCGATAGATGGATAGATTATATGAAAAAATCCCTCACAGGGCCCCTCCCCCTCGATGCGCGGCAGGCGCCCGGGCTTCAGGGTCGAAGCAAAAACAAGAAACAAGATAATATTATTGATAATACCATCGGCAGCGCGTCACTCACAGTATGTAAGCAGAGAGCGGCCGTGGCCGTATGTACCCATGTATCTCCGTACGCTAACCCGATTCTGGCGTACCGCAGGGTGTGAAAGCCGACTCAGAGTGTGGCCCAAGCGTACTTCAAGAAATAAACAAACGAGACATCGAACAGCCTGTATCATCGTATCGACTATGTAAACATGTTGTTGCACACACATACAAACATATATTTACAGGCTGATCTGATTATCCGTTGACACGCCAAGCGTAGAGTAAATACATACATACGCGAACCTAGTACTTATGCATATGCGTTGCAACTTGTTCGGAAATACTACGCCACAGCTTGTACTATGTATGTATCTAACCCACAATTGCCGCTGGGTTTGCGTTCTTTCCGCGTGTGGACGCGTATGTACTAATGTATTACTTACCTACCCTATATATGTGCTTATTTATGCTTATGTGCGAAACGCGAACAAGAAATGTTCGTTTCAAGCAAGATGTGAGATGCACGCCGGATGTTGTGGGTCAGTGAGTCGGTCAGTTACATCATACAAGCTCTAACTTTGATCTGGGCTGCAAAAGCTAATCCTACGTATGTATGTCGCAACTGCATAATGGTGAGAAGAGTCAGTAAATACGATCTGATACATATACAACGTCATCATCCCTGGAGACTTTTGTACTCGATACATAGGTGTAGAATAGGTACTGCTCACGAGCCGTACATGCCAATTTCTTACCTCGGAATCCCCATTATCCGGCAGAGATTGTGCGTTAAGCTTTGAGCTTCAAGAACCACCAATAGGAGCCCATAATTATTAACTGGAAGTTGAGAAGCTCCGCATACAACAACTTTCTCTGCCCAAATCGCCGTATCCGAATCGCAGTGAGTCGGTATTATGTACAAGTAGACGCGCTGGCGCTCTGATCAGGGCGCACTGCGCGGGCCGATCAACCCAGTCCAATCGGACCGTTTTCCATAAAGGCATGCATTGAGTCGTCTAAACATGGCCATGGCGTATATCTATTCTTATCTTTATCTTGGCCTTGGCCCCTTGATCATGAATGTCGAATCCAGGCGAACGAGGGAACCATTGCACGGATTTTGTAGGCTGTACTTGCGTTGAAGGAAAAATAGCCCCCACAAATAGCCCCCGTCGGAGGTATAGGTGGTACCTACGTGAGTCAGTTATGTATGTTTTATATATCCGGACGGGTACATTCCGTTGTTTGTTGTTCCTGATTAGGATGTTTAAGTATACTGCAGCAAAAAGGAACGACTTGTTGGAAAGAATCACAGGTGCTTCTCCTTAATTGAGAAGAGGATAAATCAGCGACAGAGTCGGATTTTTCTCTGCTTTAGCACACACCGCACAGTACCAGTGGTGGACCCCTAAGAACCGGTTATGAAAACCACAATGTGTTCCATAGTAATACCTGTATATTTACATGCTTGTCCAAACGTACGTCCCCAAGTATAGCCACCGTCGGAGTTTGCTAGAGGCAAGCAGCAGCAAGCTATAATAGACGTCAACGGTGTGAAAACCAGGTTATGTACATAGCATGTGATTGTGATTCTGCGATTAATCGCTGGATGTAAGGAGACGGCGGTACTTGCTGCGAGGGTGATTTATCGGTAAGCATACTTCAAAGAATTGAACGTTTGATGCGAAGTGAAACCGTTGTATCTAGGTCAAATTATGATGTTTTGAACTCAATGGCAGTGACTTCTTTAGGCCTTGGGTTGTAAAAGATCCTAAGCATACTTTATGCCAATCTAAGCTCGGAGTGCGCACTATCCGTCTGTATGTACATTGGGTAAGTGAGTCATCACTATCACTGTGGAAAGATTCCACCCGGATGCTTAAAAGGTGGTGATGCGGTGGACTCTTTAGGTCCTTCAAATAGCATTCGTCGTACTAGACTCGGTCATTAGAGCAGTAACGACCGAAGTGGATCGCATAGCTCTCCCGGCTTCGGGCGAATTTGAAAGAGCGTAGGTACCCAGTCGGTAGAGTTTCAGAGTCGTCTTGGTGGAGTTGCAGGTTCCAAAGCAAGAAATACCGATGCATAGCATGGAGGCGTTGCTTGCTCGAGCAGTGAGTGAGTGATAGGGGCCACGAACTGATTTAAATTTGATTCCTATCCTGGGACCGGCTACATATAGAGTTAGCTCCGAGGGTCTCGACGCCTGAATGGAGTTGAAAGGACAGGACAAGACTCACCGGACGGTACTTACTCAATCTTCATCTTGAAAACTTCGCTAAGTGGTGTACTCTCAATCGTTATTGACAGTGGAGGTAGAGTGAGCATATGCCTTTGAATGCTTTGATCCATTCTGGGGTGCACTGTCTGTGTGATGCCAGCCACTCGGATATCGACCAAGGTTTCTCAACTCGAGCGGTGTTCCACAAGACTTAATCACCCTAGAATGGATCCTTCAGCTGGTTATACCAGGCTCCCATCAAAGAAGTAGTGATTTATCATTCGTAGGAAGAGTTCAAAAGAAATGCATTGAAAAGTTACATGTGGAAAACGATGTACTTGAGGCTTCTTCAAAGCGCGGTCACTTAACTATTGTGCTTGAATGTGTAAGAGAAGGTAACATTTTCTTAGTAATCACTCGCTCATCATGATGCGCATGGCTCCGTGAAATTTGGTTGGCAGTGCCTGTTTCCATACAGAATTCAATCCGTAAAGAGTCGTATCTTCATCAAGCGCTGGTCATTGGGGCTTTAAACGCCTTATTGATCTCATGTATCATACATCTACAACAAATTGAGGAATATATCGAGCGGCCAATTTCAGCTTAAGACTATGCCGGTATGCTTTTGATTGGAGACGACTGTCTATTTACTTGCTCGGAATGCGGGACGCCAACCGTATCTCTTGCCGCATACGTACCGGCAACTATATAAACACCATCGTACCGACATTCTTTCGCAAGCTGATTGGATGGGAACCTAACGAAACCCGTGGGAAAAATATCTGACGGGTCTTGTCGGTCTCTCCACATAGAGAAAGCCGTCGAAGTGAAAGAATGATTTGATAAGATGCCATATACAGGGTCATTCCGTAACGTTCGGGGCGGGCTTCACAGACTTCACAGTACTATACTGAAATTTAACTTGACAGACCCCAGCGCCAAAAAAAGGACGCTTAGCTACGGACCTGAATACGTGATGAGCTCTTGTACGCGCTACGGAACTATTGGCTGATGCTCAAAATAATGCCACGTCAATTTTTGATGTAGAGAGGAAGACCAAAACTGCTCTGCCTTGGCTGGGCTACGTTTCTCCACAAAAGTGCTAAAAATAAATCCCATCGTGGCAAAGCAATCAGTGGTTTGGCATATGTTACTGGGTGACTGTGAACTAGTTCGAAGAAGTATTATTACAAGTAGGCAAATAATAATAGTTGGAGAAGAATAAGAAAAGAAGTTGGAGTAGAAAAGCTCGTTAAGGCACGATCGGAGAAGTACGCGAGGCAACAATGTACCTACGCAGAGGTTCGGCGCTGTTAGTAAGTCCGTAAGCAACTGACGTTAATTTCATAGACTATAGAGAATGGAAGGGAAGCATGAAGGATACCTGATATGTAGCGACATGGGTAAATAAGAAGTAGCAGTTGAAACAAAAGAATTTGAAGAGCGCATGGAAATTTTGGATTCTGAAATATAAATGAAGGAGGGCGTATAGCCTTTTTTCTCAAGACAGTCGGCACCCCTTGATCTATTCTTGCATGCGCGTAGTGGAAACGTCGCTGGTCGTTGTTCGCACAGTCTTGAATAATATTTTTCTCACAGGAATTACGATACCATCTAGCACCCTTGTCATCCCATTTGCAGAGAAAATGATTTGCTTCCCGCATATGACAAATACTTAACTAGACGTACTTTCACTTCGGCAAATTATTAGCTGTTCCCACTGGCATTACAGATCTTCCCGGACCGCGACCGCACTTTCCATGACGCCATGGCCAATCATGTATATATACATAGGTGTTGAGCTCGCGAACCATGGCGAATGCGGGTGGTACTACCAGAGACTAGGAGGTCACAAATAGGAATCTGAAAGAGATTACAGACTGACATTGGCAAAGCGGCAGCACCACTCCAGCTTTCACCAAGCTTCCACCGGCCCTTATCTTGGAACACATTCATATCATTCATATACATAACCTGGTCGCTTCCTCGTTTCCTTAGTCTCCGCCTACAACGAGAAAACAGGGATATTCTCGACGCAGACCCAGATATATCAATCCGCTGCACTCATAAGAAATCCATTATTTTAGAATTTCCATTGTTGCTACGATACTTGAGTCATGATATCAAATTCTACATTGCTCACCAATGCAAGGAAGGAAGGGAAGGTACCATGATTGTCGTGGCACTGGAAGAAGATCCAAGAATGAGGAAGGTTTCCGAGACCCCAGTTAATGGTACCGCAGATATTTCCAGTGATCTCGAGGTAGCACCGAGGTTGCGTATGGTGGGCCTTGTCCAGAGGCGAATGACTTACGGATTCATTGGTTACCTTATCAGTGGGCAACTAATTCTAAGTAGCAATAGGTTCGTGCTGCAGGAAACAAAAGGCAGAACATCTCCAAATGTGAATCTGAAGAGATTAGATTATCATATCCAATTAAATCGCGCGTTCAAGCAGTTAAAGGAGGCGGCGCATAAGAAGGACCCCGGACAGCTATTAGGATCAGTCGGCACCGAAAACTTGAACGAGTTCGGTGTGTTTTCCGTTTAAGGAGTAGTGCAATGTAAAAATCCGAACCACCAAGTCGAACCGATCAATTGGCTCAAGAATCGCGCTGGACGGAATTCCATGAGATTAAGTATAAGCCAGTTCCAGCGTCAATAGCGTTCTTTTTCTGTGTAAGTATGTGCAGTACACGTCGCGTCGCTATCGGGCCACCCTACCAAGGACTTTACTATGGGAGTGGATTAAAATGTTTGTGCGGAGTCCAATCAAGTTCAGGATCGAGGTAATGGTAATGGTACCCACCAGGTTCGGGAAATTCGAAAGACATCCATTCATAATGTTTCTGGAGTGTATGTACCAATAGAAAGCAAGAACTTTAGGCTCTAGATTCCTACCTGCAATAACACATTCGTTTCGCATAGTATGGCATAGATACACGCAGCGTTACACTCACAACACCAACTCACCGGGACCCTGAAATGGTACCATATTTCCTTTAATTTCCCCTCGCCTCTTAGCCCCAATGCTTACGTTGTCCATGATATGAATTTCAACCTCGACAAATTCTGAAGCTGGCTCAGTATTCGTGTAATTTCAATTGAATTATTGCCTAGTCAGTACATATCTACTGTGGAATAGTAGTTAAAAAGAGCGGCACGCCAGGCATGCCTGCAGCCACTTACATATGTATCGTTCTATTCAGAACGTATCAAATCCTAATCTTAACAACGTGGGGTGGGCTGTGCGAGTGTGGGGTAATCCCACGATGAACACCGACTGTTGCCGAAACTAAGCGATCTAAAGAATTGAGAACCATCCATCTGAGTATGATGTATGTACCACCGTCATCATCGCAAATAAGTCCTTCTGCTGGCTCCCGAGTGTTTGACGGTAAGAGGACGAGGAGGAAAGGAATCCTAGATACGTTACCTATCGTTCCCGCGGATAGCGTATTGCCAAAAGAGAATAGAATGGACGAACTCTCGCTTGACTTCTATGTTACAACACAGAAGCCCTACCGACGCTATTTGACAATTGCTATGCCAAGCCATCCAGAGTACAGACTGGGAAGGAAATTCCCAGCAGTGGAGCCCGAGTAATTGGCGGGATGATGCAAGACCCAGGAAGGACCGTCCACGGCGTCTCAAACATATTTTAAGAGACCTCGGATGCTAGATGAATGTCCGCGAGACAGGCAGAGCAGACACGAAGAAAGTACATCAGAATGGGAGAACTGTGGAAGACGTCGCGAATCACTCACTCAAACACCGTCAAATATTCGTTGAAAATAAGCTCCATTGCATGTACTCCACAGGCTAATTTTCGGTCCCTTCGGGCGAACATCGAAATTACTTGACTGGCTCATGCTGATGTTGCCGTTGGGAAAGGAGTCGCGAATATAATCATTGGAGAACTCGTTGTGACAACGTTAATTTCATGTCGAAGGATAATGCAAGGAACGTCGTTAGAAAAAAGCGTAACTCGCTTCGTCAGTATCCCACGACGATGAACGTAGCTTTCCACTGCGCGTCGTTGAGCGAAATCGAACTGGGTTGAACGTAAGATCCGTGCCGGCTCAAGATAATGACGACGACGATGATGCTGATATCGCTGCCGCAATAGTTTATCCCGAAGACCGCCCACCAAAAGCAAAAAAACTGCATAACCCGATTAAGTCGCTTCGTGTAGTAACAGAGGTGGCTTGACTCGATAGTCGATTATTTCAGAGAGGCGTATACTGCGGTTCCCGAGTCCCGGTCAGCCATACAGGGTCCAGATACGACCGTTATCCCACGTAACTATCCTCCATGGTAAATCAGAGAAGAAGGATATGCCGAAGATAATAATAGGTCCGAATTTTCGAATGGTCAATATGGAAAAGTCTTCGTCATAGGAGTTGGAGGGATTAGAGGGACATTCCAAAGAAACGACGGTGGAGGAGCAAGAAAGAAAAGGGTGGGTAGGATTGAGAATGAGTAGCACTCTTTATAAGAGAATTGCATTCGTTTAGCTCCCAGCACCTGACCCTCCCATGGTCACGAACCATGATCACCTGTACATAAAAAATTAGACAATCACTCACCTGGGCAAGTCATGCGATTGATTTTATATTGGAAAAAGTACATCGTGGCCTTCACCAGAATTATTAACGTTCACTCTGGCGTTTGTAGTTTCCGCTTGTACTCCGAAGTTTCGGAACTTGTTTTTCCAAGCATACAATGCTTCCGGTGGATGACTACGTGAGCAAGAATGGCGGAGGGTTGGTATGTACTAGACAACTGAGTAAACGGTGCATATAAAAATTCCAATGCCTCGCCCGCCAATAAAAGTCGGATACGAGGCCAGAAAACGCGAGGATAGGTGGAAGGGAGAACAATGGAGGAGAAATTTTTTTCGAACAAGCGGTTGAAAGTTTGCGTGCTTTGCTTGTCAAAGACTTCTGAGCATGCCGAGCCGGCAGAATCATATTTTTACGCACTGACGTTTGTCTAGCAGACCGTGACGACAACCACTAAATGTTTGGCCTCGCTGTCATGTCTGTTGTCGGTTTGAGTCCTACATTCATGTATTATTTATATAATTCTTCAACTTCATGCTTTTTGTCAAGTGATATCCTCCAGAATTCCCTTAAAGGTTATTACTCGTTCGTCGGAAGTTTCCAGCGGGAGGTCTGATTTATATTGGGGCGAATGTCTAATGGCAATTAACCAAATACAGAGCCTATAGTACATGGGGTCGACCGAGATCTAAACAGAGAGCATCGCATAGGGCTATGTAATGAAGGACCTGAAGCGGGTTACTGAGCTTTAATGTAGGAAAAAGCAAGATCAATAACATAAACTGAGAGGAGATAGTCGTTGTTGACATAAAAGGGGGGTGGGTCAGAAAGGAGTTCAAATTAATGCCGTTTTGGTCTACAAAATGAGTAATAAAAAAATGGGTGCTGGATTATACCACCCACCGTCCTAAAGCCTTGATGACCAGCCTGCTGATAACCATAGTTCACCTCAAACTCTGGATATATTGATGGGGCTAGCTGGTATGATGTAATTGGGTACGGAGATTGGAACTGGCTGGCAGCATATCTACTAATCCATTATTATGGATAATGATACAATATGTTCATGTGTAGAAACCCTGATTAGCCAATATTAGCGCACCTTAGTGGCTAAATGCAGCATGGTAGGAGTGAAGTTTCCAACCCATGTAATAAAGCATGTAATCGCCAGTCTTTGCATGCGTAGGACGATACCAACGCATGATGAGCGTAGGTTTATCCGAGTCCGACTTGCAATCGAACGTGGACCCAGCTTCCCAACGTACGGTATGTTGCAAATCTCAACCGTAGATTCAACATTTACACATAGGGTGTCTGCTTCATTCTTCCGGAATTGGGAGAAGGGGGGAAATACGGATTTATGAGATACTTTTCGAACATCTTTGAAATTTAGAAGAGAAGTCCTGTATTGGTGAAATTATGTAGCTTGACTCGGACAATGCTTATTAGTACAAGAAAACGCCTAAGAAATCTGGAAATACTCTTCACCTGACTCGTATATCCACACAAGGTCTCCTGTTTTGACTGCTTTACAACTAGTCTATACGATACCTACATGATCGTCGTCAGTCGAAATCGCTCCTCACATAAGAACTATAACTTCTACGTCCGTGCCAGTATAGTTATCGACTCACTCGAACTCTCAGAAACTCCGTATGTTGAGCTCATGTCCATCGTCAACTGCATCATTGGCCCCAACCGTATCTGCCACAAAACCACAAAACTTGCCTTAATCAAAATCAAATTTAAACAAAGCTTTAAACAACATCAATTTCTAACATCATCGCCACATCATCATCAACGACTACGGTCGCCCAGACACTTGTGGAATAATTGCAGCAAAGCTCAAAGCAACGCAGAAAATGCATACGCAGAAAAAAGTTCAGGTGACAAATTAAATTGTATTAATCGTTGTAATTGTATTGTAATGTTCAATCATTACTTGAAAGTGGGGGCTAGGAATAAAGGGCTTGATACCGACCGACGGGGAAAAGAAAATGGGCCGCCCCAAGATTTCTCACGGAGCTACTATCTATACCATAGATCCAATCCATCTTTCTCCGAGATTATACTAGATGGCGCCATTTACAGTGCAAGAGGACCTACCGCCACCTCAGTAATCCAACTCACCCGTACAACAACGCGTCGATCTCCAAGATGATCAAAAATGATATCTTCGGCATGGTTCAAACCCATCCTTGAGTTGCACAAAGCACTGAAGGCTGAATGTCTCCCTCTACTTTCTAGATGGTGGGCATATAGGTAATAGGCGACCATCGTGTTGTACAGAATAAGTGACGTATCTTTCTAAGTCGAAAACCGAACTGAGCGTCTATTTTTGGTGCTTCTAAATAGAAAACCATAACTTAAGGCACCGACTCTAATCTTAGCATCGCGAATGCGAAAGCGATGACCAGAGGAATACTGATAGAACGCCGTAAAGAGTATTTAATAAATTGAAAACAGGCTTGTATAAAGCCTGGTAGCTTAAACTAGCCTTACCTCCCCTTCTACATTGCCGTCGTACGAATGTCTATTAAAATAATAGACGATAGAAATCCAGACATCATCTATTCATCAGATTGGATGACGAGTGGACGCGCTGAGAAGTACAATGGTACTAGAATGACAGCCCAAAATGCAAATGCAACCATTACTTACACTTTCATCGGTGAGTTGGGTATATAGTCTTGTGTTTAAGGTGCGCGACATGACTAGAGATTAAAAATAGGCGCCTATGATATAAGCGTCTGGGGGACTATCCCGAACGACTTGCTTATGACTGGTCCAACGCCCGAAGCATCATATAAAATTGACAATGGGACGCCAGAAACCTTCTCGCCACAAGAAAGCGTCGTTAATCTCTATCGACACAAGTTTTTCCAATCCCAGCCGCTTTCTCCAAATGCAGAACATACTATAATAGTTACTACATTCGTTCAAGATGCAACATACTACTTTGATTACCTTCAGTTGACCTTAGAAAACTCCTCTGAAATCTCCCAATCAACGCCAACCCAACTTTCAATTTCCTCTCAGTCATCATCGAGTTCAAACAGCATGAGCATAACCCTGCAAAACTCTTCCGAAACAACCTCTCAACCAACGTCCACCCACCGTCAGATTTCCTTCCGGTCTTCAAAGAGTGCCGGAGGCGCCACAATCTTTTGGACTATGAGCTCCCATCCTACACTTCCCGTACAGTCTAGTGGACTCTCTGATAGGACACATGCCTCTTTAGAGACGCTAGTTGCCAGTACCGTAGGAAGTGTGGCGTGCTCTGCAATTGTAATCGCTGCCATCTACTATTTCCGACGAAAGCGAATTCAGAACAAAACTCATTGTGAGAAATTTATTAACCCAGTCCGACGTATGTTTCTTTCGTATTTACGTAAACCATTAGCAGCAGTGGAGGCCTCATCTATTCGCGAGACAGCCATGGCAGTGACACCTTTCCCTTTTGTTCCAGAGCACGAACGCAGACATATTGGACCTCCTCATTACGCTAAAGACTTCCATCAACATTCGAACATCTGAGAAGCTGTCATTCAGTTTCTCAGTAGGATTTGTCTGAGGCTTACGTCCAAAACACACTATCTTCGACATGATTCCTGCGACCATCCTCTCCTGTATCAGTGTGTCATATGCATCAATTTATTCTCGAAGCTAAGCGCGTAACAGAACTTTGTTAGTATTCTCGACGGCCGATATTCAGACAATTTCCTATTTTATTTGTTATGTTTACGTTATGTTCTTGTTGATTTTATCTTTCCTGACATTTCTATTCACGAATGACAATGGCGTTGAATTCTCTGTATTACCAGTAGACTAGGTATATTACTTTGACTACACTACTGTACATCACCTGTGACGTCGTAACACGAGATTAATTGTTTTGTTTCGTCTTATGGTACTGTATGTCCACCGGTATTAGCCAAACCTTTTTGCAGGGGCCCTGAGGTCAATTTCAACTCACCCCAGCCTGGCACACGAGCTCAAACCACTTCCATCGTCACAGATAATGTATAGTGCCTGTGTGTCTACGCCGGATAACACCGACACATCTCATTGAATGCGATTAAAGTATGCTATACTAAAGGCATCAAGTAAGCAGGAAAGGACCAGTTTGCGAAGATGAGTTTTCACCAAGGATTCACGACCAAACGAAGTTGTAAAAGAGGGAGTCATTGCTGAATATTTGAATATAGATGAAGATTCATGTGCGCGACGTCGGTGGCGGCGGGACGTCCCCGCAATATGACATACAGGCAGAGATGTAGCAATCACAGCCCTGCCGTGGATGGACAGTCCGTCGGCCGGTCTGCCGGTCAAATTACTAAATGATATGATTTTCTATCAACGGCGGCCTCGCCAATCAATTCAATTCATCGAGTCTGAGTCCGGAAATTATTTAAATATAGTTCAAATAATATTTTGCTATGCACGTAATGTTCCTGCGTGGAGTCTCAGAGCGTGCCTGCTTAGTTAGTATGAGGCCCAGTTTCCCCTCTAACGTGATTTTCAGATACAGCTGTCTGTCCAAATATGCCATCAACTGGCTGATCAGCTCACCAGCGGCACTCTTTTGTCAATTGTACTGAGGTCAAGCGCATCTCCTATAGCAGATACTGCGATTCTTTTTTTCAAGCAAGGTGCCATTGTACGTCATATTGATGCGTCTCGGAATTGGCGGGTGACCTCAGTTTCTGACGCTATCTGAAGGCCTGAAATGTCATGACTACCATGTTGAGTCGGTCGACAGTTCAAGCGAGTTTGCGACCGAGCGATCATCTAGCTTTGATTTTCTAAAATAGATAGAGGGGAACTCGGAGCCAACTCACACCGTCAACCTACAAGCGGACTCAGTTATGAGTTTTCGTCGAATCAGACCTCAGAGGAACTGCAAATTACACGGGTCGAGAGATATCATGGCAATGCCGACCAAAACCGGAGAAACTAAAACTATTTGAAGCTTACAAGAGCTTTCATTTCAGTTTTAATCCCCAAGCTTGCAGACACACCTATGCCTATTACAATCATAGTAGACGACAGGGATCCAAGCATCACCTATTCGTCGGATTGGATAACGAGTGGACGCGCTGAGGAGTACAATGGTACTACAATGACAGCCCGTAACGTAAATGCCACCATTACCTACACTTTCTCCAGTAAGTCGGTTGCAGAGCTTTACGCTGTATACGAGCGACGTTGCTAGGGTTTTAAACAGGTGCCTATGATATAAGCGTCTGGGGTACTATTCCGAACGACCTGTTGAAAACGGGGCCCAGGCCTGGAGCATTATATGCGATCGACAATAGAACGGCACAAACAATCTTTCTACAAGAAGACCCTTCCAATCGTTATCGACAGATGTTTTTCCAATCACAACCTCTTTCCCCAAATATAACACATACCATCAAAATTACAACAGTCGTCGAAAGTGCGACATACTACTTTGATTACATTCAGTTAACCCTAGTGGACCCTGCAATCGCCCCGGTTACGTCCAATTCGCGTTTAATTTATTCCCGGTCGTTAGAACGTACCACCATCTCCTCGACTCGAGCTCCCATAACCACTACCTCTCCTACTGTATCGTATTCGACAAGCCTCACGAGTACGATCTCTACTACGACCATGTTCGAACCAACAAACAGCCCTATCGCACAGGGGTCAGTTAATGTAGTAACCGTAGTTGGGGCCGTCCTTGGATGTCTAAGTATTATAGCTGCTATAGTTGGGCTGGCGACCGCCATTCTAAAGTTGAAGTATAGAAGGAGTAGAGTGAAGAGATCTCACAAACTGAAAGACGACGTCGAAACACGTGAGTAAATTTACAAGATGCAACTCATTGCTTATGGTTTTAATTCTTTTCTACCTTTAATCACAGGGTCTACCTCTAGCTACGAAGGGAAAGATAGTACATGCGACTACACATTCTCCCTGTTTGATTCGATCACTTCCTAACCAAAGTTTGTGTGGGGATTTGTGCGCACATTCCATTAATCGCATTTCTGGTCTTGCCAGTATGCGTTTCGCAGTATATAAGCCAATTCAGGAAGATTGCCGTATTACTAGAGCTAGACTCATAGTATGGTATGGAAGATTAATATATTTAGAGCGATATTATGGTCACAAAACAGTTAAACAAAGTGTGCACAACCTAAAGCGTCTCGACCTTATGATAATTAATAATTCCCCGTCAAGCAGCCAGGTGTGATAGGGTGCAATCTAATCTAATCTAGAGTAGTAGTTCATATACACCGACTGTGGTACATTGCACTGCCACATCTCGTCCCTTCACATTGCCAACGTTCGGACGTTGAGAATTAATTCCTATTTGAAACAAATGAAGGTACAGTAGAGTACAAACAAAAAATCTTCTTGTTTCTCGTCAAATCAAATGCAAACAATCTACCATTACAATTTGTTTACAATCACAGGATGTCGACTCGAAGGCCGAAAAGCGAATCAACCTTGCCATAACTTGACAAAGTTTACTCATGTTCCGGCCTCCTCCCCCTACATTGATGAGGCCCACGTAACCATCAAGGCCTTGAGCAGACAGCCAGAATCGATGATGTGCGTTGCTATTTCGGAAGAACTCTTGAAACATGATATACAGAATGGACACTTGAAGGGACGATGTACTGATGAGTTTTGGTGCTGGACGAAAAAAATAAAAACCGAGTCAATAAAGGATTAGAGAGAATGGTTGAACCATAGGTAAATAGTAAGAGATACTCACTCTCTCGAGATCTTCTTTTCGTGCAAAGTCACGATTGCAGTCGAAGCACCAGTTATGTTTGTCCGAGTGTAGGAGGTGTTGATTCAAAGCCGACTTATTGACAAACAAGCGGTCGCATGACACGCAGTATTGAGTATTGTCACTGTCAGAGTCGACTTCGTCTTCAGAGGACTCATATTGCTCATCACTGGAGTCGCAGACTACATGTCGGGGGGAATCGCTCAAGTGCTAGAGACGTCGACCAAACGGAGAGTAAACGTTAGGAATATTCATGCAAGTGAAACATTGAGGACACACTCTTTCGAGGTCTTCTGATCGCGCAAAATCACGAACGCATTCCGAACACCAGTTGTGCTTCTCCGAGTTACTCCGATGCTGATCCAACGCTTTCTGACTAACGAAGGAGCGTTCGCACGGAAAACAATACGGAGCATCATCCTCGTTATCAAAGTCGACTTCATCTTGAGAAGATGATTGCCGGTCAGACTCATCGTCCGCATGACGGGGGGAATTAAGATGCTGCAGAGCCGTCGCAGTTAGCATGCCACTTACTGGTAAGAAATGAAATCGCAAACCGCTTCCAATGCTGTCGATGATCCAAAGGACAGCGAGCACTCCCAACAAACGTTGGGATTTGCCCTATGGCCCTTGGCATTGCAGTGGCTTCTCATTCCAAAAGGACTCGTGAATGTTTTTGCGCATGAGAGGCAGGAATGATCGACGGGCATTCTTGCTGCAGGGAATCGATGGTGGGAAGAAGAAGAGAATGGTTCCTTCCATTTCCTGGCCAGGGAGCTCGAGTGGCAGGGGCTATATATGAATTAATCTGGGTCACTTCTTCGTGGGAATTCCCACGAAGAAGCAAAGAGAAAGACATTTAAAATTATAGAAACAGAGCATCTTGCAACAGACATAATTGCATGAAACCCGTTTGAAGTTGGAAGTGAAAAATAATCGACTTGACATTTCTCTAAGGAAATATCTTCAATAGAAGAGTTCTGGAATATGATCGGCCGTCGAGATAAAAAGCGGGCGTCAGATAGGTAAATAAATCTTCGGAGCCCTGGATGACTGGAAATCCAGCTCCATGCTCGTGAACCCATGTTAGTCTGACGTGCAAAACAATGGGAAAGCAAAGATTTCCTTTTATGGGTCAAATCTTCTATCCACCCGAAAATTGGGCGAAAATTTGAAAATTCTGTCCACCCAACAAGTCCCAAAAAGTGTGTTTTCTGGATTCGACCTATACCGGCATTATCCGGGGCCTGTAGTACTAGCGGTCGCCGACGGCTCCATCCCGGCTTGCTGTTGTACCTGAGCCGGTTTTTTTATTTACATGTCTAATCTATTTATCTTTTTTCTAACAATATTTATGAGAAGTCGTCTCGTAAGACACAAAGTTCATATTGTTTTAAAATGGATGTAAGAACGACAGTATACTGTATTGGAAATGTTAAGACACTTTTTATAAGTACACTAGTGGTACATGATAAAATGTACTCTAAAGCTTGCGCTTCTTCGGCCTCTTTGCACCATTGAGGAGATAATTCTGGACTCGCAATTCCGGACCCATTGGATAACACTGTCCACGAGATAGACGAAGATGGAGCAATCAGACTGAATTACCCTCCTGCGATGGTTCTATTCTGACCAAAAATAACATCATTTCGATTTACAGGTAGCGCACCCGGTCTCGTTCCACTCACACCAACGCGAGCAAGGGACAACTCGAAACACAAAATAGCACATAAAACGGTAAACAGTAGTACCCAATAGTGCCGGGTTACACATTCACAGACTACAAGTCGCAAGGAGAAACCATCAAGTACTGTCATAATAGAAATCAGACAACTGAAGACAGTGCAGGGCTCTCGCCGTTTGGGGTGTACGTCACACTTTCAAGAAGCAGGGGAAGGTCAACAATAAGACTGCTGCGCGGTTTCAAGAACGACCTGCCCCAGAACTACCCATCCAAGGAATTGAAAATAAAGATGGATTTATTGGACGAGTTGGACGAGTTAAACGAGCGGGAAAGAGACGAACAAAGATTAAGATAATTAAACATCATAGATTTCCGTTTTTAAAGAAGATAAAATAGAATAAAAAACCAAAAAAAAAAACCGGTATACCAAGGCAGAGGAAAGTGAGACATAGAAATTGCATGGCAAAGGGAAGATACCTTAAGAATCGAATAGAGTTGGAATAGAGAGGAAGACAGGAAAAGGAATGCCAGCACAAGAGGTGACAAAACAGGTACAAACAAACGGTCAACATTTTCTGAATTACGAGGTTGGAAGGCAAAGGAAGAGGACGCAGACAAGCAAGTACAAACAAACGGTCAACATTTTCTGAATTACAGGGTTGAGGACAAGACGGAGAAATCACGTGAATGTACGGATTGGGAAAAGCTTACGTGATGACCAACATTTATTTCCTTAAACGTACTATTTTCGGGGTGAGGGAAGCTTACTGTTAACACAGCAAGCCAACAAGATTTTTCTCGTGATAGCGTGATTTTTTTGCCATATCAGTAACATGACTTTCTATTTTTATTACAAAATCTTGATACTCATATCATCCACCAGTAAAGGGTATAGTTCGTCGTACAGATAGACAAAACAATATATCACTGAGTTCCAGTCGGCGTGACTTTCGGCAGCGGCTTTGGTGTTTCCTCGTCCTTCGAACAAACATTCGAATAGCGCGGCGGCGCTGCGTCAACTTCGGCGAGTACAAAAGGCGACACTGTTTGTTGTCGTGGTGCTGTTTTTGAATGGATACAAGTCAGATCAAAACAAAAATTGAAAGGAAGAAAGCGAGATCGTACAGGGACTGAGACCACCCGGGTTTTGTTGTTTCTTCTTAACGAAATACAAGATCCATAGAAGCAGGGTAACGAATATCAGACCTCCAATTACGGACCCCACGATTACAGCGAGTGAACTGTGATGCGAGGTCAGTACTAATGGATCTGACTTCGCAGCTGTCGTTGTATCTGGGGCTACCCCGCCCGTAACAGTCGTGCCGGGCAATATTCTAGTCACTGTAACCATTCCAGAAGGCAGAGAAGAGAGATCCAATGTGCCCGTTCTAGCCGAGCTGGGTATAGATGATGATGGGAAAGAAAGCGCTGGATTTGCAGAAGTCGACTTGGAAGCTCCCGCAGAAGAAACGGGAGCTGAGGTGAAAGATACTACAAGTTGTCCAGAAGAGCCTGTGGTAGATAAGGTATGTGTAGGCCTGACAGCTTGCTGCTGAGCGGAGGTGGGCGGGGTTGGAGGAGGAGTAGTTAAAGGAGTGGAAGGGTCAAAATGAGGGACAACTTGGATAAAATCCAAATAAACATATTTTCCAGGGTCCAGCGTTGTTATTACCAACGTATGAGATCCTGACGATACCGTAGATTCGAAGAACTGGACATGGAACTGAGGAGAATCAGTTTGCGCTCCCGGATTATAAGTCAATGGAGCTCCGTTGTCTATGCTGTATGTGAACCTGCCCGGAGCATGATCAGCAAACGACGTGGCTTGAATGACTCCAAAAACACTGATAGAGGCCGGTCCTACAAACGGATGTTAGTAGAAATATATGACCTATGGTAAGAAAAAAAAATCACGAACCACCAAATTGATATGTCGCAGTTCCTCCTTCTATGCTGCAGAAAGTACTGGTACCATCAAACTCTTGAGAGTTGGTCTCGAGTCCCCAATGTAGGACATTGTAAATTATTGATGGGTCACGATCATCAACAATTATTGGCGTGCTCATTGTAAGGGGGAAACTTCGACACCAGCATAGGCGAAAAGAACTGGTAGCCTGAGGAACGGAAGGGAAAAGTCGATAGGAACAACGTCTAATATAAACTGGGCGGGCTATACATTGATAGGACGACAGATGATATCTATGGGTAATGATTGGAATTGAAACTCACCCTTACGGTGTTGGAGGAAGGCAGAAAATACATAATCTGACACCAAGCAACAGATGAAGTCACACAGCGCGACGGGATCGACAAAAACAGGATATGTATTCACGCATATGTCGTACCTTGATTCTTCATTTATGTACTTGGAATGTTCCAATCAAAATTGACGTTAAGATCTTGGTCTTGGTGAGAACATCAGCCGGAATTAATTCAAAGATGGGAAGAAGACCTACGTGCAAGCGCGTGTGGAAGGTAATTATCCAAATATACATAGTACCGGAGTCAGAGCATTCATCGAAACCCTACGTCGAAAGTGAAAAGATTAGCTAGCACTTGCCAGGATCATGGCAAGTCTTTGACCACCTGCGCATAGGAAACTCCTTAAATCAGATCTGGCGGCGGATTGTGATTCGGCGTACATACCTCCAGAGCATACCAGCCAATGGATGATTCAACGGTTGTCGTTGATGTCGGAGAATTCGCAGATATCAAGAGTTACAAAAGTATCCGGGGACATCTGATCGATCTGACAAATAAAGAAATCCAAGGCTCACAGGCCAGCGTGCTGCTACCTTTCTGTCGAGACAAAGAAGAGTAGACTGGGAAAGCGGAAATATGTCAAAGTAACATTTAGCAAAACAAAGAAGTTTATGAGACTTGATGATTATGGACCAAACGGAGCTGGCGGAGACGAGACCTTCTGGGGCGGAGCTTCAAGAATATGAGCTGAGCTTATACTACATCCACTGAATATTGTGAAGTCAGTGACTAGCGACCAGGCAATTCATCTTATTGATATTTACGTGCATATATGTAAGAGTGGTCGTACGCGTTCACCGTATCACGCAGGCCATTCACTCTTTGTTATCTTAATTCTTTTCTTTTCTACCTTGAATGGCAAAGTCCAAGGGCTGCAGATTTTCCCTGCATGAATCGATCACTTCTTAACAATACTCCACTAATTACATTTTCGATGTTACCAGCAGATATTCTTTTTTGTGCCAATTCAGAAAGAATGCCATACCTATAGGAGCTGGACACGATTACGGTGGATAATCTTAATGTTCTGATTTTTCCAATTTACGTCCCGAGATCCGCGGAAGAGTAGCAGGAAGAGGTATGGGCATCATTTCTTGTGCAGGCACTTGTTGGTGGGAAAAAGAAAGAATAACAGTTCTCGACAGTAACTTATGCGTGCAATTGTCCGCCGTCAAAGATGGCTCATCCACCCAGGTACAGCTGTCGCGTAAATCGAGCCGCGCTATGTAGCTATATGTGTGAGAGGAATCGCCCAGGCTGTGAGAAACCTTCCCGAGGGGAGACCTCGAGTATTAAGATTCAAATCCACATGCTTGGAGAGAAGCTTTTGTGCTACGACACAGAAGAATCGGCAGGTGAGAGCGCACGCCTTCAGAGCCTCTATTTCATCATGAAAAAGTTCTCTGACGATCTTGAGGGGAGGATGCGCTGAGTCGACCAACCATTTTGTTTGTCGAGGTCCAAGTTGTTAGGCGAGAAGGTTGTTGAAAAGCTATTGAGATATTGGGAGTTCAAATCAACAGGGCACGCAAGAGAGCGGGAAGAGGAACGAAGGGGGAGTACATTCAGGAGGAACTTTGATTTCAAATCTAATGTAGTGTTTTATAGTATTTTGTGCAATGTGCGATCTCGTTTTATGCCCTCTTGGCACAACGTGCTTAAGCAATTAGTAAAAAATGTGTACGTAATATACTTTTCTCGAGACTTCTATAAGGATGATTAACCTATTGGTCAATATCTTGCCTGAAAAACGTTGAGAGTACATTTCAGTCGTCAAGCTCAAGTACAATTATTCTGCGGGCTAAACTTACTTCAGAACATATCGATATCTAGGGCGTCCATCTTTAAGTCCACGTACGGCCTTACTGACATCAGACACTACAGATTGAAAGGAAAAAAATATTAGAACACGAAAAGAATTTGGCATCAGCACGTACTAGGCATGACTTCAATCCAAGGCTTGATGTTCTTCTCCGCAGCGAGTTTCAGCATCTGCAATGCTTCCTGCTTGCTACCTCTGTAGAGCGATATCAGTACACGAGCCACACAACAGCAAAAAAAAAAAGAAGGATAATTACAGTAGACTGCCGCCGAAGAAAGTACCAGAAAGAATGAAACCTTCATAATAAAGATTGGTCAATCAAAGTCATGAAGAAATCACGGAGACCATACTTCTCTCAAATGATGGGAGTTTATCGTCTGGGACCGCTACCATGATGAATTTACCCATGGGTACGAGGGTCTCAAGTAATTCCTTGAAGGCGACACCAGAGGCAACGTCGGCAGTGCACTATATATCCATGAGATAAAAAGCAATCAACTCCCATCCAGTCCCAACTCACGATGATAAGATCCAAAGAAGACAAAAGGGGCTTCTGGAACCCTTCTTCTTTAGTGGCCACGAATTTTGTAGCACCAAGTGCCATGGCATCTTCCTGCTTGCGCGCTGAATGGGAGAAGGCGACGATTTCTTCGCATCCCAAAGCCTTTGCGAACTGGATTGCCATATGCCTACAATGCTCGTAAGATACTAAAATATTCGTCGGATTGAAACAGACTGACCCAAGGCCACCGATACCAACTACGCCGACTTTCTTTCCTGGGCTACAATAATCTGTTCAGGATCGGTTGTATACTTAATTGGATGAGTTGAACGTACCCAGCTCCATTTCGAATCAGAGGAGAGAAAACAGTCAATCCACCACACATCAGAGGAGCTGCGTCTTCTAACTTGATGCTATCTGGGATGGGGAACACAAAGCGTTCATTTGTGCGAATGGCAGTTGAGTATCCTCCTTGAGCGGCGGTTCCACACTTTCAAAGATGTATGAGCATAGTTGGAACGTCAGGCAAAACAGCAGGTGCAGACCTCCTTATATTTATCGCCATATGTGAAGACCATGTCGTGACAGCTTTCGACGCAGTTAGTAACCGAACTTCGAAGAAATGTTGGGAAGGAAGAAATGATATATTCACTATTGTTCGTTATTTCCTTTGCAGAGTGCACAGTTCCCGCACGAGCATACTTGGGCGCTGATAAAATGAGTAACGGAATGGATTAACAAGAGGAACAGGAGATGGTCAACTCACCCAACACCCACACGATCCCCAATCTTGAAGTCTGTTACTTGAGAGCCCACACGAGCGACATAACCGACAATTTCGTGTCCAACGATGATAGGCTAGAATACGCGTCATGTCAGGCGTATGACTTTTTGACGTTCACAAGCTGGACTTACCAGGTTAACCTTTCCCCACCCTCCTGTAATGGTATGAACGTCGCTTCCGCACACGCCACAAAACTCGATTTTTACATCGACATCATACTCGCTCATGGGTTTTGGTGTGAACTCGATAAGCTTGAAATCCTCCCATTTCTGGGTATCTTCGACGCTGAGGCCACATCGACTTGAATATTATCGAAATATAAATGAAAATTTGAACACTCACGCATATCCTTTGAATTGCAACTGGACTTCGTTCTGTTGGATAGGTGCAGGCATCGTGGTCGTGGAAGAAGAATCGGGGGATCCTCCGGTACCTTCAGCTCGAGAAAATTTCTTGCTTTGACATCATTCACTGTCATCCGTCTGCGCGTCTGCACGGAGCCGCTTTGCAAGCCACATTGTTATTCCGCCGTGGTGTGCATCACCCAAGGCTCGGCACGGACAAAGGACAAGCATATTGCTATTCCTTTCCTCGCAAATACAGGTATTGATGGCCACCTCAAATATATCTTCGATAAGCCTGCATCACTGGAGTTTTATTGAGTATACTGGATAGTAAGGAAGGCTCTGGACGACTCGATGAACGCAAGCTGGTCGCGGTAATAAAACAAAGAACGCGGCTCGGAAGCTTTACATGGTACAGTTTAGCCGACGCATACAGTTTCAACGTCATCGATATCCAACATCATAAGCACGCTGACGTTATGTCAAGTTCTTTCTTTTTTTTTTCTTTCCCTTTTTGGAACACGCAACAGCGAAAAAGAGAGAATTTGCTAGTCTCTTAAAACAGACCAAATTAATGATGACAGCCGGTTGTTAATATATGAGGCCTTGAGGTCTCATCCTATTTGCGGCCACTTAGAAGAGAAGGTCAATTCGTTTTGAACATCACGTGAAGGAGAAGATGGTATCTAATCTTATCTCTATTCTGTTTCTCCTCCCTGAACCATCTAGATCTCATCCAAAATTTTATACTCTACTGCTTATAAATGCTTCAATACCCCATTTAATAATTCGTTTAGAACCTTTCAGAATATTTTCATTCCCCCTAGAGACGCTGCCTAGATTTTTAAGATGATAATGATCATTAATCATTGATCAGTGTTGGATTCACGTGATGTGCGAATTTTAAAGCCGATCGGGATATGTAGGGTTGACTCATAAGACCGAATTAACCCACCCACCAAATGCGAATATCGCAGGCCTTCGGAATCAAAGCTTGCGCTATATAGATCTTCGGATGATGATGGAGTGCAGCGTTATGCCCTTGAATTTCTGTAAGGCAGGGATCGTTTTTTTAGTCCAAGTCGACGAATGCTATATGCGGGTCGTAGAGAGTCGGCCGGCTTCAAGTGTTGCCGCTATTTGGATCCTGTGTAGTGTACAAACAAAGACTGCTTTGCCGGTCCCGGCAGCCACATTGCCGTCTGGTAAATCAAGCCATTGAGCTCATGTGGGTAAGAAAGGGTTCAGTCTCGAGGCAGTCCAAAGATCCTAGATCCTAAAACTGACAGTTATATGTCATATTGACTGCTACCAATTTACTGACTGGAATTCGCGTAGGCCAGGATGGCAGCTATTGAACTTATTAAGCAGAAACATGGTCAAAAACGCAAGCTAAGTCGAGGCGCCTAGACAGCAAAATTGATTAATCTTTTGAGGCTCGTACACATTTACTAAATATCCGCCTGTTGGGAATCATATCTTCCAAAGCTCGTTCAGGACTTGGTGATGACTAATGAATTAGGTCGGGGCGGTCTGAAAGTCGAATTTGCGATTCAGATTAGGCTTACTCATCGATGTGAGCGTTTAGAGTAAATGAGGGCGACGCCTACGGGAGTGCTGATACAGAGTATTTGAGATTTCCTCGAGGACAATGCAGAGATGATATCGTCGAAAAGGGAACAATGAAAACCCACGAGGACATTGTGTATAATATTCAAACTCCGCTTTGTGTCCAAAATAGGAAGGTTGTATTGTCCTTCGGCAAAATTGCACAATGGGTACCTTGTACTTTAAATATGTCCACAAAATGGCGTACCTCCCCGTTTTCTTTCTCTCTATCATCTACTCCCACATTGAGGGCTAGTAACGACCGATCTCTCAAAGTTCTAGTAACGAATTGACATGACTTCAAGCGCTTCCATTAGCTGTGAGTTATTCATTGGTCGTTCACGGTTTTCAACAATTTTTAAGCTAATGTTTTTTCTTATCCAGTTTTTTCTAGAGACGCAATTCTGCACCGTCAAGCGCGAACACTGCGCTCGCGCAAATTACATGCAGAGTCAATTTCCAACACAGGGAAACTGAACATCATCTTCGAGGAGGATGAATCATCAAGAGCTTCTTCGCCTATGTCATCTTATTCACCAAGCACAAGTCGGGCTAGTAGCCCAGCTCTCAGCGTAAAGGCCAGACGAAGACATGCCAACATTGCCGATATCAGAATAGCCAGGGAAATTGCTACTCATGACGATACCGACCTTTCTCCTTTACACGATCTCCTACTTCAACCCTCTCGACCTGCACCATCTCCTGCGACGAGCTCTTTAGACTCGCCAGACTCCTTTAGGCTAACGTTCACAGACGTTTCCTATACTTTCCCCCACCCTCCAACCCCTTCACCAAGTTCTTTACGCAATCGAGGTTGTGTCTCTCCAACCGAATCGGTTTCTTCTTTTTCCTCAAGTCCTCGCACTCCGGTGACTTCGGACGACGAATTGTCACCATCTTGTCCTGCATCAGCACGCCGGCACATACACCCATTAGTTATTGCGAAACACAATCCACGACCTTCTTCTCCATCAGACGAAATTTCATGGTCTCCATCTCTCCTTCAACCATACAAGAATTCGTCAGAAAAGCTTGCAGGAGCAGTCTCTCCGGTGGATTCGTTTTTCCTAAGAAGCGACTCAGTTTACGCCTCTGATTCGGATGAAGACTCTGACTCCGAATACTACAACCGCCACTTCTCCAAAATGCTGACACTCTGCTCTCCAACGCGCCGCATTTCTAAGGCGGTTCCAGCAAGCCAAGAACTTGCAGCAGCTCGTAGGGACTCGGCGGTTCTCCCTTCTGAGCAGGTGGACCACAGCTTCTCTTCAAAGCGACCGAATAGGACGCGAAGTATCACCATTCCAAAATACCCACCTCCACCTCCTCCCGTTCGCCGCCATTCATCGGTTTCATCGAACTCCAGGTCCTCGAATTCAACGAAGGATTTGCCTTCGCCAATTTGCAACAAAACTCTCTCGCAGAGCGTACAACGACCTCCACCAAGGTCCAGCATTCCTGCCGATTGCGACTTTGAATTAGACATTGCTGATGACGACGAGTCAGCCTTTTCCTTCTCAATGTACGCGATTGACTTGGACTATGGTGTGGAACATAATGCCGAGTCACCAAAAAGCCCAGAGAGTGTTTATTCTCAGCCCTCATTTGAAGTTGACGACGAGGGACAAGAAGTGACTTTCGATTTGGATTATTCGCTCATGCTGCCTTTGTCTTTGCCGAGTTCGCCCATCGATTTGGAGGCAGATATTGCTCTAGGACTCGAGAAACTGAGAGGTGAAGAAGACTCGGCTTTCGATAACGTCCAATTCATCCTAGAGGAAGAGAAGGAAACCTACGAAGAACAAGCCCAGGAAATTGCACAGCCCCAGCCGGAGGTCGTCAACGATATTTTCTCTCCACTGTCTTCAACATTTTCAGTCTCCCCTCCTCCTTCGGCTGCTTCTTCTTTCTCTTCTTTCTCGTACCCGTCATCCACTCCATCTGTCGCTCATTGTAATGAGGAACGTGTCCTCAAGTCAAAGTGGAGCAGTTCCACCCTTGGTTCTGTTCGAGAGGAAGATGAACGCAAGGGTACCTCGTCCAAATTGCTTCATTACTTCTCTGGAACGCCCTCGCCATTGAAGAGGGCTTCCGCTTCCAGCAAAAAAGTTCCTCCAACTCCTACTTCCCCCTTCTCATCCTTCATGTCCCCCAGGAAGCACAGCAGCAAGGTATACGCAAGCTCACCTTCTCCTCGTGCTCAGAAACACTCAAGAGGGCAGTCATCGTCTTCAGATGTCATGGTCATTGGGTACGGCCACCAGGGTGCAACTGGCGTCAGGAGGCGAGGAAGTGTCACCACTATCAGCGATGCCGGTAGCGATGTGAGCTTTTCTAGCACCTCGAGCTCTGGCTTGAGGAGGAAGCCGATCCCTGTGGAGATGTTCTTGAGGAGTGCGGCCTAGGTCCACCATTCGTTTGTTTTTTGTCTTTTTTTCTCCTCTCTCTCTGTATCTTGCATCATCACAAACCAACATCAACATCCTATTAGACTGCATTGCCATTTTATAATTATTGTTATCTGTTCTCCATCTTCGTTTCTTTTTTGTTCATCAACTACGCACTCTCGTCTCTCCTTTGCATTTTTACTATGATTTTCCCTCGCACAAACATAAATACTGTATTACCATGAAACCTATTACCTACTGTAGCAAATATCTCTCGTACTCCTTGTCATTATTGGCATGCAAATATCAAATAATCTGTGTTTTTTTCTCCTTTTCGAAGTTTCGAGGGACTGGTTGACATAACGAAGAGCTCTTTAACCTATGATTGCAAAGTGTGAACTTTGCAACATGTTTGCTTATTACTTTGATTCCAAAATATATTTCTGAACTTGTCGCGTTTCGAGACCCAGTAGCGACCCAGAACATCTTATTCCGCCATAAGATAAGAGGAGCCAGTTCCGACCAATTTCTCTCATTTCCTAGAATCTTTCTTCTTTCAAAATATGTCAATTTTTTAGCTACTTTCTGATGTATGATTACTCTAATTAATCGCGAGGCAGGAGCACCTCCCTTTCTCGCGGCTCGCCTAGTATTGTCTCCGCTTTGAACACAGAATTTTTCTTCTCCTACCCACCATTTCCAGATGCATCTCCTTCACTAATAATGTCGCGTCGCGGCTTGGTCGCGTAGGCTTTTCGATAGTCACGTGATTTCTGTTTATGGGAGCTGACTCGTTGAACGCTGAACTTAAGTCTCTTATACACCTGCCTCCCGATCATATTGCCACTGGTCGAGTCGATTTCGGGGCTCAAGTGGCAATTGGCACGCTTGCATTGCCTTTTCAACTATATGAGTCAGTTTCTTGAACTACCCTCCTTCATTGCAATCCCTATCTTGGAACACATATCACCTTACAAAACAGTCATCGACGGAGAAATGAACAGTCACGAACGGACTCAAATGCATGATGAATTAACTTTACCGGAGGAGCTATGGGAGACCATAATTTATGACCTCGATGATGACGAAGACAGTCTCAAGCGATGTGCTCTTACGTGTCGACTATTCACTCCAGTAGCTCAGAAGCTCTTCTTCAAGCACGTCGAAATCGATTTTCTATTTGATTCTGCCAGCAAATTCCTTGCAATTTTGGAAGACTCCAATCACATCTGCAACTACGTCAGACAGGTCTCTTTGTTCGATACCCGCTCACACTCACCCTTTCAAGATCAACACTCTGCTACGACCGAGGATGCAATAGAACGAATACTTTCAATGCTCAATTTGACCAAACTCAAAATTTCCCGGAAAGCTTACGGCCCTTTTATTCAGTTTGCAGCCTTGAAGCCTTCCTTACAAAACAGGATTTTCGATACTTGTCGAACACTGGGTAGTTTGACCTTCAAAGGCGTGCAATATGTGCCCCTCAGGATCCTGGCAAATATTCGGACTTTAAAAAAGATCAAATTTCAAGACGTACTTTTTGCCGAAGACGAAGATTCCGAGGGCCCGTACCACTGGTCAAGTTCAATCAACATGACCCCTTCCTATTTCCAACTTCGACATTTGTCAATATTAGGAACGTTCGTGGGAGGACAATCAATTCTTCCTCTCTTAAAACGTCACGGTCTTGGTTTCCAGCGTTTGGAATCTCTGACGATCAATATGGATTACGGATGGTTAGGTGTACCTGCTTCCGATTTTCATGCCGTGAGATGGATGATAAAAACTTGCGCCAAATCACTGAGGACACTCAATCTCACTGTCGCTACAAATTGTAAACTGGGTTTCTTTTGTTGCAATTTCATCAAGCTGACATTTTGTCTTTCTTAGTGCCCGTTCTCCTTCCTGAGAACGAAGTAATCTTTGACATTTCAGCTTTGCCTTTGCTGGAGAAACTTTCGCTCACTGGGGCACTGTTTAACTCAGAGACATACGCAAACGCGAGTCCCATCAACCAAGGGTGGCTATCAAAACACCTCGAAACAATCCCAACTTCGAGGAAATTCAAATCGATTGAATTGCACTCTATTATCACCACTTATTCGCCTCTAGATGAATCAGAGTTCGACGAACAGGGCTTGAAGTACTTTGAGAACCTCATCTTGACCAAAGTACTAGAGCGAACGTCCCATTTGTCAATCATTTTCCGCATCTGGGGCTCCGGTGGCATCTCCGTCAGAGATATACTCAAAGAGCGGCTACCCATTTTATGGGAACAGACGCTTCTCAAATTTTACACTGACAGCGACGATGAAGATAATATGGATGAAGACGGGTCTTCACAGGAGTGATCAGAGACGAGGAGCACCCATGCAAAGAAAAGCATTTGTGTGTACATATCCTCCAAATAGCCATTGATAAAAAAACGTCTACAGCGTCTGAAAGTCAGAAGACCGTGTCATGTAATTCATGTCTCGAGCCAATTTTAATCTGTTTCCTTTCGAAACAATCTCTGAAAATGTGGAGACGTTAGAGGGCAATGGAGAGTGTGTGGTAGCCGTTGGAGAAATGAATTCACCTATTGGGCCCCGCAAACTCCAATGCGAGATTGGACAAGCCTTCAGATGGTGGGAATGGAAGCATCCGTTCTTATATCAGCTGCCCGTGGGTGCATGCCCCGTTATCAATCTGCATATCTCTTCGACCGCCATCTCTTTGACGCTGCAGTGATGCCAATAAACTGCTCTTCGTGTAGCAAAAGCTTTGGGACAAAGACCGCCATCGTTGATCATTGCCGTGCGAAAGGCCACCAGTGTAAATATAAACCTTGCATCACCTGTGGCCAGTTCTACGAAGGGGGTGAATCGATGGAAACCCACTGCCGTGCGAAGGGGCATGCTCATGTACAACCATCGTGCGCTATCTGTAAACAACAGTTTACATCTTTGGCCGACTATCAAGAGGTTCGTTGGTTGATTTTGGGCACAATCTCTGAAGTCTAGAAAACGGCGTTGATTTGATCTTTCCCTTGTAGCATGTTAATATTTCTCATCATCCGGTCGATCCTGGAATTGATTCGGCCGCTCTAAGAGACACACAAAACTTATCGCCCAACGCGGGTCCTAGTACTCATCCACAGCCAGCCCAGCAAAAGGAATACAAGTGTAAAATTTGCCGCAAAGTCTTTCCAAAAGAAAGCTCCTTGAAAGATCATATAAATTCTGGAGCGAAGAATCATCCCCGCCATGGCCGGGCACTAGAGAATCAGACTCGGATACTGCCTAAACCCCATACCTGCCTTACCTGCCAGAAGACGTTCATAACCCTGTTAGGGTTGGACGGTCATTGTGAGGAACAGGCACATCAAGCAAACCCCCATATATGCCGACAATGTTCGCTATCATTTGAGACATCAGAAATGCTTCAGTCTGTATGTAATGCAACAAAATATACTATTCACAAGCTAATTAGGAATGATAACAGCACAAGGACACCTCCTTTCCTCATAAGAAGCCACAACCAAAACGGCGATCTCAACGCAAGCGTGAAACTTGCAACATTCCAACTTTTTATGACGATGAGGAGGATAATTTGACGTACTATGACTCGTCAGACCCCGACGATCCATACGATGCTCACAAGGATGCCATGCGAAACATTACTTACGGCAGGTCGGTCATCAGCGTAAAGCTCTTAGGAGTTCCTTCCATTTTGACGACTCTTTCTTTATCACTATGTAGCTCGTGGACGCATCGTGAGTTGGCACACGAGAACGATTGGACAACGGAAGATGCCAGGTTCTACTATTAAACTCTGGCAGGAAAGTTGCAACACGAGTAAACATCTTCAACCCTTGGCGAAGTTGACTCGTTTTGCCGCCTTCTTAGCCGCCTTTATCCTTGAAGAAATAAATAAACTGATAAAGAAAGTCCAAACGGTAAATCAAGCTCGCAGTGAAGAAAAACAGTGTCCCCTTTCACCAGTTATCTATGCTTGTCTGTTTCCTGATTCCGATTTTGTACAGCATGCAACGTTAGTAAATAAATAGTAGTCATCATTATGTTTTGTGCATCGAAGTATTGTGACGGTAACAGACCAATAACAGATTATTACCACTACTTTGGTCTGTACTTGAAGGTGCAATTGACGAATGGCTCCACGGTCGAGTTTGAACTTTGCGTTATTGAATTTGTAGGTGGAAGTGGAGTCGAGCTCCAGGCTATGTCAAGTCGCAAGTATCATTGTGGTCAGTAACGCAGGTTTCTGATATTTCAGTATGCGAGCAACATACTGATCTCGGTATGTTTTTCCTCCTGTAACTTGTTCTTCAGAACCCTGTCTCGTTTCCTTTCGCGCCTCGTCTTCAAAAATAGAAATGGTGCCGCCTGCAATGAGAAACCCACCAGACCTGCCAATACCCCCCCACAACGGTTGGAATGGCCCTGGCTGTGGCATTTGACCCGGGCCGCCCGTCGCCACTGACGACGAAGATGAAGAATTAACAGCCCTTATGATACTATACGACGACGAGGGAAATGAAGGACTATGTAACAGGTTAACAAGAAGTAGTCGATAAAAAGGAAGCGTTGTTAGTCATGCTGGTGACTGTGAGTTTATGTATCCCGGGGGTAAGTGCCTTGGACTGGAAGAATTTCTGACAATTGTATTGGATGTGGTCCTGCAGCTGTACTGAGGTCGTGAATATAAACTTGTCGCTGTTTGTAACTGTTAACTTGGTATCTTGATTGGGCTGCCACCTCATCTTCTATAACAGTTATAGCCGTCAATGACGCCTGATTGGCGAATTTTAAGTATTCCCTGGGGTTCATAGGCCTTTTCAACAGAAAATACAAGAAACTTACCAAAGAAGGAAGAAACCCCGAAATTTTAGTATTGAGAAAGATTAATTTCATGTTCACGCTTCCTTTATATCGTAGTATTTAACTGCACATCCGCAGAACTTCTCCTGAAAGTCTCTGACAGGTATTTATGAAAACATTGTCGTCTTGATAGACGAACCCCTAGCGGAGTCATCAACTCATTGCTAAGTCGTAAAATAGTAAAATTTTTTAAAAAGATCTAACGAGCACTACACCAGCCCCGCAGCGCAACGGCGCTTTTGCTGATAAATTGATCCGAACTGACTCGGCAAAAATTTAGCGCCCAAAAATGATGGCGGGTCAACGTTTTTCTTCGACGGAGGGAAACAAAAAATGATTACATTAGCCCACCGCGAGGGTCGAACTCGCAGCCTTCAGATTGCCCAGTTGCCTAGACCGTAAAAGTCTGACGCTCTATCCGATTGAGCTAGGCGGGCATGTTAATGTAGTCAAAGGAGGCCATTAGGAGCGCACCTCAGCAACCATGACCTATCAATGCAGCAGGCACTTCATCCAGCTCGTCGCTCGAAGCACGAAACTCCAGGTCCAAGTGCAATGACCTTCTTGGACGCCAAGCGGGTGGCAAGGGCGACGCCGCAGTCTCAAACGAGTCCTACTTGATTTGCAAGTACCCTGCAATTGAATGCAATAATTTATGTGAAAGTATAAAATACAAATATTTGATTACAACCTTCTATTTGGACAATTTTGTGAACGGATTGGCGAACGAGCGACAACACTGCGGTCCCGTTATAAAGTAACAATTATTCCTCGTCGTTTTCTTCCCTCACTTTCGTATGTCTGAGCTCGCAAAAAAAAAAAATTGAAAGAGACTGAACTCAGAGGTTCATACCCTTTTAGTCGCACCAGCCGCCTTCCAAACTTGGCCGCCGATACCCATTCCTGTTCCGAATCCGCTGAAAGCACCTCCAGCCCCAGGCAAGCCACTGGAATCACTGCCGCCAAAAGACCTGGTTGGGGCATGGCCACCGACACCCGCTGAGACAGGAGCAGATCCTTGGAATGAGGGACGGAACGATGAGTTAGGGACAGACTGGATAGACAAGTATTTATTTGGGGGAGGTCGGTCGTCGCTGTTGAACTATCGAAAAGATGATAAATTTTTTTGATAAAGGGCGATTCATGGAAGCACTAACTTGGAATTCGAGGCCAATACCATCAGCTTCGCTTATATCTAAAAGCTTGACCAGTCTTTTCCCGATAGCGTTCAGTTTCTCGACGTCATCCTTGCTCCTTGTCCAAACTTGAATACGGTCGACTTTGCTTCTCAAACTAACGACGGCACCGCAAATTTCGTCACCATCTTCCAGCTCTTCACCGACAAGAGCCATCGCGAGCCAGCTCCAACACCTATCCAACAAGTCAGGACTATTCTTCATTGTCAATACCCATTTGCCGCCGTTGGCGTTAGCCGGATCCTCCCACATCGGCTTGATCCCTGATTTGAAGATGTGATAGTTACTATTCTTCTCCAGTCTGGAAGGAGGTTTGAGCCAGTTGAAGTATCTGCAGAATTCTTCAACAGTATCGAACTCGCCAATGACGGTGAGCCCGGCTTCGTACTCAGTACTCTCAGGGGGGTGAGAGGCTGAGAAAGGAGCGTCCGATGACGTAGTTCCCGCAGGTGGCTGATTAAAACCTTGTCCAGGAGCAGCGGTCGCTGGGGTAAAAGGGAACTTGGCTTTGGTGTCATGGTATATTGTCCTATAGGCTAGTTAGTTTGAAAAGAATTTATGAAACATAATAATTACCAAGGGAACTGCAAAGGATGTTCAGGTGCTTTCATTGGCACTCCGGGGGTCTTGGGATCTTCAATCATCTCGGGCTCTGGAGGCATAGTTGACCCATCAACACTGAGCTGGCTGGCGCGAGCCTTTGCCAAATGGCTCGTGATAGCCTCCAAGCTTGGTATATTCTTATACCCCACTTTTCTCCTGGGCGCCTCCGCTGCAACAGGGGCTGCTGCTACGGCAAACTTCACCGTCCCATCTGCAGATGCAGTTTCCTGGTTAAGCTTCTCAAGCTTTTCTTCTGTCAATGGTTCTCCTCCACCAACTGTTTCACCTTGTACATTGCTGGTGGTGGTAGATGCATTGCTGATAGCGGGTGAAGTGGATCGCGTACTGGGGACGTTGACGGCCATCGAGTCGGCGGTCGACGTCACCGTGTTCACGCTCGTCGTAGATCCTGATCCAGCTCCTGTACGCAGCATCGAAGCTGCTAGACGAGGTCGAACCGCCGATGATGTACTGGGTTGAAGGGGTGTTCCTCCATTGGCAGCGGCTGCATTGCTGGTGATGCGTGCAGCGAGCTGATTCAACGATGGTAAGCGGACTGTGGTGGGCTTCTTGGCTGTTGTAGATGACGACGAGGTCGCTGTGGTAGTTGCTGCTGGTAATTCTGTGGAGTTGGTGCTACTCATCGTGGTTAGAGGAAGAGGAGCGTCGGCCAAACAACCCTCCACATCATGTACCTATTATTGGCAACAGTCATGACAATACAGCTTGGAATTTGATTGTTTCTTGGTTTTGTCAGTGGCTTCGTTCCAAACCTTTTTTTAAACAATGTGAGCTTGGACGGTGTGTATTCATAGCCTTGAATACGGAGAGTAATGCTGAGACTCTCATTACGTCTTTATCTTATCGCGAATATTACTTTGACTTTCCTGGATTCTGGGGGGTTTACATCTAATTATTTGGTTCCTTTGCACTAAGATCTAGGTGCAACATGGACTGTTATTCATCTCAAATTGTGAGATGTATCCTCGGCATTGGGTGTCTCGGTAACTCGTTCATTTACTGTTGACCAACACACTCAAATCCAACATTGTCTTACTAATCGTGATCTTGATTGAATGCTGCAGGTACTAGCAGGTTCAACTTTGAAGCGTCTTGCTGGATGCTCGAGTATCGAAAACAGAAATATCAGACCAGACAAAATGCTGTAAAAGAAAGAACAAAAGCCAAAAGCAAGACGAAACTCCGTTCCTTGACCTTCTAATACAACTCTTCTGTTCCTAAGTTCTAACTCAACCCGAACAATCTACATCTCAATATGTCGATTCCAACTCGCAAGATTGGCAATGCCGACGTTCCTGCCATGGTTCCAGGCTTTATGGGTCTTTCTGCTTTCTATGTCACGATAAACAACGACGATTCAAGGTGATCCTAATCGTCCTTGCCCGTATCATTACCTATCGTTAACATCTACGACAAGTCCTCGATGCTGCTCTTGAAGCGGGCTGCACTAACTGGACTCCTCAGATATATACGGAGACAGCGAGGAGTTGATCGGCAAGTGGTCAGTACCACCAAATTCATGACAATCGTTTTTTTCTTATCGCTATAATTTTCCTAGCTACTCAATTCGCTGTCACTGGTGCTGGTGCCGACGGAACTCCCGAATATATGAAAGCTTGCTTCGAAAACTCTTTGAAAAGCTGGGCATCGACCATGCCTATCTTTACTATTTGCACGTATGTTTATTCTTCAGTTCTTCGCGATAGTATTGAGGAGGGTCTAATATATACTTTTCTCAGAGAGTCGATAAGAACACACCGATTGAAATTACAGTCGGTGCGATGGCGGGACTTGTCAAGTAAATAGTTCCCCTAATTATCTTAATATTCATACTGACCGTGCCTGTCTCTATACAGTCAAGTATCTTGGTCTATCAGAAATTTCAGCAGCCACTCTTAGGCGTGCCCATGCCGTCCACCCCATATCCGCCATCCAGATAGAATACTCGCCCTTCTGCCTTGATATCGAAGACAAAAAAATCGGTCTGTTCAAGGCTTGCCGTAAACTTGGGGTCGCAGTTGTCGCGTACTCGCCACTAGGCCGCGGTATGTTAACCGGAACATATGCGTGTCTACCTCTTCAGGTATGTCACCAGTAATCCTATGCTAAAAAAACTGTTTATTCTAGAAATCCCACGACGGTGTCCCCAAGGAAGCACAATACCTCGATTTGACATTCCTATCCCCGGAACTTTGAAAGTCGAGGTAAGTTTCCAAAACCTGTCTTTTTTCTTTTGGCCTAATCTCAGTTTTACGCAGTATCTCCTTGAGAATTCCGGCACTTCAAAATTTACGCTGAGCCCCAACGAAGTCGCACGCAAGGCGATCGCTATGATGCTAGCATGATGGATGCACTTTTCGCCGACACTGTCGGAGTTAAGTAGTCCTCAGTCAGCCTTTTTTCTGCTCAATACTCCTAGAAACCTCTTTAATGGAGATCTTATCCCGGTACAGAATTATCATTTTAGAGCTTGAGGTGAGGTATGTCACTACCTGGGCGAACAACAGGTTTGTCTCCCTCGTTTATCCTCGGATCGAAGTAAAATGCTCAACCTCTCCGCGACTCGAGCAGAATTTACTAAGTATTGTCTTTCCAGCCTTGATTGATAGAAGACTATAGAAGATAAAAAAATATCTTCCTCGATACCTGCCGCAAGCTTGAGGTCACTATCGTTATACTCCGAGCCAAGAAGATCAAGGTTAGACGTTTTAAATAATTAGCGCCCATTTGATCGGACAGAATCATTTTGATCGCAAATATATTAGCCCCAATTGCGGTTGCCGAAAGGTAAGGTAAAAAAGGATTCAGTAGCCCACCGCGAGGGTCGAACTCGCAGCCTTCAGATGCCCAATGCCTTAGACGTAAGAGTCTGACGCTCTATCCGATTGAGCTAGGCGGGCGATATCTTGTTTGCTCAAATTGGGGTAACGTCGCGCCGTGTCATAGTTGTCTTCTTATCATAACTTTACATATTAAATCTTCAGGGTACTGTAAAATGTCTGTGCAAGAGGAATGGGGAACGACTCTGCACCCCCAAAACTTAGGGTATCGAAGTATTACAACAAAATGCTTTACAAGTACAAATGATCGTCCTTCAAGTCGATTCAAGTCCATTGCCAGTAACACAGACATGTTGTTGCTCCTAATGAGCTCCAACTTCACAACTACCGTCGTTGTATCATATACCATATCATGTCAAATCGTTCAAGCAAACTGATATGCCTAAATCAACAGCCTACGCCTTGCTACCAACGTAGGTTTTGCCCCTGGGGGCTGACGTCTTCCAAGACTCTGGTGCCACATATGTATTTTGTGGCTTTGCGGGAAGATTTACGACTACCGGACGTTCTGAAATGTCAAGAGAAGAGGAGTTCTTGGCCTTTTCCGACTCTTCTTCAGCCTCTTTGTCGTAGAAAGACATGGATGTATCAGCCCGAGGCTCCTTGTTGTAGTTGTAAAAAGAAGCCGGGGTTGTTGATCGAGGGTCGTTGTAGTAGATAGATGCCGGTGTATCTGCACGGGGCTCCTTGTCATTGAAAAAAGATGCAGGAGTATCAGATCGAAGTCCTCTATCATAGAATGAAGCTGGTGTGTCAGCCCGAGTTACAGATATAAGTCGGGGCGATCCGATGGACTTCTTGTTTGAGGACGTCGATTTCGAGAAGATGGAAGGTAGGAGACTGTTTTCGAAAGTCAAGGAGCGGCCCGCAATATAGAGTGTTATGACAACATTCAATAGACCTGATACGTGACGAGATTAAAATATAAAATATATGCGAGAAAAGCACTGATGCTTACCTAGAAAGTTGAACAGTACATTGGCCATGGTTTCTATTGCAAATGACACTGTGGTTCCGTTAGATTCGAGGACATGGATGATAGTAACGGGCAGTGCGAGTGTAGCATAAGCAATCTACGGTGATACACAATGATTGATTAATCATCAAAAAGTCGTTGTTCAACAAAACTTACTGGATACCTGTATCATTGAGATAGCAGTGTCAGCAACATTCTCGGGTATAACGATATCAACAACGTACAGAACAAGTTTAGTAGTGATCTGGTGCATCGCACTGCTTGTCGAAGTTGCCTCTCGGCTGAACGTAATTTTCCAGTCTTTGTCATTTGAAGGTACAACGTAGAACTGCCATCTGCTATATCGATCCCGTGCAAGGTTTCCTCGAACACGAAGGAGAACCAGAAGCGATAGCATGATGCCAGAAAAAATAGCGATAAATGCCTGTCCTCCCGATTAACAGAGTTCCTAAAATGACTTGCATCAAGACTTACGAATAGATAAACTGTGAGAACGCGTGCCAACATATAACTGGTAGCAACCCCGCACCTATTAATATTTGGTCAATTACTTGCAGAAGAATTGCATGGTTGAATCATACTTACAAGCCACCCACGATGCTAAAGTAGGGGCCCTGCTTCTGCAGCACTAAGGGTCCAATGACACTTAATATCAGAACAGTTGCCCAGCCTGATATTAAGGCCGCCAGGAAGACCGTCTTAGTCGCACGAACTCTCAAGAAGAGAATATGGAAAATATGTATAGCGAGAATTGATGACCTAAAGATGAGCCGTCTGAGTTGATATTTTTGTCTTTGTAGAGGAAATGAAATCTTACCAGATAGATGTAGCAAGGTCTCCGACTTGTTTGAAGCTTCCTAAGAGATATTCCTCAGATATGAGCCAGTTGTAACGAATCGATTTGATTGGTTCTTACCTTGTGCGTTGCACAATACACCTGTGTTGATACTACCTTTAGAGCCCCACCCGAAACTGAGCACACCGCCGACCGCCTGCAAGATATTCGAGGCGATTAGGCAGACAAAATAGGTGTAGGTATGTGGATTCTTGAACGTGTTGCGTTGTGGACGATTGAACTGCGAAGGAGTAAATCGATGTGCCTCTACATTTACTTGTGGGAGAACGCACCACAAAGAATAGGATAATAGACAGAAGAGATATCAGGGCTGCCAATGCGGTTATCTGCATGCAGGTTAAATTCTCTGCGATTGAACAGACTAATCAAGACGTACGATGACCCCGATTTTCTCTCCTTCAAGATAAGAGTGCAGCGTTTCGATAGGTACTGAAATGGCCATTCTTCGATTGTACGATAGTTTATAAGGTCATAAACGAGTGGAATTTGGATGGTTCCTGTCCTTCCCAACAAGTACAAAAGCGAGAATGAAAATGAGAAAAACGGATCCTGAAGGTCGTTAGCGACGTGATTACCCGTATACCAGATTACGACTCACCAAGAGAAAAAGAAAAAGGCTGAGAAAAGATCCTCCTTAGCGACTCGAAGGACGAAAGAGATGGAAAAAGAGGGTGAAGCCAGCTCGATGTCCGGAAAGGAAGAGAGAGCCTCTAAAAGGTCTGTTGATTTGACAAGACAAGAGGGTCAGTAGTCAAAACACGAGTAGCTACCGACCAACAAGACACCGTCTGTGGAAACCAGCGACACCAGTCAGAAGTATGTGGGAGCTTGGGACGACACAACACTGATTATAGAGAAGATCAATCGAGGTATGACATGAACATCTGTCAGATGTTGCACAATCTGTTCCCAGAGATTATCAAAGCTATTTGTGCTTTCCCGACTCAGTTCGTGCGAGCTTTACAGATATCTTGTGCATTGCCGAATGTATATCTTGACTCGTTGAAAGAAAAGCAGACATAAACTGAGGGGCTAAGTCTTGTCAGGCTTATGACGCACGCAGGGAGAAAGTGGTGGAGTAGAAGTGTTACGGTTGCAACAAATACGTTTGGCGGGAGCTGACCTGAGTTGACGTGGAGAACTAGTCGCATCAAAGGTATGACATATGCGGGACCTCGGGGATGACCGAGTCTCGCCAAGGATAAAATCGAGGGTGTTGCGAGGGTGAGCCATTTCATTGATATGTATCATGATTCGTCCACAGGCCAAAGTGTTCTCGAAAAGACTTCTCCTGGCATCCATGGACCAAGCCTGCATTGTGACAAGTAAATGTTAGTCGATAACACAGTGAAAACGATAGATTTAACGTTCTTGTGCAGTGTGATGTGCCAATGCCGGAATGGTCTCGATTGAGGTTCTAGAGATACTCTGAACAAGAAAAACAAAGCTGGAATATTCTCCAAACCCGAAGTCCCAGAGATTAGCTCAGGTTCGAGAGATTTTAGATCTCACCGTCGGCACACATTCCCGCGAAAGGAATCTTATGTCAAACCAGATGTATACATGGTAGAGGCCAGAGTCCAGACAGCAGCTTTGTTGAGCTTATGTGACATTTTGTGAGGGCAAAGGGAAAGTGACGCGCTGTGACGCGCACTACCGCACTAGTACTCTATATGGAAAGTACTTGACAGAAACAAATTAACTACGGCTGTGACTTGCCTACCTTTACGCGCTCCCTCTTATTCGACGGGATATCCTCTCGAGGATGATGGGAACTCACGAACTCAAACTTACGCAGATCGGAAAGTACCTTTACTCTTTGGCCGATTCCGTTGTTCTCGACCCTCCCATTTCATCACTGAACAAGCCAAACGCTGAATCCCTCAGACAACGTTTCAACAGCATCAGGACTAGAGTCACAGGCATAAGCGATGACGATGCTCGGCTCTTGTTGATGGGGCAGGATACCTTCATGGGCATTTTGGGTATCATGGATGCCAGGAGGCTAGACGAAAACAAATTTGAGGATGCAATGGATAAATCTTTCCAGGAGAAAGATTTTTCACCGGTTTTGAGACTATTTGGTGAGGGACATCATCGTCACGATTAACGACAAATGTTGACTGGTGATATTTAGTGGAGAGTGGATTGTACGAAGATCCTGATCTCTCGGAAATGATCCCCGAAGGCAAGTAATGGGTCTCGCTTCAGGATGATTTTGAGTTAAACTGCGTTGTACTTATTTCTAGTGGCTCTTAACAGTGAGTAGTCCTGATACAATTGCTCGGCTAAAATTTATCAACCAAACCAGCGATTAAAAGCTCCTGGACAACCACATATCTGGGTGAAACCCATAAAACCCTCCTACACAATATTCAGGCTTCAATTGATCATCGGGTTTATGGGAATACCTCCACCATCGTTCAGTCATCTGGGTACGGTAAATCACGCACCGTTGACCAGATGGCGACACTGATCCCAACAATTCCCATGAATGTTCGTGCTCTCGAAGATGCAAAAAAAGGTATATCAATTCCAGCCTGTTCTTAGCTACACTCGATAACGTTCAATAGGTGCATATCCTCCCAGTGATGAACCCCTGGTGACGTTTTTCGGTAACTACGAATCTTTTGGAGTCCGTGCATTCCATGTATTCTTCAGGATCCTTTTCGACAAGTTCTCCCAAATTGTGGATACTGTCAAGACGGACGGAACAGGCGCTACACGAGCTGTAGGTTTGAGAAACTACCTAGAAGAAAATGGGAATAGGGACGCTCTTTACAAGGAAGTAATCAAGTCTTCTAAAGAGATTTTAGTACGTGATTTGCCTTCTAAACCGAGAATAAATTAAATTAAAACAGGAGAAGGAAGAGGGGTCGCAGGGACAACGAAAGAGACCTGTCGTTAATCATGAAGCGGCTGCCGTTGAATCTTTGCAAAAACTCATTGCAAAGCTTCCACGCTTAAAAGGAGAGGAGCAGAATGTCGAGCTGATCCTGTATGTTGACGAGGCTCAGACTTTGGTCAAAGCGAAAATCGGACGTGAAACACTGTACAGTTTAATGACCGAGGCTGCGACGGCCTTTTCTGGTTGCAGATTTTTTATACTCTTTTTATCTACCTCCGCTCAGTTCCGCTCTCTGCCGCCACCCACACCGTTACCCTCCTCGGCGAGATACCAGGATCCCATGGCTAACGCTCACTTCGTAGTCCCTTTCACAGAGATGCCTTTCGACTGTTATTTCCAGAGCAATAATATCATCAAGCCTACTTTAAGACTTGTCGATTTGCAGAAACTTGATTTCATGACCCGCTTTGGTCGTCCACTGTGAGCATTAATTCCTGATAATAATCCAGCACTCATTTTTTCTTCTAGTTTCTGGGCCTATTGGGATGCAGCCAGCAAGACTAACATTTGTGACGAGCGGAGCCCCACGCAGGAGAAAATCTTCAGAGAGCTGGTAGCATCGAAACTCGTCATAAACCGGCGGTGGGACAAGTTCAACAAATATCCAACTGCCATCCTTGCCATCCTCGACGTACTCCTCAACCTGGAGTATCAACCCCTACAAATCCACGTACAGGATCTGGCGTACGAGATGGTCGCGAGTCATATGCGCACGGCGTACACCGTCCCAGTCAGTCGTTCTCATATGGTTACAGGGTATCCATCGGAACCTATTCTAGCAATGGCAGCCATGGATCTCATATACGAAGCGAGGAACGGAGCCTCGATCTCGAATCCCCCAACTGGCGATGTAATGCTCGACATGTTTATGTCTATCAACCGAGACAAACCTGGGGCAATTGACAAAGGCGAACGCGGAGAAAACGTAGCCAAAATGTTACTTTTGCGTGCATATATGGATGCTGTGCTGAAGGATATGGACGTCAAGAAATCGAACAATATCAATATCCCGTGGTACAATGCGGTGTTCCCTCGCTACTTTTCTCAAGTGCCTTGCCGCTACCAAATACCATGGCTTTATCTTGGAATGCAAACCGGATAACGTTACAGACGGTCAACCTCTACAAGAAGCGTTCAAAAAATTCCTGGGTTCGTTTCACGCACTTTGTCCGAGCGGCAGACGATTCCGCCATGACATCCTCTATGTCGTGGGTTGCGTATAGCAGAGGTATGGCTGTGATCGGATGGAATTCGCAGAGCGATGTAGATGTGCAATTGCCCTTCATGTTAGACAAGAACAGACTGATCAACGAAGAAAACATATCAGCCTTCCTCGTCCAGTTCAAATTGAAAGCAGCGAAATCCAATAAAACCTCCGCTGCTGTGAATCAAGCGGACATACAGTATTTCCCTATTAAGAGCAGCCGTCGAGATGCTTTCTCTGACATCAGCAGTCGCCCAGGCGTATCGCAAGAAGATTTCCAAAAGCAGAAAAAAGCATACTATTGTCGACCTTACATATCACTTGTTATGGAGTTGGGTACCATCAAATTAATGGAAAACATTCGGGTCCGCCATGTTATCGAAGCTCTAGATGTTGTGAAGGAAACCTCTCGAACGAAGAAAGGTATTAAATCATCGCAAAATACTACAATGAAGAAAGGTCACCACTCTCAAGGGTCTCTAGTCGACGCGCTCTCTCAGCCAAGCAGAAAACGTGAACGGACCGAGGAGCTTTTTAACCATCCCCGCTATAGCCTTTTCATTTACGGCTGCTCTGATACGGTGTATAATTGCATAAAACAAGAAAACGTATCCCACTACAAAAATTTACTTCTCACCGGATCGATTTTCGCTGATCATCCCGAGGACAGGCCGATTGAACCTGTATTGCAGATGAAACCTTTTTGGCAGGCGGGATCAAGTTGCTTCTCTTGGGCGAATGAGCCGTATTTCACTGGTGGTAAAGCCACCCAACAAACGGGACAGTCTAAAAATGAAGTCGAGACGGTAGTTGATGACGAACCAGAACCAGAAGTAATCGACACCGGAAATCACATGGATTACATGGAAATTGATACGATCTCTCTGGAAGCAGATGTTGTCCTGGGATCGTAAGACTGAAAAACACAAACTTGTATATAAGATTCTGAGTACAAATGATATTAACACTGAAGACAGCTTCGCATCGAAAGACACGTAACCCCCTAAGCTAAAGCCACTGTAACATGTTTTTTTCAAAAATGAAATGTCCGCGCCCTGTGGCAATTATGGAGCTCGTCAACATGGAAGGACGCTAGGGGAGTCGTTGGGCAAGAGGCTTTGCTCATGATATCGATGTACAGCCACACATCTTATCTCCTCCGCATACTACATCAGTAAATCATGGAAAAAGACTCGTTGAGTCTGTTCACATTATTCTCTTCATAAGTCCAAGTATTGACATGGTTTTTAGGTATACCAGTGCACACTGCACACACCCAGTCAGTTTTACAGAGGGTAAAACTTGAACCTACCCATTCAATTTCCGTGACTTTGGCCTTTAACGAGTATTCAGTGAACTCTTTTCAACTCTTTCTTCTACTCCTCCAGTATCCATATTCAACGGTGAACATCGCAGACAACTTAAAGGTTGAAGCGCTTTAATTGAGAAAGCCAACAATGCCAGCCCGTTAAATGTTTGTCGTGCTGAGCCTGACTGCGTACGTCACGAGAGGCACGGTCCACATCTTCCATTGCCAAAATAGCTTTCATCATGAACACGAGGTTTTGGAAGCAGAGGATTCAGCTCCCTACACCTCCTCTGGTTTTTCGACGCCGCGATGTCCAAACCCAACGTTAACGATCCGTACTTCAAGTATACACGGCTCCCTAAGAGGTGGATCCGGCTGGTCAAGATACACGACTCTTTAGTTACCCACCCTCCCCGCCACCCATCTGAGCTACAGCAAAATATACGCATATCCATTGAAGACCATGAGCTTTCCTCATGCCCTCCTTATATTGCGCTGTCTTACACGTGGGGAGAACCGACGCAAATAGCAGACCCAACATTGCGGGTTTTTACTGAAGAATTGAGGTGCTATCCTATTCTATGTGAAAGCCGCCTCCTTCGTGTCGCGCGCAACTTGCGGGATGGACTTCGTCGGCTTCGGATGAAGCAACAGGAGAGCAGGATAAATCCGGAGTTGTACTCGAGTTCTACCCTAAAAACCTGGGCTGCACTCAGTAGAGGAAAATCGGAGTTGTATTGGATTGATGCCCTTTGCATCAATCAAGATGATGTGGATGAGCGTTCCGCCCAGGTGGCTCTGATGGGGTCGATATACAAGCAGGCCACAGCTTGTCTTATCTGGCTGGGCGAGAAGGATGACTTTACAGGACTTGCTATGAGCACCGCGGTTAAGCTCTGGAATAAAGTGCGCCCAGGAGGACTCCCGCCACATCTATCGGTTATCGAACAAGGCAGAATCCTCCAAGCAAGGACTCAAGAATTATTGGACTTACCTCAACCCGAATTTCAGGCTTTAATCCTCCTATTTTCAAGGACGTGGTTCTCGAGACTCTGGATTATCCAGGAAGTCGTTCTCGCTCCCGTTGTGTGGGCTCAGTGCGGCCCATTTTTCGTCGACTTCGAATGCCTTCTGAATTTGGGAGGCTCACTCATGTTTACAAGGGCCTTCAAGACACGCGGAGGCCCGGCGGTAACGGCATTGAAGCGACTTGGTCTGGATGTCTTAGCGCCAGATGCCTATCCCTATACCCACACACCGATGCTCTTGAGTCAGTTAGCAGAAAGTCGAGCCAAGTTGCTACAGGGGCAAAAAAGTGACTTCATGGAAATTGCACGGATGGTTGGAACAAACAGAGCTACCGAAGCAAGAGACAGAGTTTACGGTATCCTAGGCATCACCGCTGAATTTGACGCGAAGTATGGTCAGACCTCAGTTATCACGCCAGATTACCGACATCCAGTTGACCAAGTCTTCGTCGAGGCAGTGACGGTCGTCACTCGACAACGGAACGACTTATCCTTCTTGCTCCTTGTCTGTGAACAAAGATCGAAAATTATTCCAGGCCTGCCATCTTGGTGTCCCGACTTCAGCTGCGGTAAATCTGGGTTGCCGTATCGAATGGGTTATGAACCGTTGAAGCAGTTATCGCCATTTCCGAAGGACAGCCCCAACGTAGAATTTCGAAACAAGCTTCTGTTTGTCGATGGGATCCGCTATGATGCTATAACTGATATACCAAGGAGAAATCCACGAGACGTGTCAGTTCAACCTATAGCAGGACTGCTAGAACTTGCTCTTCGTCTAGACATCAACTTGGCCGACTCCTTGAATGCTTTGTGGAGGATAATTTTGATGGACGAAATTAACATGCTCACCCCCGCGCCAGCTGTAGCAGCTCTTTTCTTTCCGGCACTCTGTCTCTGGTACCTAAGCACAGATTCCATGGAGGACGGGGGGAGTGCTCGACAAATGGCAGAAGGCATTAGACGCGAGAATGAGATTTTAAGGAGTGTAACCCAGAAGTTCCGGCAAACCAAGGCTGGTAGCTCTCTCATCCTTCCAAGTGAGAGCGTTTTAATCTCGATTGACAATGGATTGAGAAACATACCCCCATCGACAACAACCCAAGAGTTCAAAAGAGTCTGTGATCTGTTTCTTCATGACGAGCTGCACTTGATTCTTGATAATGCCAAAAGAACCGGTGTCCAAAATCAATTAAAAGAGTTGATGCAATTGGACCCGGCGCTGTCTCAGGTTCGGTACGAGGACGTACTGCGGTTCTTCGAGACAACCTTTCTGCCCACCGTCCAGTCTCGGTTTACGCGAATGTCATTTTACTCAACCAAATCTCAACAACTGGGTGCCGTTCGGGAGCTCATTACGCCAGGCGACGAGATCTGGGTGTTACATGGCCTTGAGTTTCCTGTGGTGTTAAGGCCGAAGGGTGGTCATGTCTACTCGTTCTGTGGTGGAACATATATCCAAGGCAACCTCATGCCTAGCAATCTGGAGCTGAGAGGGTCCACGACTGAAGCCACCTCTGTGAGAAGAATATCTATCGAATGAACTTTCAGGACACCTTGGTACACCGCGAAAATGTGTGTTACTTACAATGCAGTGTTCAACATAATCTGATATTATTGTGGGTCAAATTTTCTGTTCTAATAGTAGTATTCCAATTACGAGCTGGTACTCTTCACGCGGGTTTAGATTGTATGTTTAGCACACACATTGAACAATGTTTTTTGTTACAGTCGGACAGTCCCAGCGGCACAAATACAGGACAACATCTGCGTGCCAGAAAAAAACTCATTGTGCGCCCAACTGGCAGCTGCACTTTTGCTCATTCGTCGTCACCGTCCATTTCGAATGACTCGTCTATATATTTTCCGGTGACAATTTCGTCTGGTTCGTCCGCATCCTGAGTTGCAACCTCGATTTCATTTTCAGACTGTCCCGTTTGCTGGATGGCTTTACCATGTACGAAGTACCGCTCGCCTACCCAGGAGAAGCAACTCTGCCCTGCCTGCCAATAGGGCTTCATAGCCAACAAAGGTTCAACAGGCCTCTCCGCTGGATGGTTGTACAAGAGAAATCTAGGCTGGAGCAAATCCCTGTAACGTGCTGTGTTTGATGGCGTTATGCTCTGGTATACACGATCAGAACAACCATAGATGAAAAGACTGTAGCGAGGATGCTTAGCACGCTTTTCTGAACGTGGACTCTGAGCGGTTGGCGACGTGGACTTTGTATCGGCTCGAGACCCACCTTCCTTCAGCTGAGATTCTTGCCTTGGCTGGGTGTTATCCAAAACGTGCTTAATCAGGCGGGCTGGTACGCTCTCCTCTGGCCCGATAGTACCTGTACCTAATTCCATAACAAGCATTACGTACGGACGACAATAATATGCTGTCTTCTGTTCCTCGAATTCGTCTTGTGATAGCCGTGAACGACTGCTGGCACTGGAGAATACATCTCGACGGCTGTCTTTTGGGGGGAAAGTAAGAAACCTGCTCTTCATCTGGTGCAACAGTTGTCTTATTGTCCCGCAATTGGAACTGGACGAGAATGGCCGACATATTTGGTTCTTCGATTATTTTGCTCCGATCTAACATGACAGGTATTTGCACATTGATATCAGCCTCCGCACCACATGCGATTATGGCCATGCTTCTGACGAACGCGACCCACGATATGGAGGATGTCATGGCGGAATCGTCTGCCGCTCGGACAAAGTGCGTGAAACGAACCCATGAATTTTTGAACGCTTCTTGTAGAGGTTGGCCGTCTGTAACGTTATCCGGCTTGCATTCCAAGATAAAGCCATGGTATTTGGTAGCAGCAAGGCACTTGAGGAAAGTAGCAAGGGAACACCCATTGTGCGACGGGATATGGCTTGATTTGCTGACGTCCGCATCCTTCGCCACAGCATCCATATATGCGCGCAAAAGTAACATTTTGGCTACGTTTTCTCCGCGTTAGCCTTTGTCAATTGCCCCAGGTTTGTCTCGGTCAATGAACATAAACATGTCGAACATTACATCGCCAGTCGGGGGGTATATCATTGGGATATTTCTTCTCCCTCCTGCTTCCCATATGAGATCAATGGTTGCCATCGCTAGAATAGGTTGATGGATACCCTGTAACCATATGAGAACGACTGACTGGGACGCTGTACACCGTGCGCATATGACTGGCGACCATCTCGTAGAATAGATCCTGTACATCAACCTGTAGGGGTTGGTACTCCAGGCCCAGGAGTACATCAAGGATGGCGAGGATCGCACTTGGATTCCTGTTGAACTTGGCCCACCGCTGATTTACGAAGAGTTTCGACGCTACCATGTCTCTGAACGCATTTTCCAGAGGACCATATGTAAAACTTTTCAACTTGTTTGCTGCATCCCAATAGGTCCAGAAGCTAGAAGAAGAAGAAATGAGTGCTGAATTATTATCGGAAATTGATGCTCACAGTGGACGACCAAAGCGGGTCATGAAATCAAGTTTCTGGACATCAACAAGTTCCAAAGTAGGGTTGATGACATTACTGCTCTGCAAATAACAATCGAAAGGCATCTCTGTGAAAGGGGATACGAAGTGAGCGTTAGCCATGGGATCCTGGTATCTCGCCGAGGAGGGTAACGGTGTGAGCGGTGCCAGAGAGCGAAACAGAGCCGAGGTTGATATAAAAAGTATGAAAAATTTGCAACCAGAAAAGGCCGTCGCAGCCTCGGTCATTAAACTGTACAGTGTTTCACGTCCAATTTTTGCGTTGGCCAAAGTCTGAGCCTCATCAACATACAGAGTCAGCTCGACATTCCGCTCCTCTCCTTTCGAGCATGGAAGCTTTGCAATGAGGTCATTCAAAGATTTAATGGCAGCCGCTGCATGACCAACGGCGGGTCCCTTTTGTTGCCCCTGATTGTGATCAATTAATCAATTCCTGGATTTTAGGCGAATAGAGAGAACAGCACATACGAAGATCTCTTCAAAAGACTTGATTACTTCCTCGTAAAAAACTTTCCTATTCCTGTTTTTTTGAAGGTAGTTTCTCAAACCCACAGCAAGAGTAGGGCTTGTTCCATCCTTCTTGACAGTATCCACAATTTCGGCGAACTTGTCGAAAAGAATCTTGAAGAATACGTGGAATGCATGGCCAAAAGTGTTGAATTGAAGTTTTCTGAAAAACCTCACTAGAAGTTCATCACTGGGAGGATATGCGACTATTACATATCATTAACCAACATAGGTGTGAACAGGACGGAATTTATATACCTTTGTTTGTATCATCCCGAGCGCGGACATTCATGGGAATTGTTGGAATCAGTGTCGCCATCTGGTCAACGGTGCGCGATTTACCGTACCCAGACGACTGGATGATGGTGGAGGTATTCCCATAGGCCCGATTATCAAATGAAGCCTGAATATTCCGCAGGAGGGTTTTATGGGATTCACCTAGATACGGGGTTCTCCAGGAACTTTCAATAGCTATTTTGTTTGACAATACTTAGCCGTGCAATTTAGGGGGAAAAGGGTTACTCACTGTCAAAAGCAACTGAAGGGAATGAAGAGAAAGGGTGTCTTAGCTCAAAATCATACAAAATAGTCATCCAATAGTCACTTTCTGAGCCTTTCACGGGACGGTCAGGATCTTCGTACAATCCACTCTTCACTAATATCACCAGTCAACGTCCAACATTTGTCGTTAGTCTTGATGACATTGTCTCTCACCAAATAGTCTCAAAACCGGTGAAAAATCTTTCTCCTGGATAGATTTCTTGACTGCACCCTCAAATTCGTCATCGTCTAGCCTCCTGGTATACGTGATACACAAAATGACCTTGCACATATCCTGCCCCCACATAGACCAGACCATATGCCGAGCATCATCATCGCTTATGCCTTTGTCCCTATTATTGTAACTTTCGTAACGCGATTTGAGGGATTCAGCTGCCGTCTTGTTCAATGATGTCTGAATGGGTGGGTCGCGAACATCGGAATCGGTCAAAGAGTAAAGATATTTTCCGATCTGCGTAAGTTTGAGTTCCTGGGTTTCCGCCATCTTTGAATAAATATCTCGTTAAATGAGAGCGAGCGTGTAAACCTAATAATAAGAGTCAAATTCGAAGTTCAAGAATCAAACGTTCAACGTTCAACTAAGTTTGCTCAGCGCTCGATCGAGCAACGTTCAAGCGCCGCTCCCTAGTCGAATTTCGGTGTTGACGTCACAGTTGCATAAAGTTGTGACAAAGCCCAACAATGCTGTTGTAGTATCCGGCGGAAGGAGATAAGATCCGCTCTAATAACATCCAGCGTCGTTCATGTTGACGAGCTCCATAATCCAACAGTCGAAGACTTGAACAACCGACAGCCCACTTGAAAAAAGATTACGCCACAAATGCTGCAAAATAAAATAAAAATGAGAATAGCAGCACGATCGAACATTCATTTGAAGAGTACATGGAGCAGTTGAAACCTGCTCTTTTCCGTTCCCATAGGTGAGTGTTTTATCCAGCTATATTATGTCCCTGGGCTCACGATTATCGTTTAGCGAGTACAAATGGTGGTGTTACATGCACGGGGGGCACGCCGGCGCTTTTCCTTGGGTCTGGTGGGCATATTAATCGCTCTACTTTGCCTTCGTAAATTCAGGCAATATGACTCGAACGCAAGCACAGCGTCGTGGTTTACGACACATGAAGATCCGCTCAAAGCAGATCCAAATGCAGTACACACATATCTTGCAAACGGACACCTTGAAGTCAACCCGAATGGTTCACATCCCATTCTAGAGCTCATCGCTGATGCGCAGGAGAAATGGAAGCAGAAAATGGACAGGGCGAGCAAAACGCTGGAAGAAGCTGTTCAAGAATATAAGAGGCGATATAGGCGTCCTCCACCCAAAGGCTTTGACGACTGGTAACCGGTCCTCTAATTGATTACTGGTGGAGAACTTACACAGATACAGGTGAAACTATGCGCAAGAGCACAACGTTCTGCTTCCAGACGAGTACGATTTCATTCACAACGACCTCGAGCCATTTTGGGGCATATCGCCTGAAGATTTGTTGAAAATTCAAGAAACTCAGGTTGAAAACATCCCCGACACATTCACTGTTGCCGCCAACGAGACACATGGCCCAAGCCTTGTTCATACGGCCTTTCACGTCGAAAATTGGGAGGAGAGGCATCTTACGCGAGGATTGGACGAGATTTTGGCCTTGCTGAAGCCAGTTGAGCACATGCTCCCTCCATTCCGTGCTATCTTTTCTCCGCACGATAATCCGGATCGTCTCTCGGATTACCATGTAAAAAAAGCGTTTCTAGATGCTGCACGAGCAGGTAAATGTGAGTATATGCACTACTATCCGTTTGTCACATTCTCAGTTGCCACAGATGTCAACCTCAAAAAACTCCCACAAGTCAAAAACTACGGTTGGGCCTCTGCCTGTCTTCCAGGATCGCCCGCCCGACTCACTGAAGCGCCTATCAATCAATACGCCCGCCCGCCGCATCGTAAATTCGGAGGCAAAACCTTCATTCACGATCATCAAGCTTCCATGGACCCATGTCAGAACCCATACATATTTTACCACCACGCACAATACGTTGTTCATGACCTCGGTCCTAGGGCAAAGCAAACAGTGGGAGCACACTTCGCGTACTGCTCCACTCCTATTTTTCACGACATACAACCTCCTACGTTCATTTCCTGGGTTGAGGATGTCATGCCCCGGGAAAATGATCCGCCATGGGAGGAGAAAACCGACGAGAGGTTGATGTGGCGAGGAAGTAATACCGGAACACATCATAGTGCGAAAACGAGGTGGATATATGCTCAACGTATCCAGTTAGTTCAAGTTACGAATGAACTCAACGGAACGGAGAGGGTCCTATCTCCTCTTGTCGACGTCGACGGCGCGGCTATTGGCAGCAGATTAAACTCAACGACGTCAACAGCAGCACAGGATCATGCAAGTGGCGCCAATGAACGTGATGAAGGCGTAATTGATGTTGGTCGTAGTCGACGAGTAGGGGAAGGAATCGAAATTCCAAAATCGATACTTAACCCAGCGATGATGGATATTGCTTTTACAGGTCACCCCATAGGGTGCTCTCCACCAAGCTATTGTGCGTATATGGAGACACTATTTGAATGGAGAAGAAGACAAAATTATGCTGGAAAGGAAGCTGGCATGCACAAATATTTAGTCGATGTACGTTCTTTTTTCTTTTCTTTCTTTCCATCTATATAAATACACACTAACCACTGACACATAGGTTGATGGGAACGGATGGTCGAGTAGATTCAAGCGTCTGATAACCACCAATTCTCTTGTGTTCAAAGCTACTGCTTATCACGAATGGTATGTATGGTGTTATACATCCGTCGTTGCCTCTTTGCGCCTGACCTATTCAACTACACAGGTGGCTAGATAGAATCCAACCATGGGTACACTATGTACCTGTACAAGTTGACTACTCCGACCTATACGATGCCTACTTATTCTTCCGCGGAGGGGTTTACGGAGAAGGAAGCCACGATCAACTTGCTAAGCAAATCGCGTATGCTGGACGTGAATGGAGCAAAACATTTTGGAGAAAAGAAGATATGACTGCGTATTTCTTCAGGTTCGTGATTTTAGACCAGGAAATGGTACCTCTATCTGACTTTCTCTCCCTCTTGATTTTAGGTTACTTCTAGAGTATGCACGAGTGACGAGCTTGGATAGAGAAGCTATGTCTTTTGGTTCATGATGCGTTACAACCTTCCCGACTTTCCACTGCAGTCCTGAGTGCTTGAGTCCTCGCACTCCAAACTCGCACCCTGCCAATAAGGAAAAACAAAAATACCGCACGCGGGCACCTTCTTTGAGACCTCTTTGAAATCATATATACCTACTTCAAACTCAACTATGTACAATGTATAACATATCGGCAATGTTCTCGGAAGCACTTACTTTCTCACGGAGACAAGTACTTTTATGGGAAGTGTGGCGGCAGTCGCACCCTTCGCACTCGTCAAGATCAGTTGAAAAGTTTGCTACGTCCACTAAGTATGCCCATTGTGTATCTGTCGCGCAAACCCTCCCCGAACATCTAAAGACGCTCATTTATCATGATACACAGCTCCTCGGGTCTGTAAGTCTGGGCCCAACCTGTACAGTACAGCCTAAGGATGCCTACGTATTTTTAGAGATAAGTCCATCTGTCGCTATCGTGTCAAGCCCTACTCCGCGTATGCTTAGATTATAAAGCAGTGGTCGACATTTGGCAAATTTTACCTTCTGCAAGCCAATCCCAACACTCAAGCATTAATATTAAGTACTCGAGTTTCAAGCATTTCCCCCGCTTCCCCAGGCACTTCTCATGGCTCAAAGAAGAAATGGGGTATAAATCTCTACGAGGCTCAGGTACCTAATACAGTCGAACCTGCCTTATCCCATGACTGTATAAAGCCATAACCTGCGTAATCCCGTAGGTTTTCTGTCCACCAAATCCTCGGTTCAAGAGGGCTATTTTGACCTGTAATAACCATAACCCTACAATAACCCATAGCTTCGGATGTCCACCGAGAGCTATGGGATAAGATAGTTTCGACTGTAGCCTTATTGACTCGGATTTACTTGTGAGCGACTGTTGACAAGTCGAATGGATTCAAGTGGGTCCCGGTGAAACGTGATTATAATTAACAACTTTTGAATATACTGAGGGTGAGATGCTACATGATTATTATGAATATAAGGATGATTAAGTTATGTAAAGTAAAGTAGTTCATGGAAACTAGTGTGTACCGTACCCTGACTTTTGTGATAGATGTTATAGTAGAAACACAGCGAAAGCAAACACGAAAACTCGAGAGCATACCGAAAACGAATTTGGAGGGATTATTATATAGGCTTCCTGCAATCAAAGAAAAGTAAGTTATGGATCACAGCCTGCTTTATTGTAGTGTCTGAAAGGAGACTTTTGATCCCCTTCTTCCTGCGAGAAATATCCTTGTCTGCGCTTCCTTTCGGAGTCCCACTTTACTTGGATACTCTTCGACTCAGGTGGAGCCTGAACAGCGTCGGGGATCATGGGATCTTGGAACCGAATTAGCCCAACGATCTGTCCTTGTCCTGGCCATTCCGCTGCTAAGGCTTCAGAATTAGCCTGAGCCCGCTGGAGGGATTCGTGTGACGAACCGTTGACGTTATTGGCATCTACAAAAGGAAAGGGAAAAAAACCGCAAAGAGAATATGCGGGGGGTTTCAGCGATCAGTGATGATGGCAACAGGGAATAAGGATTTTAGAAGGACATTTTTGGTCGAAACGCCGGAGAAGACATTGCGACCCTTGACTCTTACCTGGATTTTCCTCCACACTAGATAGAGCTCCCCACGTGCTCGGTTGAGGGTTGTGCCGTGCTGGGAAGCGGATGATTTTAGGAGAGGTGTCTTCAGGATTGCCAATGGTTTCACGTGGCGAATTGAATGAGACAGTTGGGTCAGGGGAGGTCCTCACGTTATTATTCGGTTGAGAAACGCTCCTCGTAGACGAACGTGTAGGGCGGGGAGGCGGGTAACTCGACCCGCTAGAGTCCTCCCCATGAGCATTAATACCCGACGATATTCTTCGAAAATCGGAATTGGCCCGAAAAATTTCTGAAACGTTGCTACCTATTATAATAGTGAGCGTCGGGATTTTTTTCTTGTCGTAAAGTTTCTCACCTGATCCAATCGGAGAATTAATATTCGATGAAACTCGCCTTTCCCCAATATTCGTATTCTTTTCGTAACGAATTTGGCGAGGAAAGCGCCCACCTGGAACACCTAAAAATAGCGAGGTGCTTAATATTGGCGACGACACTCGCACGAAAATAAAGGGTGATTGATTGATTGCTTACTGCTATTTCTGGGGTCACTCACGCTGTGTGGGTCGGTGTAGTCCAGACCTGATGAAGTGGTTATTTATGAGGTCACGTTCCGTACCAGGAAGAATAGTAAGCACCTGAATGACTGGTGGCTCGACTGGGTGGCCGGATAATTCCTGAGTTAGAGGCTATTCTCGGCCAAGGATCTGGACGCTCTGCATTTAATTTTAACGTTATGATATGATTCGTGGCTATGATGATACCAACCGGGAGACCCACCTGCTAACATATCATACGGCTTCTTCCTGGTCGGTCTTGCGCGATGATCTGAGAAGGAAGCATATTGATCAGAATGAAATTCCGTGTTACGTCAGGAATGGAGAATTGTTATCCCCCCGTCTAGAGTACCAGATCTGTTAGTCGAAGCGTGCCTAGCCATTGGAGAAATATGTGGCTCGGATTCTTGCGTTTCTGGACGATGATGTATGAAAAAAGACGGAATAAGGTAAATAGATCATGGAGCACATACCTTGCCGATCTTGAGCTTGCATAGAGGACGGCTCCATCCAACTCTCATTCCTTGTGTCCGGAAATATCGATCCTATGGCAGGTGGTGGTATATCAGAAGATTGACATAGATAGGTTATCATTTCACATTAACGTACGTGACAGTCGACTTGAACCCGTCGAAGACCCTTCTCCCTTATCGGCGCCAGGATGATAATGGGATACGGTCCTCCTTGGAAAAACGCGTTGTGTTCCTGTGGAGCGGTCAAATTGATGTGAAGGGAACGCAGGGAGTAACGCACCTGTGGAACCACTGGCATAGACACTCGGATGCCTCGTCGCTATCTGAGGGAGGATAATCCTTCCATCCGGTCTGCGCGGAAAATATTCTTCCTTGATATGGCAAGCTGGGCAGAGGCAGGCGTTGTGGCTGGCACTGTGTTGGATGTCGCCTTGCTGTTGATATCCACGTGTGTTTTCAGCCCCAACTAGGTGACCATGGTAGGCACTGGCTGACCGAACGCGTGGTGTCGCGTTCATAACCCGCAGGATCCAACGCGATGACGCCTCGAGACGAAAGGCCGACCGCGATAAAGTCCAGCGAGCGTGAGCTCGAGCAAGATGCACCCTCCTTCGACTTCAACTTGCAAGAAGCCGTCGAATTAAGTTAGAGTCAGAGGGCGAACCAACACGAAGTTGAAACTGGGCCACGACAGTCAAATACTGAAAAAGGGATAAGTATAAAGAAAGAACCAACCAAAAAGCGTTAAGCGCTTAGTGTTCGCATTTGATTTCTGCCAGATTGATTTAGAGGGATCATAGATCTCCACTCTGTTGTTGACAATTCAAAGGGGGTGTGGGCGGACATCATCATCCCGTAAGGACAAGGTTCCTTTGTCCATATCATCATGATCAATTGGCGTGTGTAGTCTGAATTGACTAAGTAAGCTCAGCGCGAGGGGGGTGACTGAATGCATTCCAGAGCGGCAAGAGCTGTGCCAACCAGGCTAGAAAATTCTCTGGATCCCCGTAAGCATGGGAACCCTTGTGAAATTGAACAATAAAATGAGAATCTACACACTCTTCTTGATTTTCATTTGCCAATTATTGGCCATCCAGCAAAAAGTGAAAATCCGGCGTCTCTGTGATAGTCGCTAACAAACTTGCACTACGCACGTATTCTTACCAAATTCGAAGTCGATAGCCTCGTGTCACTGATGAGAAGAAGAAACCTATGTAGCATATGATGTAAACATCTGCCGTACTCAAGCTAGCACAAGAAACACGTTTCTGAGGAGAACTGCCGAAAAATAGGTTCAGTTCGAAGTAAACATTGAAAATAGTACAATCTAAGTATTATCTCACCAACAACCTTTGGATCATCACTCTGATAGCGTACCACTTTCGTCTCAGACGCAAGTTGTATCCGCTAATCTCAAGTACTCCCTACTGAGCACCCCTGCATAGGTCAATGAAGTACAAATCATGCAGAGGGTCGTTCAGGGCAGTGGAAAAGGTTCAAGTGGATCGAAAAGGAAATACTTCCGTAACGAAATAAGAACGGAAGCTAACAAACCGTAAACGGGGCCGAACATTAAATTTCATGTTTTACTTATGTTCATACATACCGGATCCCTGTCAGATCAACAGTCGTTGGCAGAAGTGTATTGAACAAACAGACATGTGGCATAACCGTTCCACTAAAATACCTACCTGAACCCTGACGGGTCAATTGAAAGAAAGGTGCAACTCAGGAGTGGAAAGACGCAACTAAACTTATCAGTTGATAAACAGGGCGCCGAAATATTAATTGCAAGGGGGAATTATATGTTTCGAATAGCTGGGAATAAATAGAATACAATTCAGCTGGGTCATCGTAGCCCAGAACGACGTAGAGGTTTATGTATGTATGAATGTATGTAGTAATAGCCTAAGAGGTACACGAGTCGGAAAAGACAGATGAAAAAACACAAAAGGAAATTGGAAAGGGAATCGGCCTAAGACTCAAAGATTCTCGGTGAGGGGGATTGGATGGAGAACAAAAATTTCCAAAGGTGGAAAGACGCGAAAAAAGTATGTAATTGTGGTTGTAATTTGCGTGAAGGAACGTACTAAAAAGAGGATCGGGGCAGAGAACTTTGATTTTCAGTTGATAGAGTTGGGAGGTGCGACAGGTGCGATGATGATGACGAGGCAGAACTGGGAAAGAAAAAACTCAAATGGAAAGAGAAGACAGTCAATGAGTGTGGTAATTGGCATGCCCGAAGCTGCCCGAACAATCGAGGAATGGAACTGCAAAGACGAGAGCGAGAGGAGAACGAAAGGAGATGGATGGGAATAGAAGGTCGAAAAAGATATACTACTGTATGATTCAGAAGGAAAAATTCAAAACAAGATAAACCAAAGAAAAACGTCCGCTTTTGTTTGTTCTTCTAATGCTGATGATGGCGATGGCGGCGTCGATGCAAGTTTATAATCTGTTAAAAGAATTAGTAAGATACTTCAATGGCCACAGATCAGAAAGAAGACATACATCCAATCCTTTCAATTGCCTTGAGGCAATTACATCTTCTTGCCCAGGGTCAGGCTTCTCATACTCTCCTCCAAGATATCCGTCAGTGCCTGTGAGCAGCATTTCTTAGAATCGTCCTGCAGGGAGAGACTCGACTTTGAGGCCGATGCAATAGGCACCGTAGAACTGCGTGTCAATTTAGGAGTCGCGGGTGGAGAAGCCGGCTCAACATCAACCACCTTCAGTACAGCCTTGCCCGAAAGAACACGTTGAACCTTATCAGAATCCCAGTTCGCAGATCCAGAGCTCGATGGAGCTGAAGAAGCGGTAGATGAAGACGCCGATGATGAGCCACCGGTGAAAGCATCCCAGAAAGCAGAGCCAAGTTTGCGGAAAACGGTTTGACTCGCCATAGCAGCCAACATAGCTTGCTGTTGTTCCTTCTCCCGTTGTTGTTGCATTTCGCGATCCTTGGGTGATGAAACCGAGAAGAACTTGGGGTTGAGCTGAGGAGACGAAGGCGGGCTTGGGTATACCGAAGATGTGTGCTTGCCAGAAAGCAAAGCAGAGAGGGTGCCGCTGCTGCCGCTGTATGTTGTAGGAAGGTTGGGCTTGGAAGAGGGTGTGAAGAAGTGAGGACGCATATTGGATGCGAGACCGGATGTATTGGTGGGTGGTGAGGAGGGGGGTGACGGTGAGTGGTTTTGGTTTTGGTGCTGGTGTTGAGCAGCCATCTTGCCCCATAGGTGCATACGGTACCTATCATAAGATATATAATTAGGTTATCGAATTAAAAAAAAAAATTCTTAGAAAGACTTACGCGTCGAGAGTCTTCATAGTAAATGGATTCAAATCTGAGAAACCGTCGAAACCGCTGAGACCCTTGTTGACGCCAAGACCAGAACCGGTCAAAGGTCCATTAAGTGCTGGGTTCATGTTCTCTTGCAGGCCTCTGCGAACTACAGAGCTAACATCAGGGACCAAAGTGGTGTGAACAGGCGTGTAACCACCACCAACGCCAAGACCACCCCAGAAGCGGTTGCTCATGCGTGGTGAAGAGGAAGCTGGAAGGTCTTTCTGCGTGTTTGCAGTGAGAAGAGGAGAGCTGGTGGAAGTCGTGGTTGACGAGGCAGCGGCAGCAAGTGCTTCCGCAGCACTCTGCTCGGGAAGAGGAGCGGGAGGTGGTAAGTTGATGGGTCCATTACGTCCGTCAAGAAGGGCTTTCTTGAGGGCTGCAATTTCCTGTCGAAGAGCAAGATTCTCAGATTCGGTGGAACCGAGTTGTGTCCGATAATGATCGAGCATACGATCCCGCTCAGCAATATCGCCCTCCAAAGTAGAGATATACTCTGCCCAGCGGTCAGCATTTGCAAATGAATGAAGAAAGAAATAATCATACCCTTTCGGCGAACTCGGAAATTCCTAGCACTGATCTTGTTTCTCAGCTGACGTTTTTCCTTACTAGTCATCTTGGCAAAGACTTCAGGTGAAGGTCGCCAGTCATGAGGCAGATCATCGTCATCTTCATCTCCCGCCTCACTTTCAGTTTTCGACGACTTGGCCGCATTACCCGAAGTAAGGAAAGGACCAGGTGTTGATGTCGTGGCGGTGGCAGTCGCGGAAGTCTTAGCTGCCAAAGCCTTCTTGGTGGCTGCCGAAAAACTAGAGGCGGAATTCTCTTTCTCTTTGCTGACAGCAGAAGTGGCGGTCTTCTTCACCACACCGCCACTCTGCACGGTGCCTTTCCTAGCTTTGCCATGTCCTCCGACCTTGACGGGAGCGATGGTGATGGTGGGTGATGATGGTTTGTCTGCTTCCATCCTTTCCACAGGAGACTGCGGTGAATCTTTCTCATCGGATTCATCATCGCCTTGATCACTGATCGCAGATGGTGTGTCGACAAGTTGAGGGTCAATTCCTCTTGCCTGGATTGGATCTTCCATATGCATATTGACAACGCCCAAGGCGCTCATATCCATAGGCATACCCATGCTGAATGTGTTCATGTTGATATCATATCCGCCTCCCACAGCTCCACCGCCATATCCACCATCGATCCCCATCCCGCTTAGGCTAAGGAAATCGGTGGGTGGCATAGCAGACAGTGAATCAACTACCTTCATGTCGTCATCATACAGTGAGAAGAAGTTATTCTGGCTGGCCTCGTCGTCATGTACCTCGGGGAAAGATGTTGGCAATGAGTCCTGTGGGGGTGTCAAGATATTGTGCGGTGATGAATCCCGCGAGCCTGACGGTGGCGAAGATTGAATAGAGCTGCTTCCGAAAGACGCGAAGGTGTTGTTGAAGAGCTCGGTGTCGAAGATGTCGTTGAGCTCAGCTGGGTAATCTGGGAATGAACTCGAAGACCCAGAAGTAAAATATGATTGCTGAAAAATGGGGTTGTCGACGAGCATATTGAAAGGTTATGTACTAGGCGTCAAAGAAATTAAGCCTTGTCGTCGTTTATAACGATGAAAAATATATGTTGGTGGTGAGTCCCTGTCTCTTGAAAGAAAAGAAAGGACAAGACAATAGTTGTTGGTTGGTAGTGGTTGTGGTCTAGGAGATTCATAAGCAGGGCAACTGCGATACATAGCCAAATTATGTAATCTTCCCATGGCCCAGTTATGACTCCGACTCGAGTCTCAGAGGCAAGCCGTAGGCCAACGCGTCCTGTTGTTACGCGGCACAACAAGTTTGACCGCCAGGCGCCAAACGTCGAGTTTTTTTTTGTTAAGCAAGATTTTCGTCATTTGTGCTCTTTACATATTAAAAACATTTACTTATAACTTGTAGAGCAAGCCAGACCACAAAAATCAGGAAGAACTCGGAATCGTTGGTGGATTCAAATATCCCATGCAGTGATCCCCAACGAAAACAAAAGAACGATCAGACAAAGACGGTCGTTGCGTTCTTTGTCTGGGAAGGCCTAGCGTCCGCCTACTTTGTGTCTTGACTATCAAAAGTGATTATCCCTGCGACCTATTAGCATTCGTACCCAGGTGAGCTGGGTGAGCGCATCAACGACTCAAACATGATGCAAGAGGGGTTAAAGACGAACTCCACCAGGCAATTATCAGATAAGATATTACTCATCGCATAATGCTTTTCCATAGCTGCAGAATCCAGATGGAACTTCGACGCAACGAAACAAATGAGAATTCGAAGTTCTTACCTTGGCAAGGCTGCGCAGAATACGTGGCACCACTTCTTTCTGTAGCTGAATTGGATCAGGCAGTGTTGTTGTCTAAATTAACTGCGCACTGTCCGGAACTCAAAATATTTCTACTTACGCGTCTTCAGCCGGCTGCGCTGATTTAATTTTTTGATTATACTGTCCAAACAAGCAAGAACCATTGTCTCGATGTACTTGTTTCCTACCCATGACAATTTGGAAATCATCCAAGACCATCAATGGCTATGGCTGGTTGCGCCCTTTTTTCTATGCCAACTACCCCAATTCCTCTGCACTGTCCTGGCGTCTATTTCGAGCTTGCTGCTTCACGTCCGGGTTTGTCTGCTTAATCAGTCAGTATCGCATGCTTATCACCTCTATATCTGGATCAGGGGTACAATTCAGTGGTTCTGTATAACCTTGTTCCCCCTCCCAGTCCTTGTTCGCCACCTTCTGACCGCTGAACTGCTGGAATTGCTGAGCTGGATAAACATATTGCCTCCGGGTCCGCACCTTGCGTTCGAATGACTAGTTCCAAATGAAAGGGCGGTGACAGATTCTTGGTATACGAATAATATTTTTATCACTGAACAATCTAACCCCTCAAAATACACAAGTAATTGAATCACTGGCCCCAAGCGGGCCACTAGAGTAATCTTGCTTATGTGGACTTGGCTATTTATACACTAGCTTTCAGCAAAGGTTGTTGACGGGGTGAAAATGATATATATCTTGAAATACTTACATCATCAACAAATACACATATTATGGATTTTGCAGAGGAGTCGATTAAATCATTGAAAAGCACGCGACTAAAAATATCACACACACACACAGATGGTTATTTTTAGATTTTTCTGAAAATATCGAATTTTCGTACCTTGTAATCTTTTTCTATGCATCACTATCGACTCAAATAAAGTGCTTGGCCTTTTTATGCTGGAAATACATCAAAAACGATCCACTAAATAAAGGCGAACAAGCGTTAGAAAAGATATGCGACACGAACCTGGGTCAATGCGTGATGGGAACCGAAAGCCAACCCGCAAGGTTTGCAAATGTATCGAGTGGAACGATGGTTCTTTGCCTCGCAATGACGACGGAGCCCATTTACTGTAACGCAGACCTTGTTTCAAAAACTACAAGAAGGTGCGATTGGGCATTTCGCATGTGGTATGAAGTTCTTGAATGTGGCGAAAATCTCTTCACTTGAGTCGTAGCTGTGGGATGGAAAGAATATTATGGGCCCTTTCCAAAATATATAGCCTACTCGATAGAGTTGATGTATCATTCGCGTCGTGGAAGCGGCTGCGGGAGAGGAAGGATATGCGCAATATGTCCTTAAAAAAAGGCTACGATGAAAGTTTTCGAAAGCTAAAGCATGATTAAGCGCCTAACCTGAGGAAACCCATAGCCAATGAAAAGAGTCCCATATGAGTATTACAATATAGGGTGCGAGGTAAAGCACTCGTCAGTATATTTACTGATGCGGGCTCCATGATTCAAAATTATACTCGTGGTCTTGGAGCGCGGAGTAATCAGCGCCATCGGCAGAAGAGATACATAAATTTGAGAGCAATGTTTTTTGCTTGTGGCCCACCAATTCTGTTATTCAAAGCGTTTTCCCTCGGATTCAGTGCAATATTGCCCGGATGGGACCCATTTAAAGGTGAAGATAATGGATCATTCCGAATTAGAAACTTCTGAACGTAGAGACGTGTTGTATAAAAGGAAATCAAGCGAGCGGGCCATTCTTGAGCCTCACACATATATTAGTACCATTGTGCCCCACCACGGAGAATATCAAAGGAGAATACTCGTACTTCAGACGTCTCCACCTCTGGGACAAGAGAATTTAATACAAATGTCATATCCCACGTGAAAGGGTGAAGGAACAATCTCAGTTTGACAGAAGCATACCACGCGAAGAGAATAGAAGAAAAGAATTTTCGAGGATCTTTCAACAGCCTTGCCACGCGCGGCCTCCGTTGACAGAATTGTCTTGGTATCCAATTGTATGTACTGGACTCCTGTTTAACGGAGGTTTTTCGGCCATGTCACCGATGAATTTGACGCCAAAAGAAGTTGAATACAAGCGATGGTTTAACCGTATGTCTCTCGATCACGATTTAAAAATCCTGCCCGTGCCTTGCTACTTTGACGTATTGGCTTCGTGGCTTTGAGTGCATAGTTGAGGGAACGGACCTTGGAAATCTGCATTGATTCCAGTCTCTTGACGTTCTTATAGGTACCGTTCTACATATTTCTATCATGACGGATCAGTCAACACATCCTGCGTGGCATGATGTAAATACGGCTAATGCTCGGCAATCGCATGCTCCAAAAGATTGCCTCGGTCTCGTGGCGGCCCGCTGACTTCCGCTTCCAAATCGGGTAATTATTCCCCGATTAGCCAAGTGCGAGTCCGAAAAAAAAAAGAAATACGTGTCATCAATAGGGGCCAAGACGCGAGGAAATATTCCAAGAAACTGATATTTCAAATAATCTCCCTTATACACTAACGTAGTGGCCATCATTCTGATATTATCACTCTCCAATAACTTCTTAAACGCAGAAGGAGAATACTCGTAAAAAGACTATAAAATAAGCGACATCAGCTATTTTTGTCGTGTCAACATTCCATGTGACGGGTCCATTCTCGAAAATGTGGTTTTTAGCGGACCGGGGAAGACAAAGAGACAGAAAGTTCATCGAAGTATAAAATGCCTTGGTTTTACGTAGAAAACCTTCAGGTCACTACCCAGTCATGAACTTCGGCTTCAAGTATCTTCTCGCCTATCTCGTCGTCGCTCTCCCAGTGTTGGCTCAGTCCAGCTGTGGAACTCTCCCAGCGACGATCAACTTCAACGATGCTAAGCTTAGCAGCCCTTTCGTCTTCCTTAACGGCACAGCCGTCACCACCAGGGAGCAATTCGCCTGCCGTCAGCAAGAGATTAACGCTCTTTTCCAGAAATACGAGCTCGGTACACTTCCACCCAAGCCTTCCTCCGTCACTGGTTCAGTTTCAGGCAATACCATCTCCGTCACTGCGAGCAACGGCGGTACTTCCATCTCGTTTACCGCAACCATCACACCTCCGTCTGGAGTCTCCGGCAAGTACCCTGCCATTATTGCCATTGGTGGAATGAGTATTCCCAGTCAACCTGGTGTCGGTGTCATCACCTTCAACAACGACGACATTGCCCTTCAGAACGACGGAACCAGCCGAGGAAAGGGAAAATTCTACACTCTTTACGGCGCCAACCACTCCGCAGGTGCCATGATGGCCTGGGCATGGGGTATTGGTCGTATTATTGATATTCTCGAGTCAACCACCGGCCACAACATCGATACTACTCACCTCGGTGTCACTGGTTGTTCAAGAAACGGCAAGGGTGCTTTCATTGCTGCAGCTTTCGAGCCCCGTATTGCTCTCGGCCTCGTTCAAGAGTCAGGCTCAGGAGGTGCTGGATGCTGGCGTATTTCCAAAGCTATGCTTCAAGCCGGTGTTTCCACCCAGGATGCCGTCGAAATCGTCGGCGAGAACGTCTGGTTCTCCCCTAACTTCAACCAATACGTCAACAACCTTGCTCAGATCCCCTTCGACCACCACATGCTCGCTGCACTCGTTGCTCCTCGTGGTCTTTTGATCATCGAGAACGACGGTATTGACTGGCTCGGCCCACAATCCGTATGGGGATGCCAGACAACGGGCGCTAAAAACTACCAGGCACTCGGCATTAGTGACTCCATGGGAATCTCCATGGTCGGAAACCATGCACACTGCTCGATGCCTTCCTCCCAGAACGGTGATGTGGCTGCATTCGTCAACAGATTCCTGAAAGCGCAATCCGGTATCAACACCAACATCATGCACACTGACGGCGCTAACAACGCTGGATTCGTCCCCGCCAACTGGATTACTTGGACCGTTCCGGACCTTACCGGAAACCTCCCCGCGGGTGGATCATCTTCAGCACCTGCTGGAACAACTACCGTACCAGTCACATCAGCACCTACGACAACGCCTGCTACCGTCGCCCCAACAACAACAGCCCCTGCTTCGGGAGCTGTACAAGCAAAATACGGACAATGTGGAGGTATGTACACACGTTAGTCTTTAACCTTTCCAAATATAACGAGACTTGCAGGAAACGGATGGACTGGACCAACTGTCTGCGCAAGTGGTTCAACTTGCCAAGCCGTTTCTCCTCCATGGTACTCTCAGGTAAATAATAATAATCGTCAGTCAGCCCTAGAAGAGGAATTGACCTATTCTTTTACAGTGCCTGTAGAGTTATCGAGGTTGCTTTCTCAAGTCAGTTTAAGTGTAGTAGTACATACCGCAAAATCCAATGTAAAATCAATGTAAAATATGACGTGGACGATAACTATTTTTCACTACATTTGTTCGTGGCAATTAGTAGCAATCAGAGTCATAAGAGTATACGCCGCGTCAGAATTGAAGTTTACACTATAACTGGAGCGAATGGAATGACCTTCTTTAAGATTTAAAAAAAAAACAGAGAAAGAATTGAGAAAGAAAGATAGTTTAAAATTGATTTCAAAGAAAGAATGGTCACGGCCGCCGCCAAACATAACGAGCACGTGTACGTGACTAGTCGCACATTTTGTCACAGCCGGAGCCAACACCCGGCTCAAAACTTTGCTCGCAAAGCTTTCAATGACGACGAGACAAGCCGTTAATAACCACGAACACTCTTTCTCTCCTCATGAAACCAGGAGCGATTTGCAAAACATGGCGAAAAATTGCTTGGTCAACACTATAACTCTGACAATAACCAGTTTCTCGCATCGTTGTGTTTTACTTGATGACTAGAAATGCCTGAGCCACCCATCTTGAAGTATTTCTGCGGAGCGATGACGTCGTTGATCACGTCAGGACGCTCAAGTCGATTTCCAGATGTTGCTCAAAGATTAATTCGAACACCAATAATGAATCTCGAAAATCGGTGGGGAGCTCTAACCAACCTGGTTTTGGATGAAGTTACCGACGTCGCCAAACTTCTTCAAAGCATGCCTGGGCTCATATCCTGCTTTTTTTTTTTTGTTTTGAATGTAGTTAGCGTGGACATGCGTCCAACGAGCATCCATCCATATATTGTCCTAACGTTCTGTAGTAACTGACAATCACCTCAGACAGACCCGTTTTGTGATTCTCTACCTTTCCATTGGTGGGGTGTCCCACGTTTCTTTGGGTCGATGAAGGCAGACAGTATTTCATCCCAAAAGAAATTCTCCTGAACCTAATGGAACTTCAAAAGGCAGGGTTCGAATAGCATACGTTGCTGTGACAAAACATGGCAACTTCGATTTGTTTCATGGCCTAGGATGAGTCGCCGTTGCATTTTTCCATGTTCCAGATAAGTACCTATAGTGAATACTCCACAAATAATCTTATTTTACGCTCAATCCACGGCTTAAATGGTTATTTGCTGACTTTCGACCTGTTTTTGCATTTCGCATAAATAATACACATACATGGAAACCAGAGCACAAGAGACCAAAACACAGGAGTGCCAAGCGTGGAAGGTAATAGTACAGAAAGAACGAAATTATAGTACATATTTTGTTCGGATTTCTTTGTCGTTATCACAGCTCATCCGAGAAGGCTGAAAGACAAATCAACGTCGCCATGCTCTGACGACGTTCATGTGTGTCTCAGCACCCCTAGTCTGCGTGAGGCAAAAAATGATAGTAAAGAGTGTATGAGACACACCATGGGAATTATGCAATGAGCAATTTGTTGGAAAACCTGGCGGACAAACCGTCATAAAAGTTGATAATTTCGCCTGCCTGAGCCAAGCCACACGTGAGGCTCTCCAGGTGTTGGACTAGAGCTGAAATCAGGGTGTATTCCCTCTGGCATTTAGGACATTTAAATTCCTTGTCGTCATGAGCGGCTGAGTTCAAATGTGAATTGAGGCCAGCCAGCGACAAGAAGCCTTTCGGACACAGGAAACATTTAAATTCACTCCCATTCCAAGTGTTTGACGTCGCTTGGTGTACTGTTATCGGTGCTGGAGGTTCAATAGGTCCAGTAATCTGCTTCACAGTAATCTGGGGAACGACATCCAAAGCTTTGACGGCAGAGGTTATGTGGTGACGTGTAAAATTTGGATGACACCCTGACTCAAGATGGTGTGCCACTGCGGATGGCTTGCCGAATGATGCTGGGCATATCAAACAGGTAAAAGGACGTTCCTGCGATGCGGCGACAGCTTTTCCGACTCTTCTAGAAGCGCCGTTGCTGAGCTATGTTATAGGAAAATCATGAGTAAGTAGGCTTGATACGCATAGATGAGAACTGACGTTGTTGGGAGTACCATCAGGGTTTATATGATGCTTCTTTGCTTGATGCTAAAATGACGGCGGATGTAAGTATGTGGCATCAATGAGTAAAGACAGTGCACTTGCTCTTTCCAGCTTTGAACGAGTACTAAATACCAGGTCGCATAGAGAGCATTTCCATGTCGAATGAGACTCCGCTTCAGATACTACATGCAGTTTGAGTGCCCTCTTATTTCCAAATTCTTTGCCACAAATGCTGCATGGGAAGGATGGCTTCCGGGCTATAACTTCGATTGAGCCTGGATGTATTTTTTCCCGGTGCTGCAAATTTTTTAGGGGGATGTTCTTGGATATAGGTTTGGAACATACCATATCAAAGATGTTTTCCGTAAAGAATGAGCGTTTACAGGTAGAACATTCAAAAAACCAATGTGAGCTGGGGATTGAGTTCATATGATCCTCCAGGGACTTTTCCCGCTTGAATTCCTTTCCGCAAATTTCGCACTTGAAGACATTTAGCTGCTGTTTTAAGGGTACGATGCTCTCCGTTTGAGGACATTTCTCAAACTGAGTGCGATCGGAAAAAGAGCCGGCGTGCCCTTTCTTGCGTTGATGCTAAGAATCTTGTCAGAATTCTATTCAATATATGGTTTCGCAGACTGCACCTTCTCCAAGAGTTCCTGAGTTGGGAATGGGCGCGCACACCCAAGACACACAATGCAATTAATGTGAGCAACGATAGTAGCATTTGAATGTTTCTCTAATTCGATGTTGCTTCCAAAATCTTCACCGCAACGTGCACAATTGAACAAATTCGGTTGGCAATCAACTGGTTGAGGGGAATCTGGTGGGGCATTCTGAGAGGGAACGAGTTCCCATTCCTCGACACCGGAGGCTGGTGTTTGAACATGTTCAGAATGCGATATACGTTCCGAAGGCGGAGTAAGGCTTCCAACAGTTCCATATGAAGTTACACCCGAGCTAAGATTTTCCCATGAATCAGAAGCTTCTGCTTCGGCGTTATCATGGCTTTCAGCGACAGGGCTCAGAGGTAAGCGATGGAAGGACAAGTCATGCTAGATACATTATAAATCAAAGACTTATCTGTGTAAATTAGAGACATAGATGCTTACATCTCTGAGCAACTTTTCGGTGACAAATACGTCCTGACACACTGAGCATTTCCAGTCTCCAGCTTCTGGTCCACCGTGCGCATCGAGCGTGTGAGTAGTTAGTGACGATAAACTTTTGAATTTTTTGTCACATTGCGTGCAATCCCGTATTTTCTTTGGCTTTGACTTGACCTTTGTGGTTGTATGCTATAGAGAGATAAATAACCAGTGAGCAATGACAGTAGGTTGGAAAGAAAAAGGAATCACCTCGATTGCAGGTCTATTGGACAGGATCGGGCATTCTTTCCTTTCGTGCTAATTTTTGCGTCAGTCTCATCAATGTGAAACGACAAATCATGTCAATTACGCGGCGGAGTCTTTTCGCAGTTAGAAACTCTGCAGGGCATTTGGAGCATTTGACGGGGGTGGTGTGACCTGCCTGGTGCTGGGATAACAGTTAGATCGCAGTTCTCCAGTGATATCGACCCGCCTACTTCTTGCTGCCTCTGTAGATTGGGTAATATGGCGGAACATACATCACATTTAAAAATGGGGCGTCGCTGCGGTTCAGAACCTGCAATGGTTGTATTATTTGGCTCCTAACAGGTTTCGATGTTGAAATGGATATCGTATAATTAGGTCAATGAAAGGATTTGACTTACTGTGACTATCGTCAAGCCCACGAGATCAGACGCAATAGCTTCGGAATCGCTAGCGCAATTATCTCTATGTGCGGTCTATAAAGGTAAATTGACATCCGAAATGGTTGAAGGGGAAGACCAGCTTACTGCATTTGTAGAGTCTTGACCGAGAACTTTGAGATTGTGACCTTGAGCTTCCTCGTGCTAAGAAACTCGTCAGAGATGATTAATGTGTATCTTTAAATCGTCTATATACTTTTCGCAATCCTTTGGAATCCATAAAGCAGCAAGGACATTCGATGCACTTATAACGGTAATAATGTATTGGATGATGCTGAAAGAAATGATTTGATCTTCAATTATTACAACTCGAATGCTCATTTGACTGACTTTTATGAGACCCTCAACTGTAGGAAATTCAATGGAGCATTCCGGGCATTTCCAAAGGGCCTTCGTGGTTCCAGCAGGGTCATCATTGGCCACGTTGGAGACTTGCGCATTTGCAGACTGATCTCCAGCTTGGATAGGAAGAGTTGGGCGCTCAGGAACTGGCCGATCATGACTGCCCATGTGCTGAAGATTAATAGTAAGGCATAATGCACAACGATACAGCCAACGTCAACGAACAAGTTCCAAATCTATCAGCAAATTGTAGGTCATACTACAACTGCCACATTTATAGTGGAAGTAAGCATGGTGGTTCGCGATGCAATGCGATTTCAATTCCTCGAAGGTACCAAAGATTTTCTTGCAAGATTTAGTTAGGCAATGCATACCGATTGTGGGCGGGGAAGAAAGAAAGGACTCACCTGGACACTGTATTCATACACGCCTCACCCGCGTTCCCACCTGAACTAATTACATTTCCAGATAGAAACGTCCAAGTGAATCGCCGCTTTTGAAAGGTTACATACATCTCATACGGCCGGAAGATTAGAGAACCTGACGATGTTACTGTGCGTCGGGTGTTCAAATGTAGTTGTCGGAATGTTTTCTGAAATTGAACATATTTAAAGGGACGAAATAGCCATAGACGGAAAATCCCGGGAGAATTCAACGTCACAAAATCGTCCTCTTCACCATGATCGTCCAGTGACCGCAGCGAACTCGAGCCTTTTTCATCATGTCCTACTATGTGTTTTCTTGCATTTATATATTGAATACCTCTAATTTCTCCTCTAATTCTTCCACAAATCTCGGTCTTAAAACCCTTCTGTCTACTCGTTTTCTAATTTCTATCGACCTGGAATGCTTCTGTCGTCGCGCACAACCGGACTGACAATATGACAATAAATGCGATAATTTCAACCACATATCATGTCTGTATAAAACCAACTATTCATAATCTTGATTTACGTTCAATTCGCTGCTTAAAATGGTTCCTAACTGATTTTCGGCCTGTTTTGCAAGAGACCAAAACACGGGTGAACGTAGAAGTTGGTCGAAGTAATATGTAATAGTACACGCAGAACGAATTTAATGTACACATTTCAGTCAAATTTCTTTATCGTTATCACAGCTTATCCAAGAAGGCTGAAAGACAAATCAACGTCGCCATGCTCTGACGACGTTCATGTGTATCTCAGCACCCCTAGTCTAGGTGAGGCAAAAAACATCAGTGAAGAGTATATGAGACGCACCATAAATTATTACGCGATGAGCAGCCTGTTGGAAAACTTGGCGGACAGACCGTCGTAAAAGTTGATGATTTCCCCTGCCTGGGTTAAGCCACACGTCCTGCTCTCCAGGTGTTGGACGAGAGCTGAAATGAGGATGAATTTGTGCTTGCACTTCGGACACTTGAATTCCTTGTCGTCATGTGCTGCCGAGTTCAAGTGAGAATTTAGGCCACCCAGCAACGCAAAGCCCTTGTGACACAAGAAACATTTAAATTTACTGCCGTTCCAAGTGCTTGACGTAGCTGTGTGGGCCGCTATTGGTTTTGGAGGTGGAACAGGTCCGGTGATCTGCTTCACTGTAATTTGAGGAACGATACCCAAAGCTTTGACTGCAGATGTTATGTGGTGGCGGGTGAAGTCTGAATGACACCCTGACTCAAGGTGGTGCGCCACAGCAGAAGGCTTGGAAAATGACGACGGACATATCAAACAGCCAAAAGTGCGCCCTTCTTCTTTAGTTGCGGTAGTGGCGGGTACGCCTCTGACGGGAGTACCACCAGGGTTGATACGATGCTTCTTTTGTTGATGCTAAAATGATGGTGAATATAAGCATGCGCTCAGATCGATAACGATTGAAAGGTAGGACACTGACCTGCTCGAGCTGTAGACGGGCAATAAACACCCGGTCACATACAGAGCACTTCCATGTAGAATGGGACTGCGCTTCAGATAGTATATGGGACTTCAAAGCTTTCTTTTTCTCAAACTCCTTGCCACAAATATCGCAAACGAAACTTGGCTTGCGAGAAATGACTTCGATACGCGTTCCAGAGTGACTACTCTTCCGGTGCTAAAGAACACTTCAGAATATTTCTTGGACACATTCCAAATTGACAAACTTACTGCGTTCAATTTTTCCTGGGTCAGATATGCTGCCTTGCAAGAAGAACATTTGAATATTTTATGCGTTTTTGCTCCAGACTTCTCGTGATCTGACAGAGCACTTTTGTTTGCCATTTTTTTGCCACAAATTCTGCATTTGAGCGATGGTTGTTCAAGTAGGGTTTGACGGGGAATGAGAATTTTAGGTCCTTGTTGCACATTTACATTCGAAGGTGAAACTACGTTGTGGATTTCTTTGGGGAGGTGTTTTTTTACACGATGCTAATACAAATGTATATTAGTGCATGGGCAAACGACTTAAGGATATTCATCAAATACCTTGCTAAGAAGTTCGGGCGTGAGAAACTTGCGTGGGCAGGAAGAGCATCGAAAAAAACAATGTGCGTTTGTCGAAGAGTCTAAATGATCCTTCAAGCCTGACGGAGTTCCGAGTTCTTTACCGCAAAGTGGACATATCAGTCCACTATTGGATGCTGAGGACAGGTGGTCATCGGCAGTGTCCAGAGTTACAGCCGCCAGGTTCGTATCAAAGAAACCGCCCTCAACCGAGATTTTTTCAGCCCCTGCATTATGTACATCGCTTGAAGATTCATCGAAGCTATGCGTCCGTTGTTGATGCTAAAAGTTTTGTTAAATGAAAAGGGAAGTACAGCTGGAAATCGTTGAGAAACATACCTTTTCGAGGCCATGTTTGGTTGGATAGGAGCGAGGACATAATGGACACGTCCATATAAAAAAACCCTTGATTACGATGTTGAAGCGTTCTGGTACCTCAGGACTTAAGATAGCTATTTCCCCGGCAATCTCATTTGTTAGAGGTACAGGACTGACACTTGTTAGCCGTGAGATTGGTTGGGGTGAGACGACATCCCAGTCGCCAACGATTGAACCATTTTCAGTGGCAGTGGGAGGGTTAATACTCGGTATGGGAGATAACGGAGGACTAAGGCTTCCGATCGTCCCATAAGAGGATATTCCAGAGGACATGCTTTCATAACCATCGACAGAAATCTCTTCGCTAACGTTGACAACACGTTCAAGAGATACATTGGCGAGTGCATTCTAGAGGCACCGTTAGTTTACATGAATATTGATTAAAGAGTAGCTATAGCGCAACGTACATCTTCAAAATTGCCTGGAATAGATCCGCTGATAGACGTGGGTGCTACCTCTTCCACAGCTGAATAATCAACCTCGACAGGGAGCGAATCACCAGGGAAATCATGGATCTTCATATGCTAGGATACACAGGTTAAATAGTGTCTGGGTCCATTGTGGGCACAACGAACCTGGTCAAGATCCGCTAGCTTTTGGTACGATTCTTCACAACCCCCGCACTTGAAAAGGAAGTATGAATGCTGCCTGACACGACAATGGGTCTTCAGCTCTTGGAAAGTTGGAAACTTTTCTGCGCAAGACTGGCAAGACATTGATAAGGGTGAGAGAGGGAAGGTGGAACTGAGGGAAGGGAATACGCACGAAGGATATATATACCAAAGACGCAGATTACCCAATCTTCCCACCACAACTAAGTATATAGAGTAGTTCTAATTGAAGGAAGAGCCCTATAGTCAGAAGGCGGTCCATATGACCTTTTTTTTATGGCATGTACAACACGGAGTTGCCCATCAAAGGTAATGCATTTGATGTGGCAACAGCGATAATAATAAAAACGCACAGCGGACAAAGCACCTAGTCCGTTCTTGATAAACAGCAGGACTCTCAATTCTTAAAACAGAACATTGTACGACCACGACGATTATACTATATCGGTGGTTTAAAGATTAATTCCTGGTGGGGGTTTTGAACACTGAACCCCTTGCTCCTGTAGAAAGATGTTTGGTACGACGAAAAGAGAGAGGTTGGCCTACACGTAATTAGCCTTTCTCCATAGAAATGTCGTCTGCAAGCGCGTACATGATTTATCTATGATGTGTATTCTGACGGGCCCGAGTCGAAAGAAAATAGTGAGAAGTTGGATGTTTGCCGGACTGTGTCTTCATACAGTCATGAGCCATAGTGCCACAGTCACACAAAGAGTGCCACGGGTGCTTTTAATCCATAAGAATGGGTACCCGGGAACAAGCAGATTCTCTGATAGATAACGGAGAGCAAGGGGTATACCAGTAAGGTCTGGTAAGGTTCAACACTGTTCAACATCTAAGCGACGCGCTCGGCGTCTCATGGCGGACCTCGAAAATTTGATTGAGCGCCCCCATTGATGATTTATCTGAGTTTGTATCGTCTATCGGGCCGGAATGTCCATAGACGGAAAGTCCCGGGTCATTTGCACGTCACAAAATCATCCTCTTCACCGCCGTCGACAGTGAACTCGAACCTCTCCATCATGTCCTAGTACGTGTTTTATTATTATCAATTGCTTGAAATATCTCTAAAGTACTCTGTCATTTACTCCTGGCGTCATGCAAACCTGTCACCGACTTTCAACGTCTCCTCCAATTTGCGTGGACCTCTATTCTCCTACTCAACTCTCGAACGAATAATTTGGACTGAAATGTAACCCCTGACAAAAATCATACTCTCAAATAGCCAACTCTTCGGCCGTGCCATTAAAAACGAGTACCTTGCCCTCGGTACATTCGGAATCACCTTTGGGAGTGCATACCTCGCTACTCGTGGTGGAAGCTCCGCTGCACAGGCAAAGCCTACGACTGTTGAGCAGGCAAAGCAGAGCGTCCCTGTTAACGCTGCTTCTTCGTGAGTCGTCGAATCTGTTACGATGGTTGTATTATATTTCTAAAGATATCTAATTGTTTCGCCTTGCGCGTATCCAGAGAGGAGGAGCAATTGTAGGTCAACGTTATGTATGAAGGGGGAGAAATGCTGATTTATTGTATATAGCATCTTGAACTTCATCAAGGAAGCCGAGAAGGAGAGCCAAGCTACAGCTTCCCATTAGGTGTACGGAGATGGTGTACAGTCAGGCGGAAACTTAACAAGTGCAGGGGCAGAGGGAGAGCGAAATACGCCCTTAGAATCACCAACGATAATGTCTGGTCGCTCTCAATCCATTTTCAAAAGATAGAATTTCCATTTCCATATACCTGGCCAAAATTTAAAAACCGGTCGCGCCTCAAGCTTCAAGCCTCAGTTCTGGTGCATTCTAAGGAGCGACCGCTTAATTTGAATTCGCCTGAATGCAGCATACTGCTAAATAGCTTTTAAGAGTTCACTAGCCTCTAGTAGGTGCAAAATCATTGGACGCGTAAAATAGGCTGTAGTCAAGGACGGAGTCAGTTCAGCCGGCCATCAGGGGTTTTTAAATATATCTTTACTTTTACAGTAACCTTCATGTCGACGACAGCAATTTCTGACTAACGACCCTGGGATATCACTTACGACGTTTGGGACTGTAGCCAATATCGGACGCACAGTACTGTCAGCATGAACGAAACCTCAACGCCTCCGTCATCCTTTCGCAGTGGTTTCTCAGGTAACGGTTTTTCAAGTAACGACGCGAGAGAAAAAGCGAAAACCGGGACAACACCACGGCCATTACACCTTACTCTAGGGACAGTGACTGGGGGTTCTGGGCCTTCTACACCAAAAAGTTCGAGCCCAAGTTCTGCAGGTCCATCGCAAACCACCACTGCTATCACGGCCCCGAGTCCAGGTGGTGAGGGAAACAACGTTACAGGCACGGCCGATGGTACTGGTCCTTCACGGGTAGTAGAAGGTGGCTCGCCGTCTTCTACTTTATCGACACCTCTCAGTCCAAGTGTGACGAGTCTAATATTGACCTCAAAAGCAAAGAAGAGATCGTCAATCACGTACATACCATCCAATGGTACAGGCCATTCGCCATCGCAAGCTCACTTCAACGGACGCGAATTGAACGATGGTCTAATGCGCAGCCCATTGGCAGGTATCGAAGCAAGTTGGAACTTGGCTGGCGGATTATCTCGGAGTAGTTCTCTAGGTGCAGGAGGTCGGGGTAGTAGTAAGGGGGTGAGCACACCTAGAACAGCGGCAAGGCTCAGCGACAGTCATACCGGCGCGAAAGACGCGACACCAATGTCTCCGCATGTAAAAGACAGACCGCCCGTCACTCTGGTTGAAAAGTGTGTGGTTTTATAATTTTAGTGTGTTGATGTGCCTGATATTTCATCATTCAGGCACGCAGAGTTGCTCCATTTTATTGCACAGAAAGAGTCTAAATGCCTCGAACTCCGCTCTCAGTTAGCTGTACATGAAGCTGAGCTTTTGGAATGTATGTGTTGTGTATATCCTTCAATGTGTATAAAGCTTCACTAATTATGCTCTAGTAAAACGAAAATGGGAACGTATCGTCAACCGAGGGTTTGGAAAGTCTCTTTCCCCAGGCGACACTTCATCAAATGCCCCAAGCACTTCACCTAGTTCTTCTTTATTATCGGTATCGCCCTCACCGCCGTCATCTTCTCTAACTAGTGCCAACTTTCCTCTTTCGAGTGTCCTTTCACCAACAGCAAATGCTCCTGGTGCAACCGTTGTGTTTGAAGGCATCAAGGAGGGAGTGCAAGGCATGAGTAGGCTGATAGCTGCTGGTCTCGAGTCCATTGTTCAAGTGAATGTAGTTGACAGCACGACTGACAAAGCACCAGAACAATCGAATACCATTCCATTCCGTTTGGGATCCGCACCACAGAAACAGCAGTCACACAACATGATTGGCAGCCTAAATCATGTTTACGGGCATGGACAAAAGGAATCGCAGTCTTCATCGTCCACCACAGTATCTGCTGTCTCCAGTGCGGGATTCTCTTCCTTGTCGCTTTCGAGCGTGTCGAGCACTGATACTCTGGCGTCGACTTCAACAAATGGTCTTATTAGTAACTCAACGAGTAAAGCTCACAGCTTCAGCGATGGCTCATCGACGTCGAAAAATACCACTAGGCAGTCATTCGACGTTGATGCTGACACGGAGGACGAGTTCGGAGAATTCGAAAACGGCCAAGCGAGCAAAGTATCGAGCACGAGGAGTAGTTTGAGTGGAAGGGACGTCTTAATGGTCTTTGATACCGGTGCGACACCTACTATGAGCCCAAATCCAGATTTCCAAAGGAGAAAGGATAAGAAGGCCAAGGCTGTATCACAGATTGAATTCCTGTCTTCTCAACCAAAAGTGGATGTGGATGCAGGGAATGTGGATTCAGATGTGTTTGACTGGGATGATGGATGGGATGAACCTGTGAGCGAAGAACAGGCGAGGGACAATGCTATAGCCAAAGCTACTACTGCGTCATCTTCTCTTGCATCCTCCCAAACTGCCTTAGAAAAACAGGCTCCGGCACATGGAAACGGACATTCTGGGAAAAGAATAGAGACAAATCTGCCTTATCCGTCTTCCCCTTTGACGCCTCTTTCGGCAATTCCTGGGTTAACTATGGGAATGAATGTAGCTCCTTCGACACAACAAATGAGCTCATGGGTGGGCAGCGTTGGAAAGAAATGGGGCGAATTGAAAGGCAGCACGACGTATGTATTACCTCTATGCAAGCTTAAACACGTGTTTACTTTTTCTTTCTTCGACAGATTCACCCGAAGTCAAAAAAGAGCCTCGGTCTTGTTATCTGATATGCAGCAAAGCATTGTATCTGTGCTTACCTCCCCTTCTACAGCAACAAGTGACGACTCTACTGCGTCATCATTCGCATCAGCGTCTTCGTCTTCTGCCCCATCCCAGAGCAGAACTTCAATCTCTCCACGGTCCCAAACGACGTTTCCTTCCAATGCCTCTCTGCAAAGTAGGAAAATACAGACACGACAACAACCGCAGTCCCAACGCTCCATGACAGTCTTGACCGGATCCTTGCTGGATGACTCTGATGAAGAAATCCGTGGAAGCAAGGACGAACACGCGAATGGCGAGGATGACGATACAGTGAGGATGAGAATGGGCTTGAGGATGTCGGCTCCTGTTATGGTGCCCGACTCTGTATCGCCTCTTACCCTTGTACCTAGTCCTGGCGGACAAGCGAAGAGCCCGAACGACCCAGATGAAGATGACTGGAATTGGTGATTTTATTTTCATCCTTCTTGAACACCGGCAGGTCTTGCATCTTCCACTCCTTGCCTTCGTCATGGTTCCCTTTCTTTCTCTTATTTTTGATTTTTTGTCTCTCTTGGGGGCCATATTTGGCATTTCTTCTTGAAATTTTCCCTGAATGTCCATATTTGTGGTTTACGCCGTACATGGGGGGCTTTGATAACTTTCTTGGGGGCAATGAATCCCTTTCAATCGCACTGCTTTCGATTCGACGATACATGTTTTTAAGGTTTTCCCTTTCACAGACTTTTCTCTCTCATACACGAGCATAAAGCCCGACCAGTAACGTAATGCCTATCATATACATCCGACTCAGTTCACACTGCACATGTAACTTTATTCTTGATCATTGTTTCAACCAAAATAAGAAACTTTAACTTGTAATTGTTCTCTATTTCTGACTCTGTGCAACTCTCTTATAGCACTGTTACCTTCTTAACAAATGAAGTTCTTCGATGCATCCTTAGTCTCTATCAAAAGATAGTATTGTAATTTTCGTGTCTACAAGTTCGTTGCTCGAACTCACACGCACTGTCCTTTTTGACCTCGTCTCAACGAAGACTCCTCGAGCGGACCGCTCGCAAGATTTACGTTTTGATTTTCCCCACCCTCACCTTCTCCAGATATTTTGACCCCAGATTTTGCCCAGATTACAATGTCCACTCAAACTGGATCAGATACCGTACCTCTAGCGCCGAAGGATATCGTCAAACCGGACGATCAGTCTACATGGGAAACAGCATGGTCAGTATGATTATGCTTCATTCAATACTAAATACCCACATATCATATGTTTGCCATCAGGCAAAAAGGAGTGACGCCTTGGGATGCGGGGGAATCTCAGCCTTCTTTGAAGGAGGTTGTAGAGGCTAGTGGCCTTGACCTCCCCCGTAATGGCCGTGCTTTGGTTCCTGGCTGCGGTGCTGTAAGTATCATGTTTCTTTTATGCTTGAGCACTCAATGATGCGCTTTTCTTCCAGGGATACGATCTAATTTATTTGACATTAACATTGGGCCTTGATTGCCTTGGTCTCGAGATATCGGAGACACCAATCAAGAGGGCTACAGAGTTAGAATCATCATGGATGAAACTGTCTTCGAATCGTGTAGCTGTATCACTTATTTTATGTTTACCAGATTAATCGAAAAGACGAGGGCAACGCACTCAAGTTTGAAGGCTTCTATTACCAGCCAGGATTTCTTTACATTCGACCCTGCTGAAAACGAACGTTTCGATCTCGTATTTGATCATACGTAGGCGCATTTACCCTTCCTTCCCAACCAAGTCAGTGAATAATAACACCGTCAAAAACCAGGTTCTTTTGCGCCATTCCTCCTCCTACACGAGAAGCGTGGGGGAAACAAATGACCAAGCTCGTCAAGCCTGGAGGTTATCTCATCGCACTTGTCTATCCCTTACTTCCATATACAGAGACTGGTCCGCCTTACTGGATCTTGCCGGAACACTACGAGGAACTTCTAAGCCCCAATTTTGAGAAAGTACTCGACAAGATTCCTGCAGTCTCAAGCCCTTCGCATGAAGGCAAGGAAAGGATTGCCGTTTGGAAGAGAAATTGAAGGTGGGTGTTCAGTATCGTCTTCATGTCCACTCCCTCATCTTATGAGTCATGAGCCTTTCCCCTTCATTTCCGCATGCTAGTAAGGTCCAGCTAACTTCAGCCACTAGTGGGCAGTGAAGATATGAAGGCGGTTATTGTTATTATTGTCCGCAAGGAAAACTACAAAAGATTTTGAATTGTTTTATATCATCGATAAATTTCAGCAGTGCTCAAGTGCTATAAGATTTACGAATTCTGAGAGGACTCAGAATCCGGAGCTTCTCAGGCTATTCATCTAATCTAATCATCTTACCCCTTTAGGTACAAAATTCAATATTTTCACCGCGTGGGCGGATCCTGAGTTATTATCACATGTCTTAGTCCGAAACTTGAAAGGCAGAAGCAAGACACTATCATAAGGAAAGGACAGTCAGGCTCTCCCAAGGCTCTCCCATCTGTTGCCTTTCCTGTCTGGTCAACGTCAGATTCGGACCAGAGAACTGGACACGTATCGATTTCAACGAAGCTGTGGTTTGTCTCTATAACGTCGTTCATCTGGCAGGCCACACAACGACGTTATTAGTGCTGCCGCTGGAACTTAACCTGGAGTGACGGACTTGGGGGAGAATCTTTGAACGGGAAAAGGTCCCAGCCGTTTGGAACATCCTCTTGATCAACTACGACAACCATTCCGACGGTTTTTGCGCCTCTATGGTCATCTTCTCGAAACCCATCTTCCCGACTCGCCCTCTTCCGATTCCGTCAAGACTAACACGGCGGCCCATAATTCTTGCATTCCTCGTCTTACTCCTATTACGATCACGAACCCTTAAATTGTCTAAGGATGTCCTGGCTTCGTTGCAGAAGACTGCGCAATACCTGAAGCGACCGCGTTCAAAAAAGCTTACGCCCGAAGAGCTGGCTAAGGTTTTGCAGCAAGTTTATGTCGAGGAGGAGGACGGGTCAAAGACGCTCTTGGTTCCATATCGAGAGAGAGTAGTAAAGGTCCGCTGCTTTTCGAATGATCATCTCTCTGTTCTTCTGAATGATCTCATTCTATAAATTACTAGGTCCCAATACACACTACCCCGCAATCTAAATTCGTAGCCGATACCCCGCACTTCCCCCTCCTTTCAGCACAGGCAGCACAGAAGCCGAATATTGATGTCGCCTTCGTCTCCCAGCTTCGCGCTATCTTGTCACGGATAGCGATTCCATCATGGCAGTCTCCTGAGTCGGGAATAGTTGTCTTACACTCTACGTTCTTGATCTTGAGGACGGTGCTGAGTATTCTGGTTGCTCGGTTGGATGGACGAATTGTGAGAGATTTAGTGAAAGCGGACGGGAAGGGATTTTTAAAAGGTCTTGGACTTTGGTTCTTGCTCGCCATCCCAAGCACGATTACAAATTCCATGGTCAGTGGTGCTGAATTTGTCACGGTGAAATTTGTCTAAGCTTCTTTGTAGATCCGTCACTTCCAGTCTCTGCTCGCTCTTCGTCTTCGAACGCGATTGACGAGATATCTGCACGACCTCTATCTCTCCTCCAATCCCGATCTGCGGTATTATCGTGCACCCACTTACCTGGAAGGTGTCGACCAATATCTCACAGCCGACGTCGAAGCCTGGTCAAATTCACTAAGTGGAGTGTAGTAAGTCCAACCAAATATTTAAATTTTGTGTAATGTCAATTTACCGTTCACCCAGCGGAAATGTTCTCAAACCATCTCTCGATCTTCTGCTCTTCACTTCCCAGCTTTCCCGGTCTCTTGGTATACGAGGCACTCTTTTATTATTCCTTAATTATTATGGCACCGTAGCCATTCTCCGAGCCGTAACCCCTGCTTTCGGACGTCTGGCAGCTACGGAAGCTCGGCTAGAGGGTGAATATCGCGCTGGTATGGGGAGAGTAGGCAGAGAGGCAGAAGAAGTAGCCTTTTATGACGGCGGCGCGCGAGAAAGGGAAATCCTTACGAATGCGTACATGAAGTTGATCCGACATGTTAACTCGATATACAAGGTACACCAATCGTGGTTCGTGTCTTTTAGACCTTCCTGATTATCTGCGCAGATTCGTATTGCGTACGAGTGGACAGAGGACTATGTGATCAAATATCTCTGGTCAGCGGCTGGTTATGCCCTCATTGCTGTTCCCATTTTATACACCCGCGTCAAACGGTCATTAGCTGGTTCTTCAGGAGACGGTGCAAGACCACGGCTACAGAGCGATAGGACAGACGAAGCAGTTGCTGGGAGAACGGAAAGTGAGTCTTGCGATACTTGTGTTTGATATTTAAAAGTTTCTGATTTATAAACATTATAATATAATAGCGTACATCTCGAATCGGCGACTTCTTATATCACTCGCCGATGCAGGAGGCCGTCTCATGTACGCCTACAAAGACCTGTTAGAGCTCGCAGGCTTGACGACAAGACTGTACACACTTATATCGACGCTATTGAACATGCCAGCCGGATATGCACCTCTGAGAATTGAACAGGCATTGGAGGAAGTAAGCCTGAAAGACGTTGATGTTAGAGTACCAACTGGCGCCAAAGGGAAAACTGCCCTGAGAGCTGATTCGGAGGAGCAGGGGTCAGAAGAGAAAGAGAAAGCAACGGCAGAGCGAGAACACAAAGACGCACCTCTGGTGCATGACCTCAGCATGGCTATCCGGAGAGGAGAGCATATGATGATCACTGGCAGTAATGGAGTGGGCAAGACTGCCGTTGCACGCGTTCTGGCTGGGTTATGGGATCCTCAAGGTCAAGAACCGATCGTACAAATGCCAAGGGATGAGACAGAGGCTGACGTCCTCATCCGAAGAGCATTGTATGAGAAACGGGATCTAGAAAAGGTGCTTGAACAGAACGGAAATAGCAACGGTAACGGACACGTTGATATCAATGCTGCTTTGGAATCAGCATCAGTCGGTGCGACAGAAGCAGAAGCTACCGCCTCAGCTGCATGGAAAACTCACTGGAGACCACGACCGACGATGTATGTCGTTCCTCAGCGGTCGTATATGCCAGTTGGCAGTCTTTTGGAACAGATCGTCTACCCGTGCTCGTATGCAACCTTTATTAGGCTGACTTCAACTGCTACAAACCCTGCCTCGTCGAGCTCGAACGGCCTGACTCAAGTTCCTACCGAAGAAGCTCTAGATGAGATACATGACATTCTCGAGAAGGTCCATCTCGGATATCTTGTTGGGAGAGAAGGGGGATTACATGTGAGGAAAGAATGGAGAGATGTCTTGAGCGGTGGGGAGAAACAAAGAATGGCAATGGCAAGAGTTCTTTGGTGGAGACCAAAGTGGGCTGTCTTGGATGGTGGGCTTCGTTTTCCATTTTCCATTTCACATTCTGTTGAAACTTGAAGCTAATCCTTTCCTTTAGAATGTACTAGCGCCGTCTCGAGTGATGTTGAGGGGCGCATGTATGAAGCTGCCAAAGCCCTCGACATCACTTTGATCACCATTTCTCTTCGGTATGATTTCTCCGGGTTGTACGTTAACAAGAAGGAAAAAAAACTGATTTAATGGCGCCCATGTTAGACCTTCTTTGATGAAATATCATAAACAACTCCTTACGCTTCACGGTCCCTCTGGAGAGTCTCCTGGCAAGTGGACGCTTGCCAGGGTTGGCACAGCAGAGGAACGCATGAGTCTGAAAAAAGAGATCAAGGTGTTGGAAGAAAAACTCCATGAAGTCGAAGCTTGGGAAAAGAGGGTGAAGGAGCTTGAGGTTCTTTTGGGCGTTCAGGAGGGTGTGAACGATCCTGAGCACCATCTTCTCGATGAACCGGACAGGAAGGCAGAGGAGGAGGAAGCACTCAGAGAGAGAGAAATTATGGAGGACTCGCTTGTCTCGATCCCTAATGTTGGTGATGTCAATGAGGATACGAAAAGTATTCTTAGCAGCTGGAGCATGAGTAGTACGAACGAGGATGTGGACCAGGATTCAGAGAAGGCGTCCGTCCTTATTTCTATCGAACATGGTTTGGAAGTTGTTGAGGCAGCAGAAATGTTGGCCGAGACAGATGTTGCTGTGTAGATTAGTGTAACATTTCTGGGACCTTTTGTAACTTTAATTCGAAACCTAATACGTAGATACATACTGGAACTTATCATCAACTTATCTAGTTCTCTCGTGGAATGTTCACTATGTAAATTGGAATAGATATGAGGAAAATGTAAAATATGCTATAGATTAGTTTAAGGGAAAATGCGCCACGAAGTAAATCAAACAAGAAAAGTAGAAAATAAAATCAAAGCTCATCCTAGATACTTTTTGAGTTCGTCATAGATCAGGAAAATGATGGCGCTGCTCGGTATGCTCCTCGCCACAGTAATTCCACAACCCGCATACAGACCTTTAACACCTTGTGCACGGTACATGGCCATGAAAGTCTGGCCAAAGGATAATTTGGGTATTTGCGGACCACCAACTATGGTGGGCCTTAACTCCTCTGCAGTCTGCATGGTGCTCTTCACCGAATCAGCAGGGAATAGGGCGAGATTGAAGGCTGCTCCGGCACAGGCTCCCGACAGTGCTGATTCCCATGGACGGAGCTCTGTGGGTGCGCTTGATCCGGGCTCTAATCGATGGCGGCGGGCGAGAAGTAGAGATGCGACGTATTCCTTGGTTCCGAACCACGCAGCTGTGCCCCCTGTCTCTCGAATGAGCGTGCCTGTGTGACCGAGCCATAGTCCGCGTATGCCTGTGTTCCGGATTACGGAAAACAGAACCGATATTGGTCCTGGAAGTGGGCGGGGAACGCTTCCTGCAGCTACAGCTGCTTGCGGTGCTATCATTTGGACTTGCATTTTGCATTTGACAAGTTCTATTGGCGTTCTGGTGAAGAGAAGGTATTGTCAGATTTCGGAAATCAATAGAGTAAATAATAGGGATGGGAGAATTAGGGCAGTAACATTCTCTCAATATTCCGAACGCCGCGGTGTTCCCCTTTCTTGAGGGTATCACGTATAAATAGCACCCTTTATTCCTCAGAAAATAGAGAGGGGAAAGGGGGAAAAAGAATTTCGAAAAACTTACAATATAAAGCTGGTCACAGCACCAGCGCCAGCAGCTGCCAAAGACAGCTGGTATAGAGGAAGCTTGTCTTCTAGACGCCGATGTGTTACTTGACGTATCAAACTTTGGAATTCGCCATACGCCAGGAAGAGCGATGCATTCTCAGCCATAGCTCCTACAATTGGTGCTGGAAGGCCCTAGAATAGGTAACTACATTAATATCGAGAGCACGTTACTATCGAAAAACGAACGCACGCGATACAGTCCACGAACACCTTCCTTCTGCCACGTCTGTTTTAGGCAGTCAATCGGGCCATTGAACCTGGCAGTTGCGTCGAGCACCTGGGACTGCAGTCGTACTTTGGTCAAGTCAAAGGGGTGTTCAAAGACTTTAGACACCATCCCGGCTATCTAATGCAGCCTTCAGCTGCGGGCTAAACCACAGAAATTGAATAAAACTCACACTGCCGAATCCAATTTCTTTTGCCGCTCGAAACGCAGCTGACTCGGTGGCCGTCGCGTGCATTGCATCTGGAGGAGTTTCCATGCTCTTCTGAGTTGTGGGACAAATTTTATATAAAAAGGTTCAAAGTTAAGAAGTATTTCGTTGTCCCCCTAGCACATTGTCGTGGTGTTTGAATATAAAGCAGATGAAAAAGGTGCACTGTACGCGCGCGTGGTTGATGGCTGTGACAAGTCGGATATTTCCAACTATCTGAGCTGCTGGATTAGATACAGCCCTCCTGGCAGTGACTTATGGTTATTGGAAGAGATATTTATGGTGGAGGTTGTCGGAAAAGCGTCCTCTACGGAACATGGTGGTCAACCATAACCGCCGCATGCGAATTTCGAAAAGTCATTTCGATGATACCACGTGCTCCGAATTGTATATCTATCCTGCCGAGTGTTGCCGGTCCTGAATTGTTATCAGATAAGAGATCCATCATCCACAAAGGCTTGGAAGAAATGACTCCTCTCATTCTCATAATTCGACTTTTACAGACTCACGTCAAATAGAAAGGGAATTCTGAAAATATGGCCGAAGCCACGGATTGATCCGTATTGGAATTTGGAAGGTTTATTTCGACTTCAACTTGGAAAGTAACGACCTGGGTGTCAGATAAAATCAGCTACTATATTCGGATTGGCTTATGCACATAGTACATAGTAATCGCTTATCTATGACGCGCTGCAGATCCAGACGTATTTTTGCTCCCAAAAGCCGAGTTAACTTACCTATTTACGAGAACAAAAGTTGACGTCTTGTTATCTATTACCATGTAGCTTTCAAGTTCGAATGGACACCGACGTTGCCCGTGGTTAAGCATGGTCACTGGTAAGCATGACTCGGGTACCTGTAGATCTTTTTGACATTTGCAATTACCCTTTCAGGCAGCCAGCTTCAAGCAGAACTATTTATGGGCTTTGGATCGGCACTAAAGAGCCGCCCGTCCACATGTAAGTTTTATTTATATCTGTATCTCAAACATCTCACACAACACGTTCGAACTTGCTTGCTCTCACAATACCCGACAAGATAACCCAGTATTTTGGGCTTGCCACTATTCGGCTCCGTGAATTTAATATCTACTTGACAAGGCTTTGGCGCTTTAGCTTTAGTCCTATTTCCCGATTAGAAGGAGGTTCTCCCGGTCACATCACTATGACATCAGCGCCTATACCGGCGCTTAACCAGTTTCCAGCGCTAAACTGTAGAAACTCCACCTGCAGAATTCCAATAAGTATTTCCCGGAAAGATGACCTTTGGAAAAATCGGTTTAGATATACCGTAAGGGTTTATAGAGTGAGGCTCTTTGAAAGAGGATAAATAGCATGTCGAGTGAAAGTCATTTTCTTCATATCATTCCTGTTATTGCTTTATTCTTTCACAATGTCCCAGCCATTCAACTTCGTACCCCGTGAAATCGTTGGCAAAGTTGTTGAAAACTTCTCTGACGACGTTTATTCTCTTGACAGTCTTTCCCTTGTCAATAAATCGTTCAGAGATGAAGCTCGACGTCATCTCTTTCGCAACATCCTTCTTAAAGTTGGAAATCAACATGACGGTCCTATACTGAGAAGCTTCTTGGGGGCTACACACATTACACGATACGTCAAGAACTTGACTGTTAGGATCACCAATCAAATGGGGCACATAGATTCTCAAGTCATTGCTCCATCTTCTTTTACCAGCATAGAGGGACTATGGATCAAGGCAGACGACAACATAATAATAGACTGGCGCACGAGCCCAACCGCCGAACTATTCATCCGCCTCTTACTGGACCGCATTGGCGTACAACAAATTTCCATCCACCTCCACAACATATCCTACTTCAACGGCATATCGCTCCTGCCACCGTCTACCTTGCTTTCCGTTCTTAGTTTATCTGGAGGTTCGACTCTTTCTTCATCAGGTTCACGCGAACTTCCTGTGGAGATACGCACCCTGAAGTTCAAATCTTCACCTTTGGCACAGCCCATGAGCACCGTTAGGAGCTGCTGCAGATCTGGCGCCATTTGCCTAACGAGTGACTCCATAATCGAAATACAAGACGACATAGACTCCCCGAGGGAGTTTTCCTCGTTCTGGGCAAGTACGGGAGCTTTACTTCAGCATATTGTCATTCGTATTCAAGGTGAAGTGTGTCACTGCTCCGTACCTGTAGTGCAAATAACTAATTTTAGCTAACCTCAGGTTCTCAGGGGATTAACATAAGCTCGATTACTGCCTCTTTGGCTGGCCTTCGAGGACTACGCACCGTTGAATTCTACCATTGCGATGCGAACCTCAGACTACTCCCATTCCGCGCGACGCATATTCTCTCTACCCTACCACTATTAAACACAAGCGCTAATAGCGACGATAATACCACACTCGCAGGCATCACGTTTACCTATGATCTAGCGCCGCCGCGTGATCCTACCACCGACATAACACGTCAAAATCCTATTTTGTTTGGCAATGTCAGTGACCAAGATTATTGGGTGCCCATCGACAACGTGTTGCTCCAGTTGTGTCAGTCATTGCACCGCCTAGATGGTTCCAGCATCATACGCATTCGACTAGGAAGGGGTATGGAGTTCTCCAACAATTTCGACGCGAACAACTTCTTGCGTGGTACAAGATCGAGAGGAGTAGAGGTCCGCATCGAGAAGATCTAGACTGAGGACTCAACCAGTCTAGCGTACGCAATTCAAGCCCTGAAGAAAGAAAGATAGAAATGAATGTACTACTATGAATCAGTTTCCGATTGACGCACCGTAATTATAATTAGAACTTGTAAAAACTGACCGTTGGATGACTCGTACGCCCCTGGGTGTGTGAGCCCATTTAACATCAATTCGTTGTACTTGTATTGTATAAAGCTAGAATATATATATTCATTTGGCAATCCATTTTATGGGCCGTTAGTACCGGAGGCTTTGAGGATCGATAACCGGTTAGCTCACTGGGAGCATCGTGCTTGAGAGTCTAAGTTGGCTATCCCGATGTTCCAGTGTGATGCGCAATTGAAGTTGTTACTTACATCATTACGAAACTCAAGGCGGCTTCTAAGGTGTTTCGGGAAAGCCTGGGAAATGTAAAGGGATGAGTTTCCGGGTCCGGATCAAACATTATCAAAAAGGCATGTTCAAAGTCCAGGCTCCATAATTAAACCTCCTGATATTAACCGGAATCTCCTGCAGGCCGTAGCCTCCCCGGAGTTACATACGATTACAACGAGGAGCAAAATGGAGAAGACAATAAGAAGTATTGCTCACATTGGAAAGGGCATGGTCAATTTTATAGACAGGCCAAAATTCATGATTAGAAACATGAGAAATAAACGGACACCGAATCAGAAGGTACATTATGTACATGTGTACGCTAAATATCGTGCGACGGGATCGAGCGTCGGGCCCATCAATAATACCGTAAGTTTTTTCTCAGAAGTCGGGCGGCCCCCGACATCAATAATAGGCAACTTGGCTTGGCCCATGTACACAACACGTTGTCGATTTTTACCAGTTTCTACTCTTTACTGGCGAGCCATGCACCTGTACGAGTCTATGAGGACATAACGTACTGGCATAAAGCACATAGGCTCACGTAGGCCAAGCTCCTTTTTTCGGTGATTAAGCTGACGTTCGTCCTTTGTTCAACTATCTCAATTGAATCGTTGGCGGGTTTACGCGCCTCGCTACTATTCGGTCGTCGGATGTTTGTTTCAACATGAAATAAAACCTTGACATAGGATGACATAACAGCCAATATAATTAGCCTTAATTGGAAACATGGCGCTTACGAAACCGGCAATTATGCTCTTCACGTTGACGGCAGAAGTCTAAGAATCTCGAAAACTCCGCCAGCTGGTGTGCATGATGTCAAAAGTGAGTGCGGCATTCTCAGGGGATGCGTAGTTTAATTCCTCGTGCAGCCTCGTTTCCTATTGTTTCTCTAGTTGATATGCATCACGTTTGCATCAAGTCTGCATAATGAATTATGGCGGTGCATTTTTCGTTTGATTACGAGCTCCTTTAGACTCTAACGCCTACTACCCTGACATTAATAAGGGCTGTCGGGGTCTAATCAGATGGGCTTATGTACAGGAGGTCTTTTTCCAGTCGGACCGTACACGTTGTTTACATTTCTTATAAATTAACCAGCGTTTGGGCGTTTGGACTAATACACCCCCCACATTTCCTTCCTTTTTCATTTTGTACTCTTTCTATTCTACTCTCGTTAATAATCACAATGCTCAGTTGCATCACTCACAAAATCTCCAAGTTCGATCCCCTACATGATCTCGACGACTTGACAGGGAGGGTTGTTATTGTTACTGGAGCAAAGTACGTTTCAAAATACCTGATATTTTCATCCATCCTCTAATTAGTCACTTATTTACGTAGCTCAGGAATTGGTTATCAAACTGTAAAACTACTAGCACGCCAAGGAGCGAAGGTTTACCTTGGTGCTCGAAACGAGGCAAAGGCGAGGGAGGCCATTGCCAAGCTCCAAGACGAAGGTCTAGGAACAGGCAGGGTGGAATGGCTGAATGTAAACTTGAGCAACCCAAGATGGGCGCAAGAGGCGGCGGAGGATTTCTTGAAAAAAGAGACGAGATTGGATATTTTGAGTACGTTTACTTTCATTATCTCTCTAAATTTGTGATATTTAATTATGATTTGTCAACAGTCAATAACGCTGCGCAGTATGTATAACTTAATGCCTCTGAAGGTAATCGAGTGATGAACTAATAGTCTTTGTGTAGATTAACAGGCGCTTATACAGAGACAAAGGATGGTTAGTCTAAAGTTGAACTTCTGTTTGATACATCCATTAATAGTCATTTTCAGGCTTAAGCTCGATAATGGTCGTCAAGTAAGCTACTGATATGGGGTCAAATGTTTTAGTTAAGCCTAACCCGCTTGATAGTCACTTTAGCCCCTTCGTTTTCACCCGCATGTTGTTACCTCTCATGATTGAGACGTCGAAGCTTCCTGGATCAGATGTCCGAATCGTGACAGTAAGTCTATTTTCGTATTTCAAAGAAAATGTCCTAAGTTTCTGTGCAGCTCGGATCTTGCGCACACACCATGGGCAGAGCGACCGACCGCAAGCTCAAATTCAATGGACTGGATGACTACAACCGTGAATATGTACACGACATCTACCCAGAATGGTCACGATACAGTGAGCACACATGTCATGTTACTTTGGCCCATAACTCATCGCCATTTTTGTTTTGTTAACCTCCATAGCTGTCTCGAAGTTGGCGAACGCCCTGTTCGCCCGAGAGCTGCAGAATAAACTCGATGAAGCCGGAAGCAACATTCTTTCTGTTCACATCCATCCCGGTGGAGTTAACACCTTCGCAGACCGCATGATATTCCCCGCTCTCGCAAAGATTTTTATGAGCTTGTTTTTCGTTGGGGCCGAAAAGGGGGCGTACACGCCATGCTTTGCAGCAGCTTCTCCTCTCGTCAGATCCTATCCTCAGAAATACAAGAACCAGTACATAATCCCCATTGGCAAGATTGGAAAGCACAGCGCTAACGCAAAGAGGGCTGACTTGGCTCTCAACCTCTGGAACAGCACAGACAAGATTATCGAGGGTATGGGGATCGACATTCCGCGCATTTGATTTTCTTCCGCTATTTATTTCATTTGCTTCCTACTATGCCACCTAATTATACAGCACACCACATCTAGACATAATTATTTTACTCAACTTTTACATGTTCATATTACATGTCTCTTAGTCTTATCTGTACATATTCAATGAGCTCTGGTTGTATAGTATATACATACATTAGTTGTTTAGTACCAGCTCAAATATAAATGATTCAATATTGTACACTAAGCTAGAAGCATCCTCTTTTGAATGAGTCTTTTGGTCTTAAACTGTATAATTGTGCCAGTGTGAGTCTGACGCGTCGCGACTCAAGTACTCGCGCCTTGTATGTACTATTTTCACGTGAAATCTGCAAGTGGAGGTGTGACTCTGGTACCTTAATGTGTCGGCCGCCTGCTCGCTTGAAGCGGATCATTCACTTGAATCACTTGATGCTGTAATACTAACAGTCAGAACACCATTGAAATCAACAAACGACCCGACCAGCGATTCTCAGACACCTTAGACCTGAAGCTGAAGTTTCAAACGGGGCTTATGCAGGGATCGTTGTGCAGATGATTTTGCCAGTACTACGTCCACCTTTATATCTACTACAAAGGAACAGGAAAAAGGGATGATTCGATTTCGGAGAAACACGATCGGGAATGAAACAGATGGCTTATTGCATTCAACACATTGCACAAACCGTCGACAACAAGATGCCGTACTTGACATTACATGTATCGCATTGGACAGGATTTAATCCAATTGGTTTTCTGGGGAGATCAGAGTACATCCCCAGGTAACTCGCGATCAATTCGAATCTGCAATCCGGACACCTCTCAATTCTTTACTCTTTAGTTCTCCTTGTGGGGTCTGTAGGTCGTCCTGAGGGATAGATGGGCGGCTGTTTATCACGCAAGACGGGCGAGTTCGATCCTCATAAAGGCCTCGCTGATTTGACTGGGAAGGTCGTGATAGTCACTGGAGCGAAGTAGGCCATATACTAAATCCTTTCATGGGAGAGTACTGACTCGAATTTAGCACAGGTATAGGCTATCACACAGTGAAATTCCTTGCCAGAAAGGGGGCCAAGGTTTATCTTGGGGCTAGGAATGAAGTTAAAGCTAAAGCTGCTATCGCTGCCCTTGAAAAGGAGGGACTGGGATCTGGTCAAGTCGTATGGCTGCAGGTTGACTACAGCGATCCAAGATGGGCAAAACGTGCTGCAGAAGAGTTTCTTGCCAAAGAGAAACGCTTGGATGTCTTGAGTAAGTCTGGGCTTTAGATTCAAGTGTTTTGACCTTCTAATTATTTTCTTCAGTCAATAACGCTGCCCAGTAAGACACCCCCACTCATCTATCGTATCTCAGTCTAACTTGCTTCAGGTTGACGGGTACTTACGAGAAGACTAAAGATGGTAGGTTTTTCAGAAATGTCACCGTATTTTGAGATATCAACTTCTGCGGATTTTCAAGGGATCAACTCACTTATGGTCGTAAAGTCAGTCTTAAGTTCAAATCAATAATCACCTATCTGACGAACGTGTTGGTTTAGTCATTTTAGCCCCTTCGTATTTACTCGAACATTACTTCCTTTACTCATAAACACTTCCAAGGAAGAGGGCTCAGATGTCAGAATTATTTCGGTACGCTCTTCATCATGACATTATTCTAAGGAAGCCATTATGCTCACATGAACTCAAAGTTAGCATCAGTTGCCCATGGCCAAGGTCGTGCTTTAACACCAAACATAAGCTTTTCTAATATCGAAGATTTCAACGAAGAGTTCGCTTCGGATTTTTACCCTGACTGGTCACGGTACTGTATGTATTTTACTTTTCTGCTAGTTCCAAAAGAAACCCTGAATAATGGTTAACGTTAAAAGGCATGACCAAGCTTGCATGCGTACTCACCGCGCGTCAACTACAAAAAAAGTTCGACGATGCCAATATTTCTATCCTTTCGATTCCGATCCATCCAGGAGAAATTAACACATTCGCCGATCGTACGCCATGGCCCTTCCTTGCCAATATAGTCATGGAACTCTTCTTTATGCGTCCAGAGCCAGGTTCATACACTTCTTGCTTTGCTGCTGCGTCTCCTCTTGTGAAGAATTTCCCGGACAAATACAAGTATGCGTACCTTGAGCCTGTCGGCCATATCGGAGAGATGAGTGAGAACGCGAAACGGGATGAACTGGCTTTTGAACTCTGGGAAACGACGCAACGAGTTATTAGCAAATTAGACATAGATATACCTGTATTCTAATATATATAATTATGAGAGAAATCATCCTACAGTCGAGGTTGAGTCGAGGGTATTCGGGAGGGCTTGCTCCCGGCACGAAGCGGAGTTCAAATTCAAGAGGCAAGGAAAAGTTCGTATGGACAGCAACGATCAGCACGCTTTTCAACTTCAACATTTCTGGTCTCTGTGCCAGCCCGTCGTTTTTTCAGATGCCTTCTTGATACGCGCAATCCCTAAACTTTGTATTCTATGCGCTGAATATACTATCGCAACATGTACAGGACAATTTCTACAACGAAAACACTGGTTGCACCCAGTACTCCGATGTACTATCAAAGGTCGTACAGCATGAGGTTCATATCCACAACCAGGAGCCGTAATGCCTCGAAAATATCTACCACCCACAAGGGCAATGCATTTGAAGAGCGTTCTCTCAAGATTCTTGAACAAACGATGTCGATGTCTCTCAAACGCGTAGGAGGAAAAGAAGACGGGGGCATTGATCTGCTGGGATGGTGGTGGCTTCCGTACGATAACCAAGATGCATCAAGCCATGATCACTCTTCATCCTTGTTCAACAGACGTCGTATAAGGGTTATTGGACAGTGCAAAGCGGAAAAGAAAAAGATGGGCCCAAATTACGTTCGCGAGCTTGAGGGCGTGATGTACCGTCTCCAGGCCGCGGACAATTCTGCATCACCATCATTCCCACTAGCCACTGACGACGATGCTGGAATACTATCAGGATCACTCAACGGACAAATTCCCATGGTTGCGCTGCTCATCTCCGAATCAGTTTTCACCAAATCGACACTTCTACGCGCCCACTCGTCACCTGTACCCTTCTTCCTCTTGCATCTTCCTCCGGTTGAGGAAAGCACGATATCCTCTCGTTCTCTTGATAAAGACGTCCTAGAACCTGTCGGGTCTCTGGGTAGTCTAGGGGCAGCCATATGCAATCCTGCTCTCTGCGGCTCTCAAGGTCTACTAAAGGGGCAAATGGAAGTTCGTTGGGAAAGACATTTTCTGGGTCAAGAAGGTTCCGGGAGACCCGCCCTATGGTGGCAGAGCGAAAGGCTTCCAAGTAGGATTCCAGAAATGGATGCCAGCAGAGTCATGCCTGTGGAGGAAATAGTTGCAAGTGGCTAAGCCAGAGGTTCCGAGTGAGGAGCTACTTCTCTGGAGACATGAGCCATCCGCGGTGCCACCAAAAGAACGTATTCTCCTCCGACGTTGATGGAGCAACCTTTTCTTTTCGTTTGTCCCGTTATCTTCGTCGCATTTCAAAAGGCCGAAAACCGAAATTCAACGTTAGGCACGGTCCAACAGGGACTCACGAGTCACAGAGAACCGAATAACCTAGTAATGTGCGCTACCAGTGTGTACCTGGATCTATCAATAATTTTTACTTGAAAGTTAATGTTCTTAATGGCAGGCTGTATTAGGATATACAACTATAATACACTAAATACAACAGAACATATAATCATATTAAATTGGCTACGACCTCACATCGCATTGTAATTCGGCGCAGAATCCAGCTCATGGCCTCCTCTGATAAGTGATATTATCAAGAGAGCAAATTGGTCTTTAGTAAGTTTTGTCGCATCAGCATGTCTCTCACTGTTGAAAGGCTGTCAGTTTCGCAATCACGCAAAAGAGCTAGATGAAAATGGCATACGATTTGCCAATATATACATGGTTGATTGTGTGTCCTAGCGAGCAATCAGCTCATCAGCCACATGAATAACAAGGAAAAGGCAACAGCTTACCGTCACTGTGGTAAAATGTGAATAGAACACACGCGGCAGAGGAGATTTCTCACTGAGAATCCCAGCTAAAAATAAATATGTGAGAAAGACTATTTTGGCTGATCAATAGAAAACTTACCGAACTTCCTTTTCAAGTCTACCAGAGTGTCAGAAAAGAGAAAATTACAATTTCGAACAAGTACTTACATAGTGTAGTGTTCTCAACATCATTGGGACGATCCCCATATGAGACTACATAGTCTCTTAACTTTATTCCGGAAGCCAGCTTGGTGCGTAAGATATCGATCTTGTTCAAGAATATGATAAGATTCGTATGCTTCAGAAGTTGATTCGAGACGACCATGGCCCAAAGTTTGTAAGAGTCTTCCTGCGATGGGGAAAGTTCGAAAAAAGGAATTCAAGGTTATGTCAGTAAGGCCCGTCACTTCATGTTTCAAATCCCAGAGATAGCAGAGAACGCATGAAAAAGGAAAGAATGAGTCGAAGAAACACATACCAGTCTGTTCACTTTATGATCTTCTTCCAGAACCTGATCAAAGCAGCTGCGCAAAAAGAAAAAAGACCTTGATTAGTGGTGAAACACAAAGGGTTAGATCAGTCGGCATAACCCACCTTACTGGCGCCAGAAAGATTATCGCATCCATATCGTCGAAGTATGGTGCCCAAGCAGCTAATATTAGAGCGAAGTCATCAGCCAGTCGCACAACACAAAGCCGATTGGGGTACCGGGAGAAAAGGCCCTTACCCCGCTGTCAATGGCCAACAATAGAATGGATTGTAAATTATTCGTGAGTTTGCTTAACCAGGGAGGGTATAGCTTGAAACACTTGCCTGCGATCGATGACCTCCTACGTCGAAAACCTTCCATTCCCGTATACCACTACCTGCCCCCGTGTTATATTGAGACTACAACCATGAGAAGTGATGGAAGATCTAATACCGGTGGTTATTTTAAACAAGTGCTCGCTGACACCTGCGATTTGTGAATGAATATGTTTGACATGAAGTATATTCGAGAGAACGCACCCAACGTCTTCAGTCGCGCATGGAGGATGTCATCTGTTGACGAGCTTGGTCGACTCCTATTGAACTTGATCGAAATGTTTTTTGCGTACCGTCAGTTGGCAGGTATCGGGGAGCAGTAATTCTCTCCAAAGACTGCAGAAAGCTAAAGAATAGAATGTTCAGACTGAAATCCGTGAAGTTAGTACGAAGAACTTACTACCCAGAGACATCCTCTATACGACCGCTTTGCTTTCCCATCAATTTCTTGATGTTAGGGCTGTCCCAGAGGGCAATCATATCTGGAATATGACTGTGTAGAATAACCCAGGGGTCTTGCGGGTCATCCCAATCAACCGCGTCTGTGGAATCAAAGTTTTTGCCATCCTGACCTCCACTCTTCCGTACGCGACTAAATGCATTTTTCCAATTCACTGCAGAGTTTATTGCGATCTCTTTGAGTGAGCCCTTGTGATCTGAAATCATTCCAGAAGGTCTATATGACCCATCCTCTGACACAGACCCACCTGAGGTCAGGCGGCGAATAAGCGTGCTTTCTGCTTCCTCGATGAGCGGCTGTAGGCTGGCTTTGATGGCCAAAATATCTGCCGTTACAAGAGGAGTCGTTCGTTTAGGACTGGAAGGCGAAATAGGCGAAGGAGCTTCTTCTTCTGCATTAGAGATAAAGTCGAGGATAACGCGGATAGCTTGTACGACGTTGAGCTGAATGATACCCCTCCATGATGCACGTTCTTCACGAAAGGTCTGATGGTATGTCAATCACTTCGTCTATAAAGACACGGCAGACACATACCTCAGGAGCGTACATAAGTTGGAAGTCTGGGGATGCACAATATGACGTTAGGCTATGCGAAGGCCAGGCAGGAGGCTGCTACTTACTTTTCAGTGTTGTTGATTTGCCTGGACAAACCTTACATTTGAGCTACACTCTGAACCCAAATTTGAAGGGTACAATACCTGATTCACTTTGACCTAATTCGAGTGCGGATTAGCTTGGAGAAACGAGACAATAACCTTCCTGAACAAACCTAGTAGGAGAATCTTGACTGGTCTTGGGTTCCTCTTCTCAGAGTTGTGTTCTCTCTCCAATTCCGCGTCAATGTCGTCAGATATTTCCTTTTGATGTTGCTCCAGTGCCAGTCGCTCCGCTTTTTCCTCTGTAGTTTCGTTGTGAGGAGGTTCAATAGCCAGAGTCAATGGGTCTGCGTCATCCGAGCCCAAACGCGACGAAATAAATGATTGCATGGCTTAACAGGCGACCCTTGGGCAACTATTACGGCGGATTATGCGAGGCCAAAAAATCCGGGTAAGAGGAAGAAACGAAAAAAGAAAAGTTGGGCATGAGAGTTTATAGAAAGATTTGTTTGATATCATTTTCCCCGGCTTGAACCCCATGCGCGCATCGAACGGGCGGAAACTCGCTTAGATTTATAACATTTCCCATGACCACTAGCAACCCTCTGTAAGATTATGTAGTCATAATCGTAAGTTATGACTGTTTGGACTCGCTAATGTGCGTTTTCCAAGTTCAGCGGATCCAGTCACCATTGCACGAGGCCGAACAACTAGTACAGTACTTAACACGTCGGCGGCGGGAAGCCCCTAACGTCCTGACAATACATGTTTCTTGAATCGTCCTAGCCTTTGGACTTACGCGTGTATTAGGTTTGCAAAGAGAAATATTCTTAATCTAATCTTTGGGTTCGGTCATAGTAAGTTCTCAATCTCCCTGGACGAAGTAACTGATATTAATCTTCAAATTATCGACATAACTGGCAGACAATTATGACAGATGCACACAGCACGCGGAGTTTTCGGAGGGTTAAAGAGCCCTTTTCTGCCCTTTCTTCCGAATATCCTTCATCTTCACTCATGAGGTGTGCATATCCAGACCTGGTGCACCCATATGAATATACATATTGGCCGTGTATGTTTACTGTCTCGGCGTCCGCCCTGGGTCTTCAATTAACTCCAAACGTACATGATTGGGTAACTTGTGAATCGTTTTTACCCTTATTTATCCTTGCTCCTCTCTGAGCGCAACCCAATATTCTTCGAGAGTTCTGCAGGGGTTCTCTACGGCGGCATGTAGAATTGTTTTCCCGGGGGGTTCCCGTGGCGTTTTGACAGCTAAATGTTGGACCATCTGAGAATTTGACTCAGCTAATACTAATAACCATTCTCTATCAATTTTGGATCTTCACTACTCGTCTTTCAACAGGGTCTCTCTACTCTTAATTATAGAATCCATGAAATTGTACATAATGGGATCAGGTATCGATAATAGGACACTACCGACCCTCGGCAATGATAACTTTAAGCGCTCATTTATCCGATCACGGTGGACTTTGGTAAGGTTGAAAACGTACGAGGTTTGTACCCTTAACACAGAACCACCAGCACGTATAAAGTTGTCATCCTTGGAAAACCGTACGTAGATGTATATTTTGTAATTACATCATGTCCAACTCTCGTTATTAGGAATTGTTGTCCGATTACTCTCTGAATTCTGTATGTAAAGTGGTACTTAGTATGTATCCGATTTCTTAAGATATGTGTCACCTCATCTTGAAAAATAACGGAAATCAGTGTCAGTGTCAAGTAAGATCTGATCATTTGATGAGCTCGCTGAACACACGAGCTGAATAGTAAGCACTCAGTCTCAGTAGCGCTCGCTGAAAGGGAGTCTATTAATAGATCACACGAGGCCATCTTTTCCGTCCTGCGCCGTACACGCACTGAGCAGCACAATATAATACGTACATAATTAGAGAACACGTAGTCGTGTACTTGTATTTAAACCTTGATTACCTTTTCGATAATCTCAAACAATTATACGTGTACGCGTATTTATCGCTTTTTTTGGTGTTTTGATGGACGACAGTCATCATGGCACACGCCGCTGCCAAATGTCAGGACGAAATATTTTTTAAAAGGAGAGGCAAATAGATAGACATACGTAGGTTTGCCCGTGCACATCTTTTGTGAGTGATACTCGAGCGAAAGTTCGCTCATCACGGAGTGATTGGCCTCCCTTGTCGTTTGTGTCCCCCCTACCATGCAATTGCACTACAGAGGTTTTCATGAAACAGATTAGCCATGCTGTGTATGATTGAGACTGCAAGAGGGATGTAAACGAGTATTTAGTTTGTATTGAGTTGGTGTTGGCGAATAAACGAGTGCTTGAAAGTATGTATGATCTCACAATTAGGTTGGTACATGGACTTTCAAGCCTTGTAAGATTCAAGTTCACTTGTTATTGACTTTCCTTAAGCGCGCATGTGAGTCGAATGCAGCTCGTAGAGGTACTGGATAAATTTATTTCCTTCGACGTCTTTCCCCGACTTAAAGTCTACCACTAAAGCAGTCCGTCAGAACTTTGACGTATGCGCAGTAAATCCTCGCAAAGACTAGTATTCTCATAAAGTGTAATTGAAGGGCTTCATCTGAGTAATACTAATACACGCACGGGAAGTCAGCCCGCCGGCGGACGAGACACGCGTTATGTGCATGCCATTGTCAGCGGAAGCAACGATAGAGTCATTTTCGCATTCCGCTGAGTATACAAGCATGATTTTAAGTAATCGTACAATTGTGCGTATGTATGATGTGAAGTGAAACTGTGAACAGCGGCACCTTTAACATCGCAGATCCAAGTACTGAGGTTTACTGTAAGTACAACGCCATATTTTGATGGATGTGATCTAAAAATAGACGAGGGTCACATACTGCAGAGCCCCTTCATTCGCGGAATATCTAATATACAAGGCTAAGTTATTCTTGCGCATTGTTCACTCATGTCTTATTGACATGGAAACCGACTGTATGATGCAAAAGATGTAGAGAGTCGAGACCTGTTATTGCCTACCTTCTCCTGCGATTCTGAGTAAGGTTGATCACGGTTTGAGGATCTGGTAGACCTCTTAGAGTGTATACATTGTTTAGTTACTAACTGAACAATCACTGACCATTGTCTAAGTGTGCAGCAACATATACGACTTCAGCCGCTAGCGTAACTACTTCGTCTCCCTCAACCTGTTGACCTCACTTACGCTAAAGTAAGGAAGGCTCGAATGCGATTGGAACCCGTCGAATCAGAGACACGTGTGTCAAGATCTCTATGATATTAATCACAGCCAACTCAAACTCACAGCCGTGAGCTAATTACAACTATTCAGTGCTCCTACTTACATGGCGCCCCTTAGCATAGCCCTATGTTGTAAATACTATTGAGTCGTTTGCTAATGACGGATGTATTTTTAATTTTATTGATGGATCCACCCAAACAACACCATCATCATCGGCGCAGGTGACGAGAGCGTCGGTGTTCGGCCTCAAAAGAACTAGTTATGGTCTTGAAACGATGCGATCTGGCTAGTGGATGGTATGGCGTCGGTACATTGATTGCATTTCCCGCGTCGGTAGTCGTGCTCGCATTCAAAGTACACACTGGGGCGTTATACTCAGAGAACACACTACGTTGTTCCCAATGCTGCAGCAAGCATACTAAAAGTATGCTTGGACGATCTGTCATCTGAGACGACCATCATTGTGTCCACAATTAACCTTCGGGCACTATAGATCATCCTACACTGTATTCCGCTTCTTCCCCCCCACAGTAGTAGAGCCAAATGGATGGCCTCATGATCACAAGGTTTATAAATCGGCGAAGCTTACTTATATTCACTTCAAGGTCGCTATCCCACAAAGATCTGCGCTATAGATTCCTTAAATAATTAACTTGCATGCAACTTTTGATGCTTCTCCAATCTTATCTTTCAAAGACTAGGCGTCAAAGATGTAGATTCATGTCGTCGGTTGGGGTGGTATATCAATATCATAATCAGGGACAAGCGGACTCTTTCACGGGACAAACGCCCTCTTCATCTTTTGATGCTGTGCGCATACGTATGTACTCCACTTTTAAGCCTATCAGTTCGCATGAGCGCGATCTTCTATAAGTATGCCTGGATACGCGATAAAGTAGGAACACTTTGCTACCTGGAATATAACTCTGTGTTATCCCAAATCCAAGAGTGAACTACGAGAAATGGCAGAGTTATCATGCATGCCTTGTAGTCCAGTTGATAATATTCAGCAGAACCGCCGCCGAGGATCAGTTTCATAGTATAGTATACCATCGCCCTCAGTGTACATCACACCACTTGACCTACCGGATAATCAATGGCTGAAGAACCGGGGATTTGTACAGGTACTTACAGATGGTTGAGCCACGCCGAGCACGCCGCACGGGAGTGACCCATTCATTGGGCCTTCGGCGTCCGGTTGACATTGCATATGTATGACAGGACAGGAATAACGATAATGCCACACATTCCAAGAAGATAAAACGTGTTCCTTCGTTCGGGAGACACCTCAATCCGTGTGGGTCGGTGCCTCGGTGAGGGTAATATGCAAGCCTACAGATTATGGACTCGAGAAAAGGTTGAGTTCGCTGAACACGGAACAGTAGTATCCAGTAGCGATAACTTTGCAGAAATGATTCGAAGATAAATATGCATAGACGACTTGGTCGTCGGTATGTGTCCATACTTGCATAATCGAATCACGGAGCGGAATATAGGTAGGTGGCCACAGAATAACATGCACTGCGAGAGATGAAACTGAAGCTATTTTCTGAGCGAGATTGACACCAACAGAGAGAACTGATCTTGGGGCCTTGGATACTCATCAAATCAAGGATCACAGATTATCGAGACGGCTTCTAGCCTGTCGGACAACTGAGAGAAAAAGGAGACACAGGTTTCGACACTGTCGATCGCAGATCTGACAGTATAACTTTTACCAGTACTCTTCTTTTCGAATGGAAACTTATTCATACTAGGCTAGGTTTTAAACCCAAAGTAGCTGAATTTGTACCAGTATTTGGTATAAATGTTATTATTATTATGTAATTGTCCGTTTTGGCGCAGTCTATTTCAGTTCGTGTGGTTCAAATCTTTCCCCGACGACCTCGCGAATCGTGGACTTCGGAGGAAGAAAAAGGTCATTACTTGGGCTTTACATAGTCTATAAAATCAGCTTCCCTCGTGGTCATCTTTCTCCAACAACATCGACTTTTATCTATCTCAGCGAAAACATTCGAAATGGCCTCCTCATCATGGCATACACTTCCCTGCGAAATGAAGCTCGCTATCATTGATATTCTCCAGGAAGAGGATGTCAATACACTCTCAAAGGTTGACCAAAGGACGTATAAAGCATGTGTACCCGCAAAATTCAAGGTTTGCTTCTGGTGTGGCGATATATAAGCGCTTCTGTTGACAACTTCTCGTCTCTTTCTAGAAAGTCAAGTTGAATGACTACGAGGCTATCGAAAGCTTCTTGGAGAACGTACCACGTCAATATCGCAGCTATATTGAAGAGCTGGATATTTCTACTCAGCATAGGTTCAATTCTACACCGGTTCTGCCACGAGTTCGAGCAGACGCAGTGATAGCTCTTCTGAGCTCCTCGTCCAGCCTCAAAGCACTCGTTATGCGAGTTTCTGGCTCTTTGGACAAGTGCATCATCTCCGCCTTTTCCCACCTGCACAACCTAAAGCGACTTAACATTTCCAATAAAGATGATGCGCGCACGCCATTGTGAGTCTTGTTTTGTGGACGACATGTATCTGACTAACATGGAATTCAGGAGCGAACGACTAGTTGTATCGATTGCAGCGTCAATCAAAAATCTCGAAGAGCTTTCTCTCGAGCGCATTACTCGCTCAAAGATGCATGCCCCCGAGCTTGAAGGTGTTTACCCTTGCCCACCGCTTGCGGTGAATGACGCCGACATTCCGGACCACCCTATCCTTGGCTCAGAGCTCGCGCTACCCTCCTTACTTCGCATTCCGACCCTTCGCAATTTGACAATCAGGGACACACACTTGGGCCACGAAGCCTGGACTTCAAGCCCCGTAGCGTGCCGTCTCCAGGTGCTCGATATAGGAAGCTGTTATCACGAAGACAGTGGCTTCAACACCCAGTGCACCGAGCGCATCATGGCAGCTGTAGGCCCCACCATCGACGAGTTCAGTTTGACAGCCGCCGTCTCCGACATCGTTTTCTCCCAGCCCAGCGCCACGCCCCTTCCCAGGCTTCGCAAGTTGCACATTTCTCCTTTTTTTCCTGTAGACAGCGTCGTCGAGACAATGACCAACCTTGCTGGATCTCCTGTCGAGAAGATCAGCGTGCAGTGCTTTGAGGAGGATGTAGTTGACGTCTGTACGGCTTTGGAGGAGTTTTTGAGCATTCGCGTCGAGCGCGGACCACAGTTTTATCATAAACTCAGACAGATCGACGTCTCTGTTACGACCGCCACGGACGAGTATCAGGAGGACGATGACGAGGTGGATGAGGACAGCAAGCAAGAGAGACTCGTTGCTGCTGAGAAGCTCCAGGCCTTCTGTCGAGACCTCCAACTCCAGAGCATGGTAGACAAGCTCGCCAAGAAGACTTCCTCTTCCAAGGTCGCTCCTACTTCCTTCGTCGACGCCAAACGCTACCCAGGCAAGCCTCGCTCCAATACGCTCTAAACGATACCCTTTTACGACATATTACGCTAATTTATTATTATTGGGAACTTATTGTGGTTTTGTAACATATGTGTCATTAATACCTAGATATCATCTTCATGTGTAACATATTCATTTATTGCATGCATTCATCTCCGTCCTCTACGAGTCCGATCAGTCCTTCCACAGAGGTGAGTTGGACTCCGATCAATCTGGGAAACAAAGCATGCGTAGCATTCTTGACGGGTCCGACAACGGACATGGTCATTTCAACTGTTCAGTCAGGGAAGGACTATTTCTGCTCGTAATAACAAAATGAAGAGCTAACGTTGGCAGCGACATGCACTCGTATGTCGCGATCACGAAGAGACGAGTGACTTCTTCTGAGGTTCGCATAACAACTACGACATATCAATAATCAAATAATCAAATGCGCAGAGTTATGTCGCTTTCCGTTCGCAGAGGCGAATTGATACATGATACATAACAGCAGCAGCTAGCGGGGCACAGGGAACTGCGGGATAAAATATGACTCTCACCGAAAATTTTATTGCCCAAGTTTGCAGTGAAGTTCACTCCGAAGTTAAAGGTAAAAGGAAAAGAAATACATTCCTGTCCATTGTGCACGGTCGCCGAAGCTCGATGGTTCAAGGATATGCAGCAGCCGGTTGCATACTCATACTTTAGTCAAGTTCTAGCTAGCTATCGATTCGGGATTCGGAGACGGAGGGTGCTGGCCTCCATTCTCGAGTCCGTCAACGGAAGAGTCCATTGCCATACATTAGAGGGCAGTGCCAGTTAGAGCCTCCGATCCGCTTCCTCCATTCAGGCGGGTAATTATCGATTATCAGCGGTTTTCCAGGTATCCCTATTGGCTGGACGTGGTGTAATTTCCGACAGTGGTGGCCGTGTCCAAAAAGGAGAACAGGTCATCTGCGGCTGACAGTTAGCTTGGAAGGGTGAACTTGATAAGTAATAGTGAGCCGTTGGATTGGATGTATCGAGGTAGTTGTAATTGCATCTGATTCGCAAATTTATGCACTGTATAAGTCAACGCGGTAGCTGAACGCCAAATTAGTCTCTATAGAGGTCATACGATTAATATGCAAGTTCGAGTGCCATGACTTCCACTGGCATGTCGTGGGCCGCTTTTGTTAGAAACATAGCCATGATCGCATGTAATCTCCACCGGAGCCAACTTGCAAAGAATTCCTTGTTAGATAGAGCGCGGACAAATCGAAGGAAGAAGAGAAAAAAACATACTATTCTCGCCGTAATGGAATTGACTACAGATGAAGTCACGATAGATTGAAACGTTACTCTTCTAGATCAACAACGACCCTGCCAACAGAACAAAGACATTTAGCATCCTCGCTACAACCTCTTCTTCTACAGCTGCTCTCATCGCAGTGTACTATACAAACAAAGCATAGCAAACAGTCCGAAATGCCCAGCTGCCTGTAGGAAGCTGGTTCAGCTCAGCTCATTCGTAGCAGACCATCCCAGTCGGAGGTCTGTTGGGCGTGTATTGGCCATGTAATATTCCTGGAAAACAAGGGAAGGTTGCTTTTTGTGGGTGGACTAGCTTTATTTCCAAATTTGCAAGGCAGAAAACAAGGTTCTGGAACATTCTAAATTGGAAGAGATAAGAACTGGAGACTGTATGGCAGTTGAAATTCGAACATCGACACCTAATGATAATTATGTATGTTGATGCGAGAGAGGCAAAAGAGGCAGAATTGAGAGAAAAGATCTGTATGATGTACCAATTAAAACCTTCAAGATCTAGAGAGAACAATTTGAAATACTTCGAACGGAAAAGTCTCGTTGCAGGCAGCAAAATTCTGGGGGTCCATAAGTCGACGGCCCATATCACATTGAATCTCTTCATGTGGCCGATGCACAACCGAGGGCATTCGATTGTACAGCCTCTCTGAATGTTGTTGGAGCCCTTGTCACACTCGTTCAGAGAGCGAGGTATCCTAAAATATTGGGAGTATATAAAAAAACCCCGCTGTGATGGGTCCTATGTTAGCGAGGATTTTGTGAGCGTTGGTTTCGCCCCACTTTGCTTGATAATATAAGATTCAAGCAGTCAGTCACATCGTCTTGGACTGACTAATATAGTCGGTTTGACCGCAATCGAGTCGAGGACGACCGACATAGCCACTGATTCCCTAGAAGCCGATGGGGGGAGACGCGTCAGACCGGCTTGTAGTTTATTGCAGCTAATAGAGATTAGATTGTCCTCCACATTATGCGATTGACATAAGCATTCATGGGTAGGCGGATATTCAAGTAGAAATTTGGCCATTTTCATGACAATCTTCGCGAACAACGCAGGAGCCTTCCCGATAATCAGAAGACTCTCCAATGAGAAGCCTTTGCAAGCCGCTCATTATCACAATGAAGGAGCCTTTGAAATTGAATGGCAACCTCTTGGCCTGAATCAGAATTAGCTGCATGACTTCGTACGCTGGTATTAAAGTCAGCCATTCACTAGCATAAGATTCATCACACAATTCATACTCACAAGCACCATCAATGTCTGCACCAGCACAAGGTCTCCAAGGCAAAGTAGCCATCATCACAGGAGGTAGCAAAGGAATCGGGGCGGCTACCACACTTCAGCTGGCTGCGCAGGGAGCAAACATCGTCTTCACATATTCCAGTGACGCCTTTGCTGCCGATGCACTCGCAGCAAAGGTCAACGACCTATACCCAGTCAATTCGTCGAGCGCACCCCGTGTTACGGCCTTCAAAGGGGATGCAGCTGCTATTGGCGACCTCAAAGCTCTCGTCGCCAAAACCATCGAGGTTTATGGCCAAATAGACATCCTCATCCTTAATGCGGCAGTATTGCCCATGCACGATCTAGAACATACAACGGAGTTGTCGTTCGATAGTACCATGGCGCTCAACGTCAAAGGCCCATATTTCCTCACCCAACTCGTCGCACCTCATCTCAAAGCCGGCTCGCACGTCATCTTCCTATCCACATCCTTGGCGGTATCCAGCACAGTGACACCCGCGTATCTCCTCTATCTTACGACCAAAGGCGCCATTGAGCAGATGGTGCGCGTAATTAGCAAGGACCTAGCCAGGAAGGGCATTAGCGTAAACGCAGTTGCCCCAGGACCGACAGGGACGGAGCTCTTTTACAAGGACAAGTCGGACACGGTCTTGAATACGTTGAAAGGTTTTATCCCTATGGGACGGTTGGGTACACCTGAGGAAATTGCGCAAGTGATTACATGGCTGGCTGGAGATAGTAGTAGTTGGATTTCTGGACAAATCATTCGTGCCAATGGTGGGATGGCCTAGATAATTTTTGCTAGGGCGTAAATATCCACGTGTAGATTTCAGAAAACACCGTGTTTTGTTGATTCAGGTAGCAAGGTTCCACGAATTTTTGAAGAAAAAAAAAATCGAAGTTGGGCCTTGGCTCTGTGGGTTTCGGCAATAGCCGTTTATTTGCTTTTAAAAGAAGCGCCAAATAAAGTCCCAAATGCGGAAGAAATTTCTATTTCGGCTTGTTCCAAACTAACATCATGCTGTCGCGCATCATACTTCAAAATGTCCGGGCTCCAGTTGGCCGCACAGCCCTTCAATGCATGAAAATATCTCCCTCAGCAACGAAAACTCTTATGTCTCTATCTGTGCTTCGCTGTTCACTCGACCAACAGCAGCGGTCGTATGCCACGAAAAACAAAGTCAAATCTACTTCCACTATCGTTCCGGGTTCAAAACAACCCATTACGGATCCAGCTGCACAGCAGGAGTATGCAAAAGCCGAAACAGCCATGTCTACGTCTATTGACTGGTTCAGAAAAGAATGTGCAGCATCTGAGGCTCGTGCTTTAGGTCGTGTTACACCTGCGCTATTGTCTCCAGTACGCGTGAAGCTTCCGGACAATACTAAACCCATGAGGCTGGAGGAGCTTGCCACTGTTGGCGTTAGAGAAGGATCGACGCTTCTTATCACCCTGTTTGACGAACATGTGAGGTTCTTTCGTTCTTCGCTGGACTGCTTTAATATATCCTTTCTCGAGGCAGAACTGACCTTTGCCTCCATTTTGGTAGACAGTAAAACACGTTGAGGCTGCTCTTTACGAATCTGGAATTCCGGGTGTAGTACCACATAGGCAGGATAGTCGAACCATCAAAGTTCCAATTCCAAAGTATGTGTTCACCGCAGCAGACGCTTCCTTCAGACCACTGATTCTTCGTTGTAATAGGCCAACAATACAGGCCAGGCAGGAGCTTTTTATGGCCGCAAAGAAAAAGGCTGAGGAGATTCGCGTTCAAGTCCGCAAGCAGCACGCAGCGAGTCTGAAACGCGGGAAGTACGAAAAACATTCGATAGAGTTAGAAGAGGTACGCTCTTATCTTTATTGCTTTGTTCTTTGTATATGCCTTCAGTTTTGCTGTTGCCAATCCCTTCGATCCCTATATTGATGGATGCGCCTCGCCCAAGAATGTTTCTCGTGGCTTTCTTGGTCTGGCTCGGGGTCCTATCTTTGCACAAAGTGATTTCTGGTTTTACTGACACCCTTTTTTTTCCAGTTTCAAAAACTTACCGATAAATATATCCGCGAGGTAGACAAAATCTTGGCTGACCTTCAAAAGGCTACATCTGCCAATTCGAAATAATTGAAGAGCTGCATTGTAAACCTCACGTCGTCATGTTTAATTTAGAGATCTCGATTGGATTATATTTAATGGTCTGTGTCAAGTACTCTAGTTCTGTCAAATTATACAATCAGGAATTAGTGGGAATTAGCTAACGGTCATGGTACAGAAGTTCTACAAGTTCTATGATACAAATAGCACAAGCAATGTATGTTACGAAGTCCAGGTTAATCTAAGCATTCTGTAATGGAAGGGACAATCCATGTCATCTGATTGAACGGGAGCGGACGCTAGAATTTGAACGCAAGGTGTACCTTGCATGACAAGAAAACACATTGATACATCTAGCGTGGGCGTTAAATTCTGAGAAGTCTTCCGCGAGCATCCAAACCGAAAAGATTTGCGAGCTCCTTCACAGATAATCCTGCCAAGCCAAGTAAGCACAGAATACAAAAGAGCAATTGTCTGAAACTTACTTCCGATCTTTTTGCCAGACCCTTCCCCAAGACTGCCGTCCGCCAAAAGTTGCTGCAAGTACTTTGGTAAGAGGATTATAACGAGAGAGGGGTCCGCAACGACCAACCTTTCGCTCTTGCAACTTCAAAATACGGTCTTCGACCGTGTCAGCGATGACGACACGTTGGACCAAAACTTCTCGCGTTTGCCCGACTCTGTGGACACGATCGAAAGCTTGGGCTTCTACGGCTTGAGACCAGCCGAGGTCAAGAGAGATAACGTTGTTAGCCCGAGTGAGGTTCAGTCCAACACCGCCGCACTTAAGCGACATCAACATCACTCGTGCTTTCTCTCTCGCCATGAACGTCTTTACTGATACGTCGCGCTGGTGGCGGCTCATATCACCTTGATACTTGACGTGAGGAATATGTTTCTCCGATAAATAATCAGAGATGAGAGACAAGCATCCCGTCCATTGGGATACAAGGAGGGTCTATAATAGAGGGTCGTTAAAAATTATAATATAATGATCACGAACGATCACTGACCTTTTCCTCTGGGTGAGACTTGACACGTTTCTGAAGAGTGTCCATCATATACTGCAACACATAAATAATTGAATTCAGAAGTGAAAAGTAAAAGAGCATGTTCTTTACCTTCATCTTACTCGAGGGTAAGAATCGCGGCATGAGTTTAATCGCTTCTTCAGACATGGGTTCCTTCTTCCGCGCACCGAAGATCACTTCCGTCTCTTCCGGAGTCTCAGGTTCGTCGTCCGAGTCAATGATAATGTTTTTCCTTTTCTTGCCGAGTCTTTTCTTCAAAGCACGGCGAGCATCCTTTTCCTCCTCATCTTCATCACTTTCTACAATGAAATCGTTCATATCGTCATCTTCATCGACTGCCTCATCATCACTGCCTAGTTTCTCAACGTCGTCTCCTTCATCGTCAGACTCGGTGACATTTCGCCGGGCGTGTGCAGGCCGTTTTGCCACAGGAGCTTTTGCTTTACCCTTGCCTTTTCGATCTCCAGGTGCGTACTCTTCGGTTTCGCTCATCTCTGCGTCTTGGTCTTTCTTCGCTTCTGGATTGAGCTCCTCATCTGTCGGCTCGAAGGCTTGTCGATCAAAGATCGATTGCTCGCTAATGGGAAATCGACAAACAGGACCTGAGCAAAGAATAATTAATACAGAATTTGAAACCGTATATCCGGTGAATAATCATACAAGGTCGTTGATCGGGTTTACACCCAGTGTCAGCACCCTCGGGCATGGGTTGTTGTAAGACATCAACTAGTAAATGGCGATTAGTGAGTATCCTCCAAAAACGAATTGCACTCACTTATACATTCACGGCAAAAGTGGTGTGTACATCCGGTTACGACAGCATTCGTCATGGCATCAAAGCAGATCGGGCATTCGTCTTCTTCAATAGTGGCATTTTCGGACTGAAATCAGATGTAAGAAATAAATCGACGAAGAAGAAAGGAAGGGTGATTCTTACAAGTCTCTCTCTCTCCATTCGTGCGCGGGCGACTTCTAGGAATTTTGCTTTCATCTTGGCCACAAATTCAGGTGATACTAAACGTTTAGCGCGCGTTAGTTCAGTGGCGAATTCGGGATTCACTTCTGCTTCGTCTGGGCGGACGAAGGCAACACCATCTTCTTGAATCAAAGAAGGATGCGAGCATATTTGGCGTAGTCGGAGTAATAGCACCAAGACTTGATGATAGTTTCTTTAGAAGTCTAATTAGGGGCATGGCTTAACCTTCGAAAGAATTAACTTACTTTAAAACAGTTCCCTCTCTGAGATAACGGTTGAACCTGGCCTGGCTGCGAGCCTCTACCTGATAAAAAGTGTCTCGTTGAAGGGGTTTAAAGATCGCCGCAATAGAAGCTACGAACCATTGCGTATATTTCACGCTCTTCTGGAGAGAATTCTAACTTGACAAGTTCGACTTTCTTTTCCGGCAAGTCTACAAGGTTCTTCCCGTCTAACTTCGAGTCTTTCTTGCGCCTGAGAAGGAAAGTAGCCATAATCTTCTGGAGCCTAGCGACGGCTGTCGCAGCTGTGAGAATAGGCATTTAATGACTGATTATTTCAGATCCAAATAAAACACTGACGATTCTTCTTTTCGTAAATGCTTATCTCAGAGTGAAACACTGTCCAGTCATACCAAGGCCTCAGCCTGAGAAAGCGGATTAAGCCGTATACATCGGCAAGACCATTGACAATAGGAGTTCTAATGTGAAAGAATTGAGTTCTAATGTAATTTATCGAGATGACTTGAGACGTACCCAGTTAAACACCAACGGTATATTGAATTGAGGTCGGTGATCGCCCTTGACATCCCTGCGACGAGATTCATGTCATAAGGTTTGTTGCATGATCGTATATATATAAGATTACTCACTTGTGCGCCTGTTACGGATGTTCTGACCCTCATCTGCAATGATACGGTACCACTGATTTCATACATATAAGTATAATCCAATATAAATAGTTGATGTAGTTAATGGCTGACCTCGACCTGAAACAAAAGTCCAGCTACATCGGTAAAGGTAACGCCCGTCAGTTGAGCGCCCATGTGAAAGACAAAACATTCTCACCTTTTTGCTTGCGCTTATGCGACCTGTAAGTATGATTGCGCATGTCGTCTTCATCAGAGTCGGACACTATAAAGGCGTCTCCTTTCTTCTTAGCCTTCGCTTTCTTCTTCATCTCGGTTTCATAATCCGGCCATTCGTGCGCCATTGTCTGTTAGAGGATATCACTCAGTTATATGGGCTGTCAGAAAATTCTGATTTACTGACGTGAAACGTAGTCAAAACAATATCGTATTTCATGAGTACAGAACTCTTAGTTGTTCTGTTCGGACCTGTCAAAGTAGCCGGTTATTATAAAATTCAACATAACAATAGCGAAGAGGCTTTACCGTGGTAGATCAAGCATGTGAAGCCACAATCAGTCTTTGTCTCTATTTCCAATTTCCATTGATCCAACAAGGCTAAAGGAGCGATGATTAAAGTCGTCTTGCAGGCCGGATCTTTTGAACGATTCATGACCATGGTAGTCATCCTAGATAATCGTTATAAGCACCGAAATAGTGAGGGTTTACGTTACTTACATTTGTACGGTCTGTAGTTTCGTAAAATCAGCTTCGATCCAGATAAATGGTGGGAAAATTGTCACTAACCTTGCCCAATCCCATTTCATCAGCTAAACACCCTCCTTTCAGGTTATTCTTCTCTTTCTCAAGCATCCAAGCAACACCCATGACTTGATGTGCCATGAGAGTGATCTCCATACCAGGTATCTTATCTTGAAGGTCACTCAATTGAAGGTAATTCAGAGCCTTGTCTACGGTTTCGTTTCCGTCGAAGGACTCTGCGTTCCGTGCTTCTTTGACGAACTCTTCGATACTGAATATAGAGGATCAGCAGGTCGCCTGAAGAGTTAAGCCAGACACTTACTCATTGACCCCGGCCTGAGGACCCACAAACAAATCGCGTCCACGACCATGGAAATCCCCATTTTCATCATGAGCATCATCGACAATCGGGGGAGGTGCAATAATTCCGAATTGGTCGACGATATAGCCGGAGCTGGATACAGGATCGCTGCTGGGCATGGGCGACGAGCCCACATTTTGTGATGGTTGGGGACTGGCAGATGAAGGAAGCCCTGAGCCTGATGCAACAGGTGAAGAATCGCCCCTTCCTTTCCAGTCCCAGTCCCAATTAAAGTCGGACACAACAGGCTTCTGATCAACCTCCATAGGAATGTATCCGTCTTCTATCTCTGGTTTGACCCATTGGCTCGACGACGCCTTCGCGGCTTTGTACATTTGCTCCATCGTCCTCAAACGAGCCAGTTCATCCCCGCAGTCCCTGATGCGCCGAAAGTCGTCGTGTGTAAGATGTAACTTGCGCTTTAGGCGTTCCATTAAGTGTTGCTGGCCGGCCATAGCAAGCTTAACGTCTTCCAGTTTGGTGCCAAGATCTTCGTCTTCGGAGTCCATGTCAAAAACGTCTGTATCCCAGGATCCACTTGCTTTTGGGGTGTTGGTAACCTGGTTGAGAGGAACTTTTTCTGATGCAGGTTCAATCTTTGATTTCTTCGGCGAAACAATTTGATTGTTTTCAATTCCGAAGGCCACGTCAGATAGGCGCTTGCGGGGAACAGAGTATTCTGTTGCCTCAGGCTTAATATAACGCTCGGGTTCAAGCTCCAGTTTGACTGGAGAGGTGGAACAGATGGAAGGAAGAGAAGTAGAGAGCAAACTATGACTAATAGAAGGTGAAGTAGGCTCGCTTTTAACAGCATTATCCTGTCCAATAATAACTTAAATGGGCGCCTCCAAGAATAAAAAACACAGGGTACACACGTTTATTGATGAACATGTTGGCTCCGGCTTGATCAAGATGTTGGTTGTATGCAACGTAAGATGTTGCTGAATGAACAGCTGTCAGTCTGTATAACGCCTATATGAGTTAATGTTACTCACTCGGTACGCAGACAAGGAACCCATGCCGTCCTTCGTACCTCCGTCGGCCTCCCGGATGCGTTTAATCAAATTAATCACCTGTCCACAGCCATCCTCGAGGCAGTGAACACGTCCAACTAATAACCACACAAATAACATGAGAAAAACGCGCTAATAAAGAGCATATATGTATACTCACAGCCCATACCTGGTTCTAGCGTCATACGAAACTATCGAGCAGCGTCAAGCATGTCCAGGAAAACATTCACCGGACGACTCACATTGTGTGCACCAGGGTATAGAGCAAGATGTCTTCGAAGTTCTTCCATGTAAAAATTGGGCACGCATTCATCCTAAAAAATAGAGCAAGAATATCATCAGCGACAACAGCGCGCCAATGTGCCACAGCCCCTATATGTTAAAAACATTATAGGATGAACCCACTTACTGAGGCATTCTGCGGTAGGCCCAGTTGACCTTTTGCAAGGTCTCTTACCGCTCTCCGTGTGATTTTCTGCATGATACCTGCGGTGCACGAAGGGGGAAAACCAACAAAAGAACAAAAAAACGGGTCGCGTCAAGGCGGTTTTTTAAGCGCGAAAGTTCCCACGCTAATTTGTGGCTGGCACGGTCACATGATTGTGTAGTTTTAGGTACCTTTAACAATAACCTCACCCATGTAATCACAACGCAATCGGAGGTTGTCAAGGAATAGTCCATTATCTTAGCATCATGGTATTATCTCATGTACAATGAAAGTTCAAGTTTTTTTAAGAACTACGTCAGGCAACAATGCAAATTCATTAGCACTGTACGGTAAAAATAAATAAATAAAGCAATGCGTTAGTGCACAGCAGTGAATGCATCTCAAAATGGCCAAAATTATATCCAGTGTGGATCATCGTCATAACCCAATCTCTTCCAAAAATTTGACTGTCAGAGTCCACAGCGAATTTTCAAGCTCCTCGTTCGAGGCTGCGCTGTTTGTTGGGCCAATCTTCCCAGTTGGTTGACTTTCAAAGTACACACATTGGAAAGGCATATCTATGGGGGTATGCGTCCACTCCTCCTGGATGGATCGATAACGCAGTAATACCCCGTCGTATCTTCATTCAGACGCTTTTGGAGCGACTGTGCCCATAGAATGATCGTGTACCATATCGATAGACACCAGGCAGGACCGCACATCTCTTTAGCAGGTATGTAACATTGATATTTTTTTTATAGAAACGATATAGGTGCATACAAAATACGATTTTTGTGGAATTTCAACGAACAGGAAGGACTCGGGGGGCGGGGACTTATTGCTGGGTTTCTTGATTTGTATGGGCTCCGAGTCGTTGGGCTTATATGTTCGACAATTAGTTCACGAGCTCAAGTACCCAGCGGTACCTCTCGCTTCCTTGGTCGGCACCGATAGCAACCTATTGAACCAAATTGTAATAAAACCAATGAATATATCTTCGCAACGATGAGACTTTGACACAAATCAAAGACGCACATTGGCATTAGCAGCGCCTTGGTCAATGTGCCAGTTCTGAGTAGCACCCCCGTCTTGGATACTAAAGCTCAAATGAATAAAAATTTTCAGCAGTGAAATGAGGTAAAATACACACGTAAATCCACTGGCTGAGCCCAGGATGGTCCAAACATAATTGCCGGGGGGCATGGGAGTGGCTCCAGAGCCTCCCCACCCAACTTGGAGGTTGGTGGCACTCTTAGGGACGACCGACATGGTCTTGGTGTCAAAATTGGCGAGGTTGAACTAGATAGGAAGGGAAAGAAACCCGCCCGTTAGTCTCTCCGACTCTCGTGCACAATCATTGGTACATGAGGAGGAGCATACTTACGATCTGGGTAGCCGCGTTGGTCTTGGGCGTAACGGTCAATGTGTTGTTCTGACCGTTAAAAGTGATAGCGAGTATCTGTCCAGAAGGAGAGAGGACTCGGTTGTAGATGATGTACGATCCTTGTGCTGGACGAGACATTGTGGACTGCAAGCTTCTCAAGTGTTGAGTAGGAATGGGTTCTGGGGGATCTGACAATTTCTAGGCGACTTTATACACCTTGGTGGGTGTAAAAATACGATCAAGACAATGCTTTTCTTTCGAAGGTCAGACCACCGCACTCCAGATGTCATACCGCACCCCAAAATGTCATAGGTTCCCGACCAAAGACCGAAGACGCCAAACCTTGATTCTGGAAAGAAGTCGACGATAGATAGGCTAGAGATTCAAGGTTCAAAAAGTAAAATCTAGTAAAGCGAACAAGTTTGAGTGCTGTAGTTCCGAATAAAAATTATCGCAGGGTCTCAGATACTCAGAAACCCCTTGAAAGAGGAGATGAAAACGTATATGGAAGGAGTTACCTTTTTTGTGGTCGAAAAATCATAGTGATTTGCATGCGTAAATGGCATAAGTCTCCGTCAGCGGTTGTTAAGTTTAGATGTTTTACACGAAATGTAATCGGCCATTGAAACGACGCACATATTTTGAGCAGAGGAATGTTCATAAAGTACTTTTGCATCTATTCTCTGGAGAATATTTCACACCCCGACAATGTCGAAGTTAGTTGCAACTCCTTTGAGGTTCGAACGGGTACAAATTAGGCAGGTGGCATCCGCTGCAGGAGCAGAAGAGCCTTTGTTGGTTTTTAAAGGTTCGCCGCTTCAGTGTTCAATTTTCTAGAATGGACAGCATGAGAACCGATGACTGCTCAAAACAAGTCTAGACAGCGAATGAAATTAACGGTCATGGAATGAAGAATTGTAAGACAGCTCTCTACCAATATCCTGGTGTATGAGAGCCCCAAGGTATAACATTACAGATTGTCTGCTCCGATTCAAGAGTACGCTCTTGAAATTGCTCCCAGTCCGCTTGGCAAGAAGTGTTGGTTACTAAAAATAATGGATCGATTACGAGGAGGTAGAGTTGAAGAGAGTCCAATCTGTGCACCGAGCGTATCGTATCGATATTACGCACAATCCAGCGAAGACCCATACGCCTATCAATAAAAAATTTATGGTTAGGATGTTCCAAGGGTGTACACAGGAAGAGTGATTTGAGCAGAGGGCCAGAGGCACTGTTACTATATCGAGAAAAGGTTGGCCATTGGAAGACAGGTAGAATTTACCAAATTCGCTCGGAGATAAAAAGCCCCGGTGTACTTTTTAGTGTTATCGAACATTGCTGGATCAGCCATATGATCTCTTGCACATCGGTTGTCAGCAGCGGTATACGTGCACTGCGACGTATTGTCAAAGATAATGACTGGATTGATTGGAAATCCGAGGACATGCATCATGAAGATACGAACGAATCGAGACCCACTCCCTGAACGAAAAGGAAGTAACTTTGATTGTCAGAGACCGAAGACTAGCTTTTATGATTGGAGGAGCAATATTCCTATTCTGAGGAGAAGCTCGGATACGGGAGGACAATATGACCTGAGATAAACACAAGAACATGGTCATGTTTGGTGCTTTGTCTAGAATTTCCGTTGGGATCCTCTTGATGCTGGGCAGATTCAATTTTCGGAGGAAAGGAGTCCTGGATATGATGGTATTCTGGAGCAACTGATTTAATATACTAAAGTCGAGGTGTTGGGCACCATCGCGACCGACAATTCTGAACTCCAGATGAGTGAGGAGTGGTATATAAAATGGCAAAATCCAACCAGTGTGGATCATCTTCATAACCCAATCTCTTCCAAAAATTTGACTGTCAATGTCCACAGCCTATTTTCAAGCTCCTCATTCGAGGCTGCTCTGTTTATCGGTACAACCTTCCCAGTTGGTTGACTTTCAAGGTACACGCCTTGGTAGGCGTGTCTGTTGTCGTCTATGCGCCTCGACGCGGCGGCAAAAGCAGAATTGTATGCTCCAACGACAGGCTGGGCAATGACAAGGCCGAACAAAAATTTGAAGAACCGAGGAAAGGCATATCTGTGGGAGTATGTGTCCACTCCTCCTGGATGGATCGATAACGCAGTAATGGGAGCCGTCGTATCTTCATTCAGACGCTTCTGGAGTGACTTTGTCCATAAGATGATCATGAATTTGGAATGACCTACAATTGTTAGCCCAAGAGATCTTTCGTAACGAGGCAAAACGGTGTACCATATCGATAGAGACCAGGCAGAAGTCTTCTTTTGTAGGCGACATTAAAATCTGACACGTTGTCGAATTTGACGGAAGCCGGTATCAACCTGTAAGTGATGGACGAAAGCTTGTGTTGATATGAGTACATCATGCATGTGTCCAGAGTTTGGGTGTGCGCTTACATTGACAACTCTAACATCAGAATCAGCTTCCCTCGCAGTTTTCTGGAGGAGCGGAATCAACGTCTGAGTGAATACGAAGGGGCTGATGTAACTTATTCAACCCAAACTTAAGCATGTGCTACTTTCTGACCAATTGTCCGACTTACTTTACGATGGCCATCGTTGATACACCATCTGACCCTATTTCATAAGGCGCCTGTAGCCTGAATGTTTCTTAGTGGCATGCACAACATGTTAGAAAACAGAGACGCACAAAGCTGCATTGTTCACTATGCAAAGATAAATCAACACATATAACGAGCGAATTTACAAAAACAAACTCACCGAGTATATCGAGTCTGCTCTCCTTTTTGAGGAAATCTTCCGCCGCTTTCTTTGCATCTCTTGGATCACCCAGGTCCAATTTCAACCAAATTACTTCGCCGTTGCCAGGACCTAAGCCGTCGTGTTCCAATTGTGCTAGAGCTCCAGTCGCACGAGACTCGTTACGAGCCGCTAGATAAACCTTTGCACCAGCACGAGCCAGATGCCTGACCGTCTCTAGACCGATACCAGTACTATAATAGTGTTAAGGTTATGGCAGATGGTTCATGATCGAAAGAACTTACTTTCCACCCGTTACAATGGCTACCTTATTCTTCAAATCCACGAGATCCGTCAAGGGATCAAATTTTCGGGAAGAAATGTTGCCCATGGAGTCGAGAGAAGGGGCTATATGTTGTGAGACTGAGGGAAAAGCCCTGCGCTCCCATAGTGCCGCATGGGAATTAACCTTGTTCTACTCATATCGCAATGATGTTTTAGATTCTCATGACTGCGTATCATACAGCAAGTGGGCCGATTCTGGACGAATTTATCGTGGCGTAATGAATTCAAATGACATGAAGGAAACCGTCAGGAAGGAAGTCACAGAAAATGAAAGATTCGAGTTGTTCGTTACTGGAACCTTACGTAAGTAGTAAGTAGTAAGTACCACAGGCACCACTTTATTCTACATTTTCCAACTTGGTCCTCGAATCTATCTCTGGAACTACTTTCCGACATATGCTCAAAAAGACCAACGCGACGGCCCGCCATTCGTTTCATCCTTTTCTCGTCTTCTTTTGTTGATACAATGCTGCCCGAACGACACTCCCAGCCTTGTCACTTCAGTTGTCTAATTCTGCTTAAGGCTAACAAAACTCACAGAACTTTCCGACTTCGCTCCAATATTGACCATGCCGAACACCAACTCGATTGGTTACATCTGCCGCGCTCAGCATGATATGATACGGGTGCTCTCTTAGGCGCGATAAAAGTAGATTTCGGCGTGATCTTGTGGTTACAAAAGGCCGATCTTCATAAACACATTGGAGAAACTGAAAATGCCCTCCAAAGATTTCGATGTCGCTATTGTGGGTGGCGGAATGTCAGGGTTAGCTTGGTTAGTTGTTATCTTTATCATTGATATTGCGGAAGACAACTCTAACAAAGCTTACAGTGCCATTGGTCTATCCAGAGCAGGAATTAAGGTGGCCGTTTTTGAAGCTGCAGTAAGAAATGAACGGACGTCGAAACTTGAAAATGCTCAAGACACCTACTTCTAGGCAGGTTTTGAGGAAATTGGAGCAGGAGTGGGTCTAGGTAAGTCATTTAAGGATAAAATACGCGCGGTATATGTTCTGATTTCTTGTCTATTAGGTCCAAATGCCCTTCGCGCTTTGGAATGGCTTGGAATACTCGATGCCGTCCTCAACAAGGTCAACCAGACGAAGCCATCAACCCGTTTGTTCACTTTTATAGCTGGAACTGGAGAGCACGAGGAGATATTTGATGTACGACGCATATTAGTTCTCCTTATGCGGAACAAACTAATCGAATTAATGCAGTATGTCAACTCGACTGGGGGGGTCAATAGTGAAGGACTAGGAATTTATCGGTATGCATGTTCTTCAAGGCCTTCAAGAGTCACGCCGAATAACATTCACGAAGACCAGCTTTTCTGGACGCTCTCATGCCTCTACTTGAGTCTACGACCGTCTCATTCAATAAGCGATGCATAGCAGTGGAACAGCTTCAATCTGGTCGGCAATTACTTCGATTCTCTGACAATACAACGCACGAAACAGATCTAGTTGTTGGCGCGGACGGAATCAAAAGCATCACCCGTAAAGTTGTAGTTGGCAACGCGAGCGACTCCCTCGGGTTTTCGGGAACATATGCTTACCGCGGACTGATCTCAACGGATGAACTGAAGGCTGCTGGTGTCAAGAGTCCCGTTGATATCCGCCCATACTGCTGGGTCGGGCTTGGTAAAGTAAGTCTCCCATCGTTTTCAAGCCTCAAATGTTCTCACAGAACCTAATCGTAGCATATGATCACCTTTCCTATTAAAGGTGGTACTGTTGTAAGTTCCTAATTCTGCCATTACCGTGTGTCTATCTCTCATCCTTTTTCTATCATTGCAGCTAAATGTCGTAGCGTTCAACACCTCGGAACATTCTGCCGAGCTCCTGCCCGAACGTCCACATCCCTGGGTGGAAATTTCATCGACCAAAGAAATTGTAAATGGGTACGAAAGCTGGGGCAATGATGCTTTGACAATTGTGCGCCACTTGCGAAGTCCTAGCAGATGGTCGATCCATACTTTGTATCCACCTCTGAAATCGTACGTCAAAGATAAACTCGTCTTAGTTGGAGACTCGGTAGGCATAGTCATCCACCCTTATCGTGCGTTTTTTCATCAATGACTTGCTCTAGGCACATGGGATGCTCCCACACCTAGGTGCAGGGGTAGGACAAGGTTTTGAAGACGTCTATGTTCTCTGCCGCCTCCTTGGACATCCAGAGACAAAACTTGCCAATCTCGAAGTTCGTGATGTCTTCTCCGATATGTTTTGTAGCATTGGACTGACATTGAATAGGTCCTGCTTGCGATATACGATAAAGTCAGGAGACCACGGGCTAATATGGTTCTGGAGAAGAGCATCAAGATGGGCAAGATATACGATAATTATGGTCCCGGTCCTGGACATTATGACGCAGAGGATATGCGTCGCCGTCTGACCGGAATGTGGGAGCCTGTATGGCATCACGATCTGAAGACAGAGGTGGACGAAACCATACATAAATTCGAATGTGACTTGCGAAACGAAGAAACGTCTTAACTCCCTGCACCTTCTCGCAGGGGAATTTAATATAATCCTCATCATACCCTCCTTGATGCATTGTTCCTCGAACAGGTTGGGTCCTAAAAAATACAAAGTTGGTCCAAGAGGAAATTCAAATGATTGTACCGTCGTGCGATCTCTTTCCGAGCCTCTTACGCTCGGCCAACCGTAAATTCCAAGACAACATCTCCATTCGGCCTCAAGGTCGACACACACTCCGACAACGAGAGGAATGCGCTCAATACCCATCCAAATGCACTGGGGGAGTGTAAGTTGATACACGAACGAATCGAACCCCTCTGAACTAACTATCGTCCTCTATCTAAATGCCTAAAGATGGAAAAGGTGGACGAAAACTCTCACGCACTTCTTCCTACGTCGGAACTCTTTGACCACGTTATCGATCACATCATCAATAAAGCGTCTCTGGAGTCTGAAGCAACGTGCCCTCATTTGATCTGATTCTGTGCCTTGACGCAAAAACGTTTGTTCGCTCATATAATAATGGGGCGCCAACGCCGCGGGAAGAAAAGACCTCAGTCTTTTTTTTTAGACCACAACAGGCTCACCTTACTTGTGTAAACTCGTGGAACGTTTCGACATGACCGACAACAGTGCACTCGTATTTTATCGTCGAGATAAATCATGGATCAAAACAGATGACACACTGCACCTCATTATGCCAATTCTTACTCATCTGAAGGAGCTTAGAATTGTCGGTCGCGATGGTGCCCAACACCTCGACTTTAGTATATTAAATCAGTTGCTCCAGAATACCATCATATCCAGGACTCCTTTCCTCCGAAAATTGAATCTGCCCAGCATCAAGAGGATCCCAACGGAAATTCTAGACAAAGCACCAAACATGACCATGTTCTTGTGTTTATCTCAGGTCATATTGTCCTCCCGTATCCGAGCTTCTCCTCAGAATAGGAATATTGCTCCTCCAATCATAAAAGCTAGTCTTCGGTCTCTGACAATCAAAGTTACTTCCTTTTCGTTCAGGGAGTGGGTCTCGATTCGTTCGTATCTTCATGATGCATGTCCTCGGATTTCCAATCAATCCAGTCATTATCTTTGACAATACGTCGCAGTGCACGTATACCGCTGCTGACAACCGATGTGCAAGAGATCATATGGCTGATCCAGCAATGTTCGATAACACTAAAAAGTACACCGGGGCTTTTTATCTCCGAGCGAATTTGGTAAATTCTACCTGTCTTCCAATGGCCAACCTTTTCTCGATATAGTAACAGTGCCTCTGGCCCTCTGCTCAAATCACTCTTCCTGTGTACACCCTTGGAACATCCTAACCATAAATTTTTTATTGATAGGCGTATGGGTCTTCGCTGGATTGTGCGTAATATCGATACGATACGCTCGGTGCACAGATTGGACTCTCTTCAACTCTACCTCCTCGTAATCGATCCATTATTTTTAGTAACCAACACTTCTTGCCAAGCGGACTGGGAGCAATTTCAAGAGCGTACTCTTGAATCGGAGCAGACAATCTGTAATGTTATACCTTGGGGCTCTCATACACCAGGATATTGGTAGAGAGCTGTCTTACAATTCTTCATTCCATGACCGTTAATTTCATTCGCTGTCTAGACTTGTTTTGAGCAGTCATCGGTTCTCATGCTGTCCATTCTAGAAAATTGAACACTGAAGCGGCGAACCTTTAAAAACCAACAAAGGCTCTTCTGCTCCTGCAGCGGATGCCACCTGCCTAATTTGTACCCGTTCGAACCTCAAAGGAGTTGCAACTAACTTCGACATTGTCGGGGTGTGAAATATTCTCCAGAGAATAGATGCAAAAGTACTTTATGAACATTCCTCTGCTCAAAATATGTGCGTCGTTTCAATGGCCGATTACATTTCGTGTAAAACATCTAAACTTAACAACCGCTGACGGAGACTTATGCCATTTACGCATGCAAATCACTATGATTTTTCGACCACAAAAAAGGTAACTCCTTCCATATACGTTTTCATCTCCTCTTTCAAGGGGTTTCTGAGTATCTGAGACCCTGCGATAATTTTTATTCGGAACTACAGCACTCAAACTTGTTCGCTTTACTAGATTTTACTTTTTGAACCTTGAATCTCTAGCCTATCTATCGTCGACTTCTTTCCAGAATCAAGGTTTGGCGTCTTCGGTCTTTGGTCGGGAACCTATGACATTTTGGGGTGCGGTATGACATCTGGAGTGCGGTGGTCTGACCTTCGAAAGAAAAGCATTGTCTTGATCGTATTTTTACACCCACCAAGGTGTATAAAGTCGCCTAGAAATTGTCAGATCCCCCAGAACCCATTCCTACTCAACACTTGAGAAGCTTGCAGTCCACAATGTCTCGTCTAGCACAAGGATCGTACATCATCTACAACCGAGTCCTCTCTCCTTCTGGACAGATACTCGCTATCACTTTTAACGGTCAGAACAACACATTGACCGTTACGCCCAAGACCAACGCGGCTACCCAGATCGTAAGTATGCTCCTCCTCATGTACCAATGATTGTGCACGAGAGTCGGAGAGACTAACGGGCGGGTTTCTTTCCCTTCCTATCTAGTTCAACCTCGCCAATTTTGACACCAAGACCATGTCGGTCGTCCCTAAGAGTGCCACCAACCTCCAAGTTGGGTGGGGAGGCTCTGGAGCCACTCCCATGCCCCCCGGCAATTATGTTTGGACCATCCTGGGCTCAGCCAGTGGATTTACGTGTGTATTTTACCTCATTTCACTGCTGAAAATTTTTATTCATTTGAGCTTTAGTATCCAAGACGGGGGTGCTACTCAGAACTGGCACATTGACCAAGGCGCTGCTAATGCCAATGTGCGTCTTTGATTTGTGTCAAAGTCTCATCGTTGCGAAGATATATTCATTGGTTTTATTACAATTTGGTTCAATAGGTTGCTATCGGTGCCGACCAAGGAAGCGAGAGGTACCGCTGGGTACTTGAGCTCGTGAACTAATTGTCGAACATATAAGCCCAACGACTCGGAGCCCATACAAATCAAGAAACCCAGCAATAAGTCCCCGCCCCCCGAGTCCTTCCTGTTCGTTGAAATTCCACAAAAATCGTATTTTGTATGCACCTATATCGTTTCTATAAAAAAAATATCAATGTTACATACCTGTTGAAGGGATGTCCGTGCAGTGTTTATCGGACCGAATTCACGAGATACACATACGGTGTCGCCAATTATCCGAATGCCAACCAGATGGACAACTAGGATGTTTAGAAAACACGCTTTCCAGAGAGAACGCCGACGAAAGTTAATAAAAATCCATAAATGTTTCTGTCATATTTATAACGACTATTACAATAGCGGTAGCGCCTTGACGTAGCTTGCATCGAGTCCCTCTGCAAAACCATATTAAGAGGAAGAAGCGCTCCGGCTAATATATCCCTACCAATCCAGTGTAAAAGTCATAACGATGTCTATGTAGCCTTCTTTGGGGCCTTGGCGGGTTTCGTGGCAGCGACCTTGGGTTCGGGGGCGCTGGGTCCTTTGCTTGAAACGGGAGGGCTAGCGCCCTGCTTCTTTGCGGGGGGTGCGGTCTTAGCCTGGGTAATCAATAGGTCAATAATCCGGGACATACATGGCTCACGCCGTAGTAAAGCATGATACACACTTGGTTGCCAGCGACCTTGGATGCGGCGGATGGGGTATTCTTAGCAGGCATAATAAATCTACGACGCGATGAAAAAGACGCTTAGCATGAGTCGATGGGTTGACCAGAGGAAAAGAAAGGAACTCACTTCTACTGCGGTTTGAAGTCTTGAAAGAGGTGGTTTGTCTACTCCATCGAAATCCAGCGAGACATTTTATACCTGGCGAGGTCCCTGCGACACCGCCAGATACAGAGTTGGAAGCCAAACAGCGCATAAGCTGCGGCGATTTCGCCATACGATAGTGTCATTCGACATGACCACAACAGCCTCTGGGCGTAATCCCGGAAATGAGAATTGCAAGGAACGTTCGCTAAGAATGCACAAGGCTGTTATCAGATCATGATCAACCGTTGGGTCATCGTCAGACCTGCATTGCAGATGAGTTCATCTATTCTTTTTAAGGATCGTGTCATGTCGCAATTGGAGGCAGGGATTATGTCCGAAGCAAGCAGACGTGTTACGCTTCAGGTCTACCTGGCCCGATTCCAGAGATAGCTTGACGTGGAAGAAGTAGCTTTCAATCGATTAATAGCGCGAAGTTGCTAGGTCGAAGATAGATCTGATCCGAATTTGGATATACATAGACAGGACACAGCGTCGAGGTGCAGCTTATAGGAGTGGTAGTTGAGAAAAGTTGCCCGTTATTCTGCTTTAGTATTCGTTACCCGTGATTACATCCCGCCCATGCTAGTGGGCTTATCCGTGTATTGATGCGTAAATGATATCGTAGCTCACGTCCTTAGGAAAGTTCGGAAGTGGTACGGAATTGAGATAGATGTGATAGATATAGTAGTGTCAAAGGCCAGCCTGCATGGCTGAATAGGTAGATAACCTCATGGTGATGGAAGATGGATGAACAAAGGAAACCATTGTCCTGAAAATTCGGACAGGCAAATACTGGCGTCTCGTGATCAGCTAGTTGATAATATCGTTTTCATCTTGAAGAGGTCGGACAGTTCGCGATCGATGTATGACATTGAAACTTGAAATGATAATTCAGCTAATAAGGTTATGACTTGATCTATGGCCTTCCGCTACCCGTTGTTCAAAAGCAACAAGATGTTGCGCAACTTTTTCAACGACATCGCGTTTGACCAAACCGCCTTTCCATTCCCTGACTCTTTTTGTCCAGAAAATACCATTATCTACGCCCTCGTCCTCAGACGAATACCAACAGCCTGCGAGCCCCGCGTAGATGGCGCCAACCGTATCGGCATCGCTCCCGAGGTTGACTGCCATGAGCGCGCCGTCTTCGAACGTACTTGTCGCAAAGAAGCAATAAAAGGCTGCGACGGCTGAATGGAGCACGTATCCAGAAGAGGGCAATTTGCTTGAAGATGGTACATAGTACGAGAACTGCATGTCGATAATTTTAGATCCTTGTGTCTTGCCGATAAGTTGGAGAAGAGGGTGATGCCGGAAGAACCAATCTTCGCGTTCGACCTGGTCCCTTGGTGCCGGCGGAACGTTGGTCGGCATCGCAAGAGCATTGCGCAGTTTGCTGTGAGTATATGGGAAGTTGGCTATATATTCCAATAAGTCCAACTTCGAGAATGCTTCTTGATGACTTCTCGTCGTTTTCTGCAGAATCAGCGAGATGACGCCGATCCACATTTCGCAAACCTCGAGACAGAGGGGGCTCGGATGCGTGGTTAGGCTACTTCGCCTAGCAAAAGCACGGGCTTGTTCTTCGTCTTGCCAATACGCAAGTCCAACGGGTAAAATTCGCATGAGACTCCCATTTCCGGAATAGCTTTCATCAGAAAGTTCATTCTTGATGCGAAGGAGTATTTCATGTGGCAGCCTACGGCGTTCCTCCTTGAAGAAGCATAACGCTGCGTTAATGGTTGTTCCAACGTCGAAACAGCTATCAACAGCCGAGAGGTACCCCTTCTCTTCCCACTGCGTATAGAGTGTCAACTGATGTATTTCGTCAAATCCCCCCTTCTCTTTGCTTCCCTTCAAGGAACTATTCCACTGCGAGCCTTGTTCTTTCTCCGGGAAGGTCGAAAGAGACTCTGCAAGGCAGAGCATCATGCTCGTATCGTCCGTCCAGACTCCTGATGGAAGGCCAAAATTATCGTTTGGTATCATCTCAGAGAGAAATGGGAACGAGAAGCGAGCTTGGAACTCGGCTGGACCGCCGAGCGCGTCGACTAGAGCTGTAGAGAGCATCGATAATTCGATCTTCGTAGATATGGTAGCAAAAATGGATAACTGAGATGCGAGGGAAGAGCGAGGCATCGTAACTGAATGGGACATGATCTTTTCCTTCCTTGAATTCATGACCCAGCTATATACTGACGTCCAAGCGATTGCTGTGTCAATTTCGGGCAAGGGTAGATGTATGAGTCCGCTGTCCGCAAGCTGTCCGCATCCAATGATATAATTAAAGGTGCCCAAGTCGCAGTGACCTGTCAGATTGCTGCGCGTGTGGTGGCAAAGCTATGTAGGCAGCCTTCGCAGTAATGTCCGTTATCCAGCAGCAAAGTAGATACCCGAAAGGAGGGTTCAAAAAGCGTCAATTTTTCTCCGGGTTATCGCCTGATTGACCTGACGCTTTTTAATATCGTTGCCCTGTTGGCAGAGTTCAGAGCAACATTTATGCGGGTTTGGGCAGTAAGTAGTGACCGGCCTGCGTAGAAGTACCACGTAATAATAATATGAATGTCACTTTGCTTGGTTTGAATGAAGATGCCACACATGTGCAAAGATAGCCAAGCTCTCCTGAAAAAAGTTCAAAAGGCTGACAAAAGCTTTGCCAAGTAAGCCCAAGTTCCAACAGAGTTACCGACTGTATTCTATCTGCACGGCCTCGATATGTTACTAGCTCGTGAGTTTTCCTTTCTTTTGCGGTGTTAACACACGCCATATGATGAATTCATGTCAAATGAATTCTCGCGAATGCCGTTTCTTCAAGAAACGTTGCGCAATGTGCTTTTGAATAATCCTAGTTATCCTGATGTTTCAACTTCTCGGTCGACATCTGTAAAAGAGTTCTTGCTCACAAATTGTTCTTTAGGTATTCTTGAGGTTTCATCGACATCGATAATTTCGTCGATACAGGCCTTATAATGTTTTTGACCCATTTCAAATTTGTATGTATTTCTTGTGAATGAATGATGTTGAAGCTTGAAGTCTTTTGTCGGAATTATCGTTAGAGATATGTCGTTATGATGAAAACTCTAATCTACCTAGGCCAACCCTCCAGTGACGCGAGTAATTTGTTCTGGAATCCAATTGTTGTCATCTCCAGCCGTCCCTGTGCAACGTTCTAGATTGTACCAACCTCCCGAGAGGAATGAGAGCCCCATCCTATTCTCGACCGCGTCTGACTTGTCCAGGTTCTTATTGATCACTTTCGACGTCGCCGAGAGACTGCGAAAGATGCGTGTGGATACGAAGGCGGTCTGACAGGCCCTAAACAAACCATGTGTTCGCATCCTTGTTCAACACGATGGAAAGCGAGTACATACAACGTGGGAATTTATGGAAACACTTTTCAGAGGCAATTTGCCTCAAAATCACAGATGCCCGGGCCCCAGACTTTGTTGAGTTTGCTACGTTATTGAACGTACGCCCACCGCGAAAAAATAAGCAGCTTAGTCACCACCTAGGATGACGAAGCGATAAGATTTGTTTGTCAGTCAGATCTTTTTCGTGAAGGGTATATATGTATAGTTTATTCCGTGAGATGAAAAATGTTTTATTAAAATATGTAAAGCCCATAAATCCGTGTGACAGGATAAATGGGAGGTTGCGGAAGTCTGGGCGGAGGCGTGCTGAGAAAGCGCGTCTGAGAGACCACGTGAGTGATCGAAGACGCGTCCCAAATGACTCGACTCAAAAGAGAGCGCGTCGTTGGGAGCCATCCGCCAAGACTTGAATGTTTGGGATGCCCCAGGCGAACCGGTGCGGCTGCCCAGTGGCTGTACCAAACACTGAAGAGGAGAGGTGGGTGGGAGCGAAAAAAGGTCCCGAGAATGGTGAAAAAGCAGAAATTGCGAGTTGGAACTTTTTTCGCACTCGAGGAGCAGGAGAGAGCGACGAGACGGAAGAAATCTCAAAATTAGATAATGTTACTATATTGAGAATATTGAGGCGTTAATAAGGATCCAAGGAGAGGCTTAGAAAGGACGAGTCCGATCTTCCTTCCTGGTCATCTTATCCTAAGATAAGAGGCCCTTCGGGCCCCTTATCGCGGAACTCGCGAGCCTTCCTCCGCCTTTACATTTTTATATAAATATTATGTAATTTTACAAAATTACGCAGACACGTGCGGCTCCGCTTTTGGACAGTTTTCGGCATCACCCCTCCCCAGACCAGACTGAATTACCTTTCAGTTATTACAATCCCTGCAATATCCTTGTCTTGCTTTCACAAGGACTCGCCAACGAGGAACTGCTACTCACGGGCGAGGATAAGAGCCATCTGGTGTCATATAAACTGGAAATAACGGGCACCAGGAAGCAAGTGGAACGAAAACCTGACAACGACACTTCGGCGAACAAGTTATCTCCAGGATGTCTAAACCGCCGTCGAGATCGACAACTCCAGCGGGAACTTTGAGGGGCTCGGTATATGACAAGGTAATTGAATAATTTCATGGTATCATGAGTGAGACTGACTATGGTAACAAGACGCGTTATGGCATAATACCTACCCCTTCTTCGCCGACGGAAATGTCACCAGAAATGACACAATCAATGTCGAACTCCCCCACGAACTCGTCAATCTCACCACCAGAATCATCAGAACCAACAACACCACCGCCAGTGGGTCGAAGACGGAATCAGTACCCGGAGCTTGGCCGGGTTCCTCTCCATCGCAGGGGTACTTCCAAGACCTACGAGCGGTTGGAGGATCTATTGAGGGAGGCTGGGTACAAGGAGACTCGTATTTTCACACCAGAGACTGAACGTTTGGATGGGAGAGATTACTCTGAAGAGTCTGGGAATAGCGGCGAGGACAACAGATCAAGCGTCGTCAAGGACGGAATGGATGCTGTCGTCGGTTTCTTTGCTGGCCTGTTGCCCAGTGCAGCTGCGAGCAAGAGCAGTTTGCATGCATCGACAGAATACTCCACTTCACCAAGAGAGTACTCCCCGCTGCCCTCGCCTCTCACACAGAAACACACGCTAAGACAGCGGAGCGTAGATTTGACGGAGCCACCGACGCCTACGAACATGACCTCCTCACTGGACAGCCTGGGAGATCCAACACCCAAGGCCAGTCGTCAAATTTCCCGGTATCAGCCCCAATCATCAAGCATGGTTACATCGTCCCGCAACGCATCTTTGTCTCGCACCGTGCAGAAACAGCCTTCTCGAAGTACGATCCATCACCATCACCATCACCTTGCATCTGGCGGCGCCGGCAACAGCAATGAAGGAATAATTTCGCCACGTCCATCCAGAGCAGGTGCCTACCTTCGTCATATGGCTTCTACACAGAGTATGCCGGGCAGACCCAATTCGACACCGGTCCATCTATTTAACAACCGGCCTGCGTTACGCCTAAATGACGAGGATTCCGATTTACTTGGGCCAAGGAGAGGAAACGGCGAGGGCGAAGGTTCCGATGAGCCCCCTTTACCTCCAACGTGGTTGGAAACTGTGGCTCGTGCAGTGCTTTTTGGTGGCACTGGTGCATATATCGGTGGTCCTTCTCATCCCAACGCAACATCCCATGATCTACCTCGATCATCTACTCATGTTTATAGTTCCGGTTCATTGCGGCAAGGGAAGAGTCAAGTACTAAGATCGACTCGTAGCTCGCTGTCTCAGGTATCATCGGCTAGACGGCCGAAGAATTCTCACCATCCGCAAAGTCTTCTCAAGACGGCGCCTACCGGCCTTTCAGACCAAACGAACAAAGTTGCTTCGAACGTCAACGGATTTTTGGTGCCACCTCCATTATTATCCAAGATAGAAAGGGGACGTGCGGGAATGAGCCAAGGTGAAGTGTCCATGACACGAGTCGTATGCCGGAGCGCACCTGGAAGCCGTTCTAATTCTATTGTTCGGGGAGCTGGTGGCGAAGAAGGTAAAGGATGGAAGCCTAAACAAGAAAGGGGCAGGAGGCACGCGAAAAAGAAAAGCGACCAAGATCGTTTGCCAAGTCTTTCCAGAACGCGAACCGAAGGGGATGTATGGTCATCATCGACGACGAAATCTAAGCCGCTGAATTCTTGGGGAGGTGAAGCCTATTCTGATGGGGAATTCGATCAAGATATGAATACGCTGAGTTCCGATGACGACGACGACGGGGAACTTAACCTAGCCCGAATACTCGTCCCTCCAAAGAGACAGAATTCTATCAAGAGCCTCAGAAAACACCTAGCCGTTGATTCTCCTATATCTGGTGCCACAGGCGCGCATGGAACGCTGAAGCACATCGCGTACGCTAGCGCTAGTCGAGGCATAAATGTTGTCAGCGCGGCAACCCCAGGTGTACTGAAGCGGAAGCCTACCATAACAGAAGACGAGTGGGATGGCGAAAATCCAGAGGAATGGGGTGCTGGTTGGGTCAGGAGGGACCAAACGACTAGGATGATCAATGACGACGGCGATGCTGACTCGTTTATTGGGATCCTCGGCGAGAGCAGGGGACTTGGAGGCAGGCACGGGGACTCCAGCAAGGGACGATCCATGTTCAGCAGTCCTTGGAAGGGATCGTGACAGGACTCCCCGCTTTCCGATTCCAACTCATTCTCTTTTGAACCCCTCCTTGCGCCACCTACCCGTCTCTACGATTTTATTTTTTGCAACTTACCTCGGTTCATACTCTCGGCACTTTACTGCTCTTCATTTTTTTCGACACCGGGAACAATATCAACAAAGGAGCGAAACAGCACAAAACAATAATTGTATCTTTATTTACGACCTCGAATATCTTCTCGCCCTTGCCATTCGCATCCCTTCACGACACATTCACGACCCAATTACAACCTACGCATCGCATCCGAATCCTCCGTACCAATACGCGAAAAAAAAAGCAAGTAATATGCTATGATATCATTTTAATTTCGTTTTTCTTTATTTCGCATCACCAATTCGTCTTCATCTTTCTAATACCCTTTTCAAACTCAATCATCTCAATCGCATTCTCCTTATATCTGAAATAATTTCATATATACCTTACGTTTATATTTCTCTTTTTCTTTATATATCACTATCCGCGCTCATTATTCGACACCCGGCATTCGTATTCATCGATTCAATCATAACATCGTCTCCCCACACCGTACCGTATCGTACTCAAAATATCGTCCCTTGATTTAGAATATGGCACTACAATCCCCTGTTCTCGTCGTTGTATTTTTGACCCGCCTCTCTTACGCATCTCTTCTCTTCTCTCGTAATTTTTTACATATATTTCGTAAAGACACAAATCTATGGCCTTTAGCTTTTTGTTTTCCCGTTTTCCTGGTTTTTTTCTCTGGGGCTGGATGTTTTGCGTCAATACGTATATAGACATCCATTTATAAATGCTAAATGTTACTCAATGAAAAATAATACTGGGTAGCATGGAATCTCAACCTTCTTCAAGCTTCAGGCCCTCAGGCTTCAGTGCTCAGTGCTCAGCTTTCATGCCGTAGGCGTCTATTCTAAAAATAGTGTTATTGGTTGCTCTAAATCCGGATGCGATAACAATCAACTTGGCATGGGACTTGATTAATATTGCGAGACGAACTCTAAGGACATGGGAAGATATTGTACAGTGCTACAGTCCACGGGCTACCTTGGCTCGTTTTATGGTTACTTTAATCAACATCTCAGTCTACCGTCCCCTGCCGTCCAATTATCATACAGTCCTGATAGAAAATCCTGTCGTTAAGTGACGAGGTCAAACACATAGATATATGGGTCGAATATCACCCTTATTTTCATTTCGTACATATGTTTCTCATAATACAAATGAGGTCATGATGGTGTAATACAGCGGATTGCCCATTTACATACAGGTCAGCGTGTTGATGGTGTATAATATTGTATAATATAATGATCCTTCTCTGTCATTAAGGTCGACGAGTATGGATATTAATTGCTGCCTAAGGATTCAGGTGAGCTGAGGTGTAGGCGTTCATACTCAGATGAAAACATACTACTGACCATTCGAAATCGACAAGATAAGCAATAATTTCCGCTGGGTATGGTTGGGCTAGTAGAACCTAGGCCACAACGCAATAGGCGTTGCCGTTGCTTCCACCATCCTCCTGGTTGGTGGGGATATCAGAGGTGGAGGTAGAGATGGTGATGAAAGAATCCATTGAGTGTTTGGTGAGGTTGGTTGGATTCGTGTGTTTGGTTTGCAGTTGCAGTGAAGCGACTGAGAAATTTCAGTGGTCGTAGGCAACGCCTTTATACGCTTTTCTGTGTATTAGCTAGGACCTGATTTCTAAATATGGTTCTTCATGTTTTCAATTGTTAGAATGAATTAGAGAGTGAGACGAGTCAGAAATGCAAGCCAATACGTGGTCCTGGACAATTGATGTGCGACGACAACCCGATATACCAGCGGAAGTAAACCATAAACTCTTGAGTCCAAGGGAACCCGAAGCTCTCCAAAAGTGAGGGATCGTCCGAATGTGGGAAAGCTTCGATCTAGCTCGGACATAGGTATGTAGCATGTAAAGCTTAAATTTTGGTCTGTACCGACACCCGAGAGCTACGCAAACCATGAGGTCAACTATCTTTTTGTCTCCTTGGTGAAACAGGCGGGTGATATGAGTTATGGGGAAAAGACCCGTGCCCTCTGAACTTTTTATGCATTTGGGGTTTTGCTGTTATTGTGGAGTTTTATACTACTGAAAGGTCCATGCACATGAGATCGGATTGACCTCGACAATAATGACGTCCGCCGATCACGACAATAGTGTATAGACCCTCGAGGCACATGCATCAGCAACTTCACAATTTACTTGTCCGCTTTTTTGGGTTTTTGAACTTGCGGCAAGTAAGAAAGCGTGAAAGCGAGAAAAAGCTACGGAGGGAATACGTATTGTACTAAAAATAGTTAATCCGACAGAAATTCGTGGCAGTGATGGTCGATATACGGATTGACGAAGTAATTCTGAAACTCGTCCAGTGCATTGAAGTAGGAAATGTGGTCAGGGAGGAATCCTACGCCATATACGGCTGAGGTTATAGACGAGGAATACCAGTTGAATACCAGGCTAACCTTTCGTTCATGGACCATAACCGTGCCGTTCTATTCGATTTTCCTAGTCCCGTCAAGGCTTGCCCCAGCAATACTGCATAAATTACTAATATACATTATAGTAGCTACTGTTCCTCACTTTTGATTACTTTTTCTCGCTTTTTTTGACTTTCTTGGAGCTCAGAAAGCACCCGCTTTTTCGAAAATTGGACCTGGACTGTTCAACTTTTTGCTTTGGCGCTTTTTTACGCTTTTTTACGCTTGCACAAGTCACTATAAGTAAATTGTGAAACTGCTGATGTGACTGACCATCAAATAAGAAAGAGCCTCTGATTTCAGGCTCTTGCCCTTGGACGAGTCACATATCGATCTATTAACGACAGACTTATGGCCCCACAAAAAATGTTTCCGGGGTACAACTTCTGCTACGGACTTGAGCCTCATCGATAAAAGGTGGCACAGGTTGTACAGGAGGTCCATAGATAGTTATTTTGGCCAGTAGCTATTATATTATTTCAAATTGCCTACATACCACCTTGGAAGTATCAGGTCTAGATATTGTCATCCCATCGTCTACGATACATAGAGCATCAAAGTGGGGTGCACTTATAGAGCATATTTTTGTGTACGATAGAAGCGTTTCTTTTGAACCTTGACCCTCAGGTTTTTCGGTGTACTTTATCAAATTTATGGCTTGGGATTTTTCGAGTTAAATATTCACCGAAGCGCCAGAGTTAAAGGGTCTGCAAATATTATGACTGGAGTGGTCATGCTCTATTTTAAGATTCTGGACCAATAATGACGTAAGAGAGACGCGTCTTTCCATGTGACGTGACACAACGCGTTTGTGTTCTTCTTCTGTTGGTCACGAAGTTGATGTCGTCACAAGCGAATCTTGGTTTGATTTTGTTAGGATGTCGTTCTCGGTCCCAACATCGCCCGCGATGACCCGCTCGTCAAAAGCGCATCCAGTTACACCCCAGCGACTACCTCGTCAGCAACCCCGTTCTCATTCTTTTTACAGGTCACCGCTTACGCCTTCTGCAAGCCCATATACACCCATCAGCCTTCGCTCTTTGGATTCGACGAACTCGTCGACCTTGACAACCCCGGACACCTTGGGTAGTGGACTGAAAAAGCGTTTGAACTTTCATTCAGCATCTCCAGACGCTGTGCGAAATGCTGGAGCCGCTCAAGACAAGAGTCTTGCGGACATTGCGGAAAATTGGCGCTCGCGCGCCAACGAAAACGGTATTAAAGTCGCGTTTGCATCCCAGAACGATGTCAGCTACGTAGCAGACGACTGTAAGTGAATATATATGCGCCTTAGCTAACGTCAAACTGAGTCTAAATGCGCATATAGCTAGTGACATGTCCCTGTCAGACGTTGCTCCGGATTCCAGCACAGTTTCAAACGGAGAAGGTATACATTCTCTCTACATTTGCGTTAGGAGTGTCGTATTGACCTTGTTTAGCCCTCTTTGCAGCGCCTTTTCTTTCGACTCACAGACGAATGAATAGTTTGCCTGTCATAAACAGACCTCGGGCTCAGTCTCAAGCATCACTGCCTCCATCACGCATGCATCCGTTGTCTCCCGTTACCTCGCGTGCCAATAATCGCTCACTGCAAATGCCGTCTCCTTTGCAACAACGTCGGACTTCGTCTTCGGTGAATAAATCCGACAACATCATGTCTACTCCTCCTCCAAATCGAGCTCTTGTAAGCAAGTTGAGGCTAAAAGGTAGCATGACGGATCCAGCGCAACCCAGGAGACGAGAAACATTTGGACATGTTCGTAAATTGGCTATCAATGTTATGACTTATCAATACTTATTTTTCTATAGATGACTACACCGTCTGCCGGCGTGGCTAACAGGAATGCCAGTATGAATTTAACTCTCGACCCCGATACATCTCTGGATCTATTTGACATCGATGAAAACGATTTCGAATATGAACATGATTACCCAAACACAGAAATAGATAATTCATTTTCACGCAATCTGCAGGCGTTACAAAACAATAATTTTGGATACCCGCCGTTCTCTCAACATGTTCAACAAGTGCAACAACCTGTTTTCAAGCAACAGCACTTCGCGGATCCTTTCCAACCTATGTCCAGGTTCAATGACCTGCATCATAATGCGCATATATTGAACGGAATCCCTGAAGGCATCGAACATCATTTCCTTGCAACACAACAACCCCACGCTCGCAACGCATACTATGATGACAGCCACAACTCTCATATTAATTTCTATGGCCCGGCCCCTCGTGTACCAAGTCAGTACGGTCAAGCAATGCCGCAGAACTATCCTGCGTTTGTCCCCGTTCCGCAGCCGACCATGTTGTCATATCCACCTCCTGCTCCTTTGCAGTCTAAAATTACTGCAGACAGATCCCTTTCGTCTTCAAGCGGAAAACTTGGCGCATCCCCCCTGCCTGAAGTTGCGCCTACAGATTGTTCTGTTTGCTTAGCTTCGAAGCCAACGTCTCTCGCTATCCTTCAGCCTTGCAAACATCCTCTTTGCTCAGCTTGCTTGACGAGTGCCCTCAATATCGTCGGTGAAAAGGATATGGAGTGTGCCGTTTGCAAACAAAGCGTCGCAGACTTCAAATTGGTCATGGGATCATCTAAAGGAGAGAAACCAAATTCTGGTAGTTCTCCTGGGTCTCCATTAGGAGCACCTGTTAAACGCATGGATGATATATCTTTTGATGGCCAATTGTTCTTGTCCTCCAAAAATACTTTCGATAAAGATGGAGCGGATAGCAGCATAGATGGTTTGGAAAGTGCGTTTGAATTTGGCCTTGACTTTGGTGAACTTCGAGCATCTACGCCAAAGATGGAACAACAAATCGAGTACTCCAACTCCTTCAGCCGGGCAAGCGTGCCTGACGCAAGACGGGACAGGAGAAAAAGTGAAGAGAGTGTTGTCCTCCGGATTGATAACGTTCCTTGGGTATATACATTTTTATGTATCTTTTTCGCGCCGTGGTCTTATCGTTTCTTTAGGATATTACCCCGCTTCAAATCACCAAATGGCTTCAGCAACCCGTCGAGCGTGTACACGTCCTTCTCGATGGGAAAGGCAAAACCATGAGCCATGCTTACGTTGAGGTCAATGACGCTACCATCGCAGGGGCTATCTTGCGAGGAGAAGCTTTGTCGCCAAATTCTTCTGGCAAAAAAGAAAGGGGTAGCGTTCTCGGTCGAGGTCGTAGGGCACGTGGTGTAACGGTTACACGGAGCGGACAACAAGAATTAATGGCCGATGTACGTATTAGTTTCTTACTTGGATAATCCTTTCCAATCTTTATTCCAGCTATTCCCACGTTGGCGAGGAGGTTTCGATGGTTCTCGACCCTCTCTTGCTGGATTGGAAGGCGAACGTGTCATTGGCGCTCTGGAAGGAGGGTTATTAACGGAACAAGAAATTTGTGGCCTTTTGTTCCTCATTAGAGAACCTGATGTAAGTTTCACCCTTACATTACCTTATTTCGATCTCGCTGAGTTTGCATATCCAGTCTCACTTCCTGAAAGTCCCATCTCTTCCTTTCCACTCGCTCATCAGCCTCTTGAGTAAGTTCCCGGCTGATGTCGACAGCCGCGTCTTTTGGTCCACTAGTGTGAGGGACCTGTTGCTCGGTAAGTTTTTATGTTTTCTACATACTAAACTTCCTAATATACCATTTTGCAGATGCCACGTATAGTCAGTAATAATCCTTGTTGTTTTTATACCATGTAACTAACAATCACACAGCGGCCATCCAAATTCTCGTCGAGAGAGTGGAAAAGGCTAAACAAAATGCTAAAGCTGGGCAAGAGGAGGAATATACAACTGATCTTGTCGTTGCTCTCTTGCATGTCGCTCTTGGGTGTAAGGGTAGGTCAACCGTGCTTCATCTATTCTCTATATGTATATTTATAAATTCTCCTTTCTTTGCAGCATTTACACTTCATCAAGCTCATAACTTGTGCGACCTTGCGCAAACATATTCTCTCCCACTTCCGGAGACCGATGTATTGGACGTTGTCGATGCTCCAACATCATATCTAACTAGGGACTCCAACTCGCTGAGAACGCCCCCGAACCATGACCTCTCGGCTGCCGTTTTCAATCAACACTCGGTTTTTAACCAACAACAGAATAACCACAACCCAAATGGATCCCTTGACGACCTTGCAAGGGAGTTCGGTGTCGATGCGCAGGTTGTGCAGGCATTGGCTCAACGTCTGGCCGGGCTGTGCTAAAGGGCCACAATGCGTCCTGGAGATGCTGATATCCCTCCATTATGAAGTTCAATTAAAAAGATCAAACAAAAACACAACCCTCTCGACCTTCAAGCTCCTCGATCATTCGACTTTTTTCTTCACCTCATTATCGACAAGTCGAAGTGTTTTCTTCCCTGCCTTCCTCTCATCCGCTTTCAACCATGCTATTCAACACTCTCTTGCTTTGCCCCTTGCTACTGCATCGATACCACCCATGTCTTCCTCCGCTCTCTACCATGCGCTGCCATATCCATCTGAATACTCCGTTTTTCTATCTTCAAATCACTGCAAAAAAATCCGCTTCTTATTTCAATCGCATTCTTCAAAGTTCTTATCACCTGCGTTGTTTGTTCTTTCTATCGTCGGTTTCTATTTTATAACTTTAAATATCGTAATCTCAAAGAGAAACTCTTCCTCTCAGCACGATTGAGTTTTTCTTCGCTTTCTCCTGCATCGCATGCATGGTCCTGCTGTCATTGTTTTGCATCTTTGTATGTTGTTAATCCGTTCCCGTCGTCGTCGCGCTCTCTCCCGATTTTATTACATTGTAGCCAACAAATGAAACGTTTTTATGAGCATTATATTCTCCATTATTCCTACCGCCACAAAGCACAAAAAGCGAGAGCACACCTTCCTTTTAAGGACACCGGGGATACCATGGACCTTGGTCATCAATGACTAATTATTTCATCCGCTATCCTTAGCCATTGATGTTAATTGAAGTAGAACCATTGATATGCATTTCGAATTTCCCTTCAGTGAACTCGATAACGTTCAATTTTTGGAGTATTATGGATTTCCATGGGCAAACTATCTGCCATACGAAGATATCGAATCCATCAGTAGAGGTAAGTTCAACTCTGGTACCAGTACGCTCTCTAACAAAGGGATAGACAACTACGTTGCAAATTTCTTCAAAAAGAAACTCGGATTGGAATGTCGACGAAGTACCGAGCGTATCAATCTCTATAACCCAGCTGCCATCTTGAACCTTCCCGTTGAGCTGATCTGTGGAGTGAGCACGCTTCCGTTAAAATTTGAAGCTTATTCACGCGTAATCTGCAGATCTTTGGACATCTTCACCCTTTGGATTTATACGGTTTTATAAGGACGACAAAATCACTCAGGCGCCTCCTTCTCGGTCGTGGCTCGATGCGAGTATGGGAGGCTTCGTATCGTCGGCATCCAGAGGTTCTTCGATATCCAGCAGACGTGTCTCCGCCCAAATGGACCTCTCTTTTGTTCGGACCCTCAACTTGTGATATTTGTCCGTGCTTTCCTGCGATGGTGGATTTTACGTATCGTTTGCGGCTCTGCAAGAACTGTACGGTATGTAACTTCAGCTCATGGGTGCGATTTTGTTAGGCATAATTCTGTTCTAGGCATCTTACAGCTTGCACGAGGCAGAAGCGGTAACTGCGTATGGTGTAACCCTTGTACGCCCTTGGGAAGCTGCGAGGTTCTGGACACTTGTCAAGTACACCTATCGGAAAAGTGTGCATAAAGCTCATCTTCGCACTAGGACTGACGTTTACCTGCAACAGATCACGTTACATATCCAACGGTATACGATAACCAAGCAACACCGAGATATGCGCGTGAGGATGCCTTGGCAAGGGCATATGAAGTGAATAAATATCTCACGGACATTGAGGAAGATCTACCGAACGCAAAGCAGCGGTACGATGAGTTTGTTGCGAAAGCATTTCAGGAGACCCGAGACTCCGTAAATGTGAGTTTTCAGTGCCTTTCAATCGCGCCTTCTCGATGCTATCTTATCCTGGAATAGCACGCTAAAGTCTGCCATGCATGGTGTTTGGACATATGGAACGCGATGAAAACACATTTCAATGAGAAATTCCAGTATCACTTGCTTGAAATGTGAGTATTTTCCTTCTTTCTTTGATACATATCATTCATTGTTGTTTCTTGATCGCTAGGTGCTTCACGTATCTTGTGAACGACCTTCGACACCATTTAGATGATATCACTTGTATTGTTCCGCATCTGAGGTCCTACTTCTCTGCTAAATTCCATCCTCGGTTTAATAAAAGGGGTACGTGTGTTTAGCTATATTTTACAATGGTCTTTTCACTGGATAAAAAATAAATAAAAACAGAAATCACCAACCTTGCACCGATCTTGGTAGAGATGTACATTCTGAAGGCAAGGGCACAGAGGATTACGAAGGAACGAAAAGCTCTCCTGGAAGAGCGTCAGAGGGCTATTGGCGCGTTTTATGAGGGTGTTATACGTCCCTCTTTGCCACCAACGTATTGGGACTTGAGACCCCCTGCTCTCATGTACAACCTCGATGGTGTCGTAAAATACATTAACTCTGATCTTGACGTTCTAGGAGACATTCCGGGAGAAACTCTTCTCCCACAGCTCGCGAAATTTACTACGCAATGGGTCGCTAAGGAAAAGGGGCGACTCTCTGATCTCGTCATGTCTTCCTATCCCGACTTGGCAAAATCTCTGGAGGATTCTGGTGATGAAGTTCTCGACCTTGCGCTAGCTATCTTCACATGTGAGAGTTCGCACATACATCTCTGGAAAGCCCTCACCTGCATGGCCTTTGGATGGCAAGATGCACATTTCTATGTTAGCGCCGGATGGGACTTGAAGGTCGACTCAGTTGCGTATGAAACCCTGTGCGTCTTGCTGGGTATCCTTGGGTTAGATCCGACGACTACTTTGGCGAGTAATCTGACAAAAATCGACCCGAAATTTGTCTGCATGCATTGCTGGAACGTTGCGAGGTCGGCTATGCCTCCCAGCGAAATCCATATATTGTCATGGAAGGACTGTGTATGTCATTCATTTGTTTGTTGAGTCTTGAACTTACAATGTCCGTCTTTTGTCGTAGGTTATGCATCATCTAGATTCGGAGAAACTGTGCATCAGCCATGAACAATCTCCTATGTTTGGTCTTCTAAACGAAGAAATCGCAAAGACTGCCACACGTCGCATACCTGCACACCCTAATCCGACGAGTGTGAATTGGAGCTGTATGCTTTGCTCAGGATTTGTTGAGGTTACCTTTAAGCGCCAACGGATCGTATCCCATGTGAAACAGCAAGTACAGATGGCTTATATATCCTCGTTTAATCGTAATGGAATATCTCTTTCAGGATACATGGAATTCCAGATCCCGTGGATAATCGTGATTTATTTTCCCGAACGTCAGGCCCTGAGACGTGGAATGATGCCAGGAGTAGACGCGGGCGTCTATTTGCGGATGATGAAGAACATAATTTGGCTTGTCTCCTGTGCAAAGGACCCAGTCAGCTATGGGAGAAAGACCCCCTTTTAGTGCATTTGAACAATAGGTATGTCATTTTGATTATGTCTGAACCTTGAGCACCGACGGGTCGACAACTATCTTATAGGCATCAAATCCAGGACCCTCGAGAAGGCACCCACTTCAAACGACGCAAGTTGGGAACTCTATTTTCTCGAATATCGCAGCAGATTAATTAGAATATACCATTCTTGCTGCTATGTATACGGAATCCCGGACAACTTATGCTAGTGAAAGAATGCTCGAACACTTTACCGTGGAAGCGTCATGAGAGGACATGAAAAGCTGCCTGTAATGAACGCATTTATCATCGTAGTACCAAAAGAGAAAAGTTGAAAGATATTGAGGTGTCAGAAGGCTGGATTGAACCTAAAGCCGTTGATTGTGTTTCAAAACAGTGCTCCCGCCATCCCCACAAACACAGAACATTCCTCCATGCATATTTGTGTTCTTACGACTTTGAAAATCCGTGTTCAAGATGGGCTTTCCACATTTTGGATACACTAATAAGCGCTTAGGTCAGAGCTGCGATGAAAACAAAAAAGGTAGTCATAATTCATGTTAATAAAACGTACCTGGACCGCCCCGACCATCATTCGCCTGGAGTTTAAAAGGAGTTTTACCTCCCGCATTGGAATTTGGTCTGAATCCCAGTCCCATTAAGCCATTGGATCCATTTCCATTTCTTCGAGCGGAGCAATTGGATGACGATCCTAGATCAACCAGAATTTATATATGTATTCACTTCAAGAGTCCAATGGCCTATGGCTGTCCGTTTGCTGAAAATAAAAAAGTATATAGTTGAGCCATATAATTATTATGTTGTACATATATCTCAATAAATATATACATTAACTTTATTATCCAATATATTTGTCAGATCATTTAACATACTTGTCGGATTGTCCAACATATATGTCGGATTATCCAACATATGTGTTGGATTGTCCAACACACAACTCGGATTATCCAACACATGTGTTGTATTATCCATTATATACATTGGATTGTCCAATGTATATGCCGTGTTATCCAACATAGTTGAGACTCGTTCTCTTACATGTAGTCGCTTAAAATGCCGGCGATGCCGGGATTTCTTGATGGCCGTTCGAATCCGTTTATAGGGGCCGAAGCCAGGCCATCAAAAAATGGCTCGAAATTGGCCGGCAAGGACGGCATCATAGCCGATCGAGAGTAAGATAACTGCCTCGAACTATGTTGGATAATCCAACATGTATATTGGACAATCCAAATTATATGTTGGACAACCCGACAAATAAGTTGGATAATTTGACAAATAAGTTGGACAACCCAACAAATATGTTGGATAATCCGAAAAGTATGTTGGACAACCCAACAAATATGTTGGATAATCCGACAAGTATGTTGGACAATCCAACTTATGAGTTGGATAGTGAAGGTAATGTATATATTCATTCAAAAATACGTACAACATACTAATTACATTGTAGAAGTATATACTTTTTTATTTTCAGCAAACGGACAGCCATAATGGCCCAGTGCACTGCTTACCGTTGCTAGATTCATTCGCGATGATATTCTTACACTGAGCCCGCGGGGGTTTAGGTTATCTCTGAGACAAGAAACTGAGAGGGGTATACATGTATATATACAAACTACTAGCTTAGTCAGTAGTGGAGCTGCTTGTATACTTGTAAGTATTCTCTAATTTCATTCAGTGGTTGGCGGTTGGCATTTGTCACAGCCTTCATTCTGAAAAAAAAAACTTTGTTCCGACTATATGTGACAATATATACATATATGTACTTGCATTTAGAGGCTCTAGCTATCTTGGAACACAAGTACGAGAATGTGCCACACGACTAGTCACCGCCTCTTTTGTGAAGTGGCCAATTTTGTTCGGCGAAAAATTTGTAGTATCATCTCCAATTTTATCCTCGTTTGGGACGAAGATACAGTTATAATATCTAAAGGAATAAAAATTTAACCCATTTTTTGAACTCCCATTTCCGTTGCACAAAAGAGGCGATGATTAGTCGTGTGGCACCATACTTGGGTTTGATACCTTGCGGCACATACTGATGATGATTTTCTCCTGTGCGCCGGCCAATCTCCTCAAGCTAAAAATAGATAGCCGCCCAAACGGTTGGCCCGCTCGCAGCCCAGCGCCCCAAGGGAAACAAAGCACTCTGTATATGGAAAAATTATCCTATGTAGTCAGAATGTTCAAAGATATACGTTACAGAGTATGAGGAAGCTTTTCTACAAATACAAATAGCTTCCCATTGCGATGATTAAGTCTTAATTATCTAAAGTTACAGTCGACTAGATATAGTACTTTGAAAAACGCATACCAACATTCCATCACTAATAATGGCACCCCCACGGACTCCAGAGCCCACCCTCTCAACATAGCCATCAAAAGGTGCAGCGATGACATTCTCCATTTTCATAACACTGAATATAAGCAATGCCTCTCCTTTCCGCACGCGAATCCGGCTGTCATAATCTGCAGACCGGGAATTGGAGTCTGGGCAGAGATTTTGAGCTTGCTTAAATGCCGGATGGAGCTCTACAATTTTTCCAGTCATCGGTGCAGCTATATGAGTTGGATCGTTGGGATTTGCGAGTTCGAATTCTCCAGATGAGGCGGTACTTGCTGAAGTAGACTGAACGAGGGAGAATGTGATGGGTCTATTAGAATCAAAGAACGTCGACAGGATACTTCCAGACAGAACTTCTGGAAATGCATTGTGTCCAATTGAGGCGATGGTGATGGTGTGTTTCTTCGTTTCGCGTTGTGACGATGCAGCATTTTCTACTACACCTGGCTCTAACGACGGTTCAGCGTGATTGGATAAGGTCAAATGAAATAGAGAGCCAGGCTGTAAGAGGATGTTGGTACGTCCAGCTACTGCGGCAGAGCTAGAGTTGAGCGAAGAAGTACTTCCTGGAGAACTATCAAGCCCTTTTGTCTTCTTCCGGTGCGCTATAGAGGCAAGTTCAGAACCTAGCTGAAGAACGTCTTGAAGGTTTCTCTCCAGCCATAGAGTGTCGATCGCCCCTGAAACATGTTTCCAGTCAGGATGAGAAAGGGTCCCTAGTAATACCGGGACGTTTGTCGTGATTTTCGTTGTGTTAGACTGGGGAGTTCCTTGCAAACGTAATTCACGTAGTGCGCGTACGCCTTTTTCACTGGCTTCTTCAAACGTCGCGCCTTTTACTATGATCTTCGCCAGAAGCGAGTCAAATTCCGTACCCACGATCCATTCGAGGTCCATTTTCTCCTCGGCTCCTGATGAAGTGAGCCACGTGTCTACCCTTACACCTCTCCCACCTGGCCATAACACCTCGTGTGCACGAAATTTGCCAGGTGAAAGTTGAAACCCCTTTTCTGGATCCTCTGCTGTGACGCGAAGCTGAATGGCGTGCACGTTGGGTGGAGGAAGAGGTGCGGCAAGGTGAACATCCGACAGAGTGACAGATGGGACAGCAAAAAGAAGAAGCTGGGCGCGTACGAGGTCCACGTTGGTGATTTCCTCTAGGTGGATGAATGAAGTTAATATCACAATGTGATTCTGTGAGTTCATAAGAACCCGCCTGTTACGGTATGTTCAACTTGTACCCTTGGATTGATTTCCAAGAATACCCATTGCGGACTAGGCAAGTTGAAGTTGATGAGAAACTCGAATGTTCCTAGGCCTTTGTATTCTAGCTCTTTGGCCATCTTTAAAGAGGCGTCAAGAAGCGGCCGAACAGCATCACGAGGCAGACGAGACGGCGCAATCTAGAAGTAATGTAAGTAAAATATCAACTACATGAAACAGGAGGATCTGTCCGGACTTCAATAATTTTCTGAAACCTAGTAATGACGGGATGAAGAACAGCGACAAACACGATCGACAGAGAGACTTACCGACGCTGCACGCTACATTCACGCTCCCACAAATGAGAAACATGTTTACCGTCTCCTATAACTTGTACCTCAACATGTTTCCAACCGGGACCTGTCAACATCTTTTCAACGAATAACTGCTTGCTGGGACTTTCTCCTAGACATCTATGGTGCGAAAGAGTCGATCTCAATGTTCTGTTTGATGCATAAAAACGTACCTTTGGAAAGCCTCCTCAATCTCAGCTTCGTCACGAATGACCCGAATACCACGTCCGCCTCCTCCATCCAGGGCTTTAATGATGACAGGATAATCAACCCTGGCGATGAACCCTCGGATATCTTTCGCCAAATTTATACCCATTCCATCAGCAATTGGAATCCCAAGAGATAACGCCAGCTCACGCGAGAGCATCTTATCTGAAGCAATGCGAAGTGCTGCAGGTGAAGGCCCGATATAAGTTACTTGAGATCCTAAAGCGACAGGAAGCGTTGGATTTTCCGAGAGAAATCCATACCCAGGATGCAAATGGGTACATTCTGTTCTGTTGGAAAAAAAAAACTAGTAAGCCGGTCTGCTAGTATTTCATAAGCTCTGAACGTACGTTAGAGCAGCTTTTACGATAACTTCGACGTCCATGTAATCAGCTGCTCTTTCCAACTTGACCGCTTCGTCTGCAAAGGTTGCATGGCTGGTATCATTCTCGGTGTACAATGCAACTGTTTCCCATCCTAGCTCAGACGCGGAGCGTAGAATACGTATGGCAACTATGCATAATTGGTTGCATATAATCAACAGCCTCAGTGCATAACAGAAAGAATACTACTTACTTTCACCTCGGTTAGCTACGAGTACTTTAGGCATTGGCATGTGGTGAATATTCCGAGGATGAGTCTGGTGTTAGAGAAACGTTATAAAGGATTTTGAGCGACCCGATTTCTCTGTAATTATGGTGGCGACAGCTTTGACATAGACAAGTTTTCCCATGACCGGCTTGCTGTGGTCGGTGTGACCATGTAAAAGTGAAAGCACCCGGGTTCTGTGTTTGAATTTTCCAAGCCAGCTTCATTGGAAGTTGAGCAGCGTCGAGTAGCAAGTTGTTGCACAAATAAATGCGTAAGCTTAGACCACTGCGTATTTTACTAAAATAACAATGAAATAGTAGCGGTATGAGTCAGAGGAAAGCGCTCACAACAGTCAATATTAAGATTTACCCCTAATTTTCAGTAGCCCGGCAATCGGGAATGTTATAGCCGGGACGCTCATCTCGCTGCGCAACCGCTGTGAATGAACTTCAACCCCCCTGATGATTCTTCATCAAATAATTTGCTTGCTTACCCCAGGGTTGTGCACATAAACTCTTTGAGATATAAACGAAACTATTCTTTGAACTCTCAGAATCATCTGGTTCCAATAATTCCTTCAGACTTAGATATTGGCCTCGTACAGTTCGACAATATCCGATGTCGGACGATGGGACAAGCTGGAAGGTAAGCCATTGATTTGGCATCATGAAATCTCTGTATATAACATGGAATTTCTCTCCTAAGGGGCCTCTCGAGGAAATTAAGGCTCAGCAGCATCTCATACGTTCTCCAAACCTAAAGGACCCAGGATACATTCGTCAGAGAGCCCAGAAGAAGCTATGGGTACGCGAACGTATCGCATCGCTTCTGGACCCAAACTCGTTCGTCGAAGTTGGATCTATCACTGGGAAGCCTGTTTATGACGAGAAGGGTGACCTCGAGTCATTTGTCTCTGCGTATGTTTGTTTAAGTTCACCGTTAATATATCACTGAATTCTTACATGAATTCATCGCCAGGAACTCGGTGACAGGTTGGGGACGCGTTAGAGGGCGAAAAGTATTTGTCACCGCGGATGATTTTAGTGTGAGAGGAGGACATGCGGATGGAGGAATTTTCATGAAAGCACCATACGGGGAGGTACGTTGTGTTGGGTTTCAACATGATTCTAAGTATCAGTCCTTACCTCAACAGACTTTAGCGCTGAAAGCCAAAGTTCCTCTTGTAAGTAGTATCAGATGACCAACTGCCATTTCTTGACGCGCGATACTCCAGATTCGCTTATTGGATGGTTCCAGCGGAGGAGGAAGCGTCGCAACCTGTGATGAACCAGTTCAAAACCTGCAAAACCACCGCTAATATTTCACTAGATTTGACTATGGGTGCGACATATATTCCCGGCCTCGCGGGTCTTGGAAGAAGCATGGATACTCTAGGTGCCGTGCCCATTGCATCGGCTCTACTTGGTCCCGTAGTCGGGCTAGCTGCAGCAAAGACCGCAATTAGCCACTTCAGGTGTGTTAAATACAGAATTACAGAAACATTATATTAATTAAACCCAGTATCATGGTCAAAGGTTTAAGTCAGCTCTTTGCAGCCGGTCCACCGGTGGTTAAACAAGCGACGTTCGAAGATCTATCGAAGGAAGAGTTGGGTGGATGGGAAATCCACGCTACGAACGGTACGGTGGACAACGTTGCAACATCCGAGCTCGACGCATTCCATCAAATTCGTGCTTTCCTTTCTTATCTCCCTTCTTCCATCTTTGAGCACCCACCAACTTTTTCATCCATGGACGTGCCCGAGCGCAGAGAAGAAGGATTGATTGGTATCATACCACGACGGAGAGCCAGGCCGTATGATATTCGCAAACTTATTGTTCTCATTGTAGACATGGACGGCAATCCTTATCCAAACTCTTCCTCGTCGTTTTTTGAAATCGGATCGAGTTGGGGACGGTGCATTATTACGGGTTTTGCGAGATTGGCAGGACACCCTGTAGGCATTCTTAGCAGTGATTGCATGGTAAATGGAGGTATGTCCATTATACAAACTTTATGTGTATCATACTCAATTATTTGGGTGTGCTAGGTGCTATCGATGCTTTCGGCAGTCAGAAAACAACCAAATTCGCCACTCTGTGCAATCACTTTGGGTATGTAGTTGATCGTTTAAAGTGAGCTGCGCGAACTCAAAAACAATTGAAGTCTTCCCATTCTTAATTTGGTCGACCAACCTGGATTTGCGATAGGTTTCTAATTTGTAGTAACTATTCGGCACACATTGAACACTTGACATTTTTGTTAGGTTCGCTTGCAGAACGTATGGCAACTATCAAACACGGAGCGGCGGCAATGGCTGCTCTATATCATGCAAGCATCCCGATATACACCGTCGTACTTCGACGAGCATTCGGAGTAGCTGGAGGGGCGTTCGCCGATCCAGAGGATGGGACCGGAGCGCGCGTATCTTGGTAATCCTTCCCCTCCATTTAAAGAATCTCAGCTTTGCTAATTCTTAACCCTACGCTAAAGGCCATCAGGCGACTGGGGAAGTCTGCCGCTCGAAGGCGGTATTGAAGCTGCCTATAAACGCCAACTGGACGGTGCTGCATCATACGAAGAACGCGAAAAGATAATGAGTGATTTATTGGCCAAATTTGAAGACGTGCGAAGTCCATTGAAGACGGCTCACAAATTTGGAATTGAGGAGATTATCGATCCACGCGATACGAGGCCACTAGCCTGCGAAGTGAGTAAACCGATTTCGGAAGCGTTCTAATTCTTATCACTGACGTACATTTTATTGGAACCCTGTTCGAGCAGTGGGCATTGCATGTCTATGAGCACATTCTACCACAGCTGTTGACTAAACGACAAGCCGATTATGGCAAGGAGGGACGTCCTCCAGGATACAAATTATAATCTCTAAGGAGATTGCTGAGAATACGACTGGCAGTACTATGTATTTTACGATCTTGATCTTGATGATTTCTAGTAGGCCTCTAATTACTTCGGCTTTTACGTATACATGTAGGAACTTGAAGAACTTCCCGCGGTCTACACTTGAATAAGGAACATGGATTTCTCACCGGCACCTTATACATTCTTTGATTACCTATTCCTATTCTTTGGTCGTTCCTTATCTCTCTCCTATTCATCATTGAATAATAATGGAGAGGTCAGTGAGGGGACCCTGAGATACTACTTACGAGCGCGGCGAGCAGCCCCGGCCATCAGTGATGTCGACGCGAATCTCTGATGTGCATTTCCAAATCTGGACATGACGGGACTTTGTCGCAAAACACGTTGCTGCAGTACATACCACTGGTGCAGTACGCTCACCATTTAGAATAGACCACATACCATTAAAGACTTTATATTAGATACTATCACGTGCTTACTGTAAAAGTGGTCATACACATACATGAGCCACGGATTAGACTGTGTAGTTGGTGTGGTTTTATATTATCTATTTGGGCTTCGTTATTCCGAAAACTTGTTGCCTATTTTCCATGGACCCATAACTCATGAACAGGTGCCATTCTCCAGCCTGTGAATTGATCTTTTTATATCCATCATCATCCATTACTCATTTAGAATTACATATCGGCTCACTGTACCGCATTGCCGGACTCATGTTGAGCTTGGAAGGTACTTCGGGCATAATACCAATCGCAAAACGATCTTACTAGTACTGTCATTCATATATTATTGGTTTACAATCATGTACACGCGGTCATTGTCTATTTATGTAGAGCCTAATATTCAATGCCATCTAGGTAAAACCAAAGATGATGATGCACTTAAGTATTAAAATTAGAAGAACATGGAGGTTCAAACCGAGTATCTTGCATCATTTTGACAGAAATATTATACAAAGTGCAGGAACTTGTATGACGGTTACCGGTATAATATGAGAGGGGTCTATCTGTGCATTATACCAATGGATAGATGCACGCGTCTTTCAACCCTGCACGGTTAACATGTTCACCGCTCATAACTCCATGCACATAGCAGCCTCCAATCACTTCCCAGCGACCATTTTCTCTTGCGCGTAGAATAAACGGCACTTCACCTCCTTGAAGGATGCAGACCAGGTCTCCAGGGACTGACGCAGCTGGAGCCAAGCCAATGTACCCTGATTTTGTGATTATGAACGATCGATACGTAGTGACGAGTCCGACTGTGGCTTGGTATCTTCGTATGTCTAATAGAACCTTTTCGCTCCATCGAGGGGGATCCCAATCACCACACCAAAAATCAAGGGATAGATCGTAACCCTTCGGGGCGATGGAAGACTTGAAGACCCCATTATCGGTTTCAAAATATTGATTGGTGATGAGAGTACGCCTGAATGCATCAGAGCGGTGTAGCTTTGTCGGGTATGGGCTGTTTGGGTAAGATGAAAAGGCCTGCCTCCATCGAAGGACAGCGGAAAGAAGTGCATGGTAAGATTCTGGTTGCGCATGAAGAGGCACTGAAATGACTTCTAAATCAGTATACTCCGGGAGTACACCGATGTTCGGTGCAGGGTCGGCGTAAGCAACCTCATCTAAACGTATACCACGTGCAATCAGCGCCTTTTCGTCTTTGTTATACCTTGTGTGAAAAGGCGGGTTCCTGAAATTGTAACCGTTAGAGTCACCATCTACTGTCGCCGCTGCTACACGCGTCAACAATGACTTATTGACCCTTGGGAACAAGACCACCATAATAAGAAGCCCAATACCATAGGAAAGTTGTTTGTTGGTTAAGGGTATGCGACCATAAAGTCGTCTGTTCAACCGGCTCCAGAGTAAATCCGGGCTGGCGCTAAAACCCAGTAAGGGGAGAGGGATGTTATATCCAAGGTTTGTCAGATTTGGCACCCAGGAAGGAAACTCTGAGTTCCGGGGATGGGACTGAGCATACTGCAGAGACTGAATATTGTTATTTGCTTGCACTATGTGGGCAAAGGCTTCTATAGATATCTCTTGATCAGTTAACCGAGAATAGTCAACCGTAATAGCTTCGCTATCAGATGGCGTGACTAGACCAAGTAGTCCGTATATCTTGTCGCGAGGTTTGCTTGAGTGAAAAGGACCTGTGATTTGCAATGCTTCCCATAATGCCAGTCCAAGGGATGGCCCTCTCATTTTCTTCTGCATATCTGGCCACTTGAGGAGAACGGTGTAGAATGGTGTTTGGGGTGGCATGAAAGTCCAATTGCTGACATGGGAGTGGGTAATTGTACGTCTGACGTAATTCTCCTTCGAAGCGAGCCGAACGAACGAATCGAGTCTGGCTTCCTTGTGGCCACATAGGACAATAACATCGCTGCTCAGAAACGCTTCTTGAACAACCCATATTCGGCTCCACCACGTCCGTGAAAAAAGATGCTCCAGAGCACGGGAAGGGGTCTCAATACTCTCGAAATTAAAACTGGGATCCTTGATGTCGATGGAATCGCAAGAGGTGATAAAATCCATGGCTTTATCGCTCTCGTTTGCGGTAGGTCCTAACCATATAAACGTTCGTTTTGCTTGGCTATATATACTCCTCATGAGCGAGACTTGATGCGCTTGCTCCTCCAAATCGTTCTAGTTAATGCATATACAATCCGCCCATAGCACAACAATTGAATCCGGCTTTCTGAGATGTCGTATTGCACACTCGAAGTTTGGCGTGACCTGGATGCGATGATCATTTACGTTGATAGTGCAGGGAGTGGGGGATTTATTTCGCGCGATATGATGGTCCCATGCGTAGGATAATGCATCGTAAGAAGGGTTGAATGCGAGAGAAACCTGTCGCAAGGAGCACACGATGTCGTCTGACTCCTTTTTGGCTGGGTAAACTACAAGCAAACGAATCTCGTTCCTTGCATGATCGAGAGGGATGTATAACTTATCGGATGGGTTCAAGTCGGTTCTGCGTATGGTCCTATCATGGAGAGATGGAAAGTAAGCTATTTTGTATTTCTTGTGGTATTTAGGAGAAGGATTGAAGAACGTTGCAACTGTTAGGGACGAGAAAAAAAGAAACATAAGTATAGAGTTGTAGGTTTGAGCGATATGCTCGCAATACCCTGACTTATATAGGGAATACTACTACCCATCCGCATACTCCGGAACAAATACATTCAAAACACGTTTCCACGCTTACCTGTATCCCATTTCGCCAACTACCGTGCTAAATTGGAAGAAGCCAGAAAAGATACAAGAGAAAGGAAAATGTAAGCTAGAATAATTGAGATTCAGAAGAAGTCGGAGTGAATTATCTAAATTACTTGAGATATTGAATGGCGATTTAGCGATGACCGTAATGAGCAACGGCAAGGGAAAGCGAATCAGAATATTTAACGCCAGCATGCCCCTCCGGGAGGAGAGAAATGGAGAGAAAACAAAAACCCTGGGAGACGCGACGCGTGCTATAAATAGCGTTTCTTTCCATATCAAGGTATGCGCCAGCTCAAATCGAAGGAATGTAAAAACCAACAAAGAAGAAATAATACAACAGAAGAATAAAGGAATCAGATATATAGAGCTTACCTACAACTCCCCAAAGTCGCGTTTCGGGCCCCCCGCACTTTTCTTCTTTGATTTCTCGCTTGTCTCTGTCAAAATCCTTGACCTAGTGACCCATTAAGAAAAATATAGTAAGTATATTCCAGGCAGCACATGCTAATCTGGTTACATAATGACGGTCCTTTTACCATTTTATTTTATTTTCCCAGAACAACTGGACCTCCTGCCCTCCCAACGCGTCTTCTAACTCCTATCGTAGCGTAGGAGGTGTCGGCCTCCCCAGAGCCTTATCCAGCTTAAATCGTCTGGTGAGGTATACGGCTATGCTCCACTATGGTCTGTACCTGCAGGAGCACTGGGAGCCCGGGACGTGGCGAGGACCTATTCGGATGAGACGTGGTAGAATTTTACAGGTTAATCCTGTCTGTTGTCGGTGGATAATGTTATATAAAAATTTACATATAAGCTGCTCGTGGGGAGGATGACAAACAAAAGTTCTCAAATCGGGGAGAAAACTAAGAGATAGTTCAAGAAAGAATGATCAGTCACATACAGTAACGTCAGGTGACTTCAAAGGAAATACCCGAAGAACTTGTGACTACAAAACTTCAAGCTTTCAAAATTTCGAAAATTTCAAGGTGCATTGTCCATTGTCGTGGTCGTCTGACGCAAGACCTGCTGAGGCAGACCGGCGGCTCTTCATTCTTTCCTCTGCTTATCTGCACCATTCCAATGCACTTCTCATATTAGCTTGTCTTCGTTTCTTTACTAATTCTCAGGAAAACAGCAAGCACTTACTAGCAAAAGTTCAACAACTCTCTTTCTGCCCAGTGCCCAAAGATGACGCAGTGTCAAACCATAGTATCCCTATTCAAAATATTCAACGTCCATGGTCGTTAGGTAATCAGACAGTCGGTTATCCGCTCTGTTCAAGCTCTGTTGGCCTGTTTCCCAAGGATCATTTGAAACGGGAACAGGCTTCCAAAAAAATGAGGGGATCCACATTTACGACACAGTGTACAGTGGCAGGCTCAATGGTCCCCAATGATCTTCTGTGAGCGTCCTATTTTGCGCCAGGAATTTGTCTTTTGCCTGATGGGTCAATACCTTGAATACATCAGTTGGAATCATGTCACTATCATATCGACAGAAAATTAACAGGTCTAGCTTGTAGAAAAAGATCCTGCCTAGCAATGTCGTCTATGCTCGCTGACACCATTGGTATCCCATTTGGAAACGTAGTCAGATGTGCTCCGTCGGAAATCAAAGAGACTCTGGCATTTTAGAACTCGAAGCAGTCGCCGCCGTTGACTATCAGAAGATGCACTAGATGGTACTATCCATGAATCGTAAAAATTGAACGCTGCAAGGTTATTCACTTTCGGGTTGTCCTGTATGAGAGGGCAGACTTCATTCTACGGCCGGCCACGATCTCGAGCAGATTATGTATGGGAGTTGAAAAAACGTTGAGAACTGCCACAACCGACGAGCACCCTCGACTCGCTTATTTGATGTATAACAACAACTTCTTGAAGCGCTGGCTGTGTACATAAAAATAACTTCTCAGCTGCTTTCGGTTTGTGTATCCTTGTCATAAGTAATACTGTCGCGACGGTGATAATAAATAGGGGATTGGCCGCTTGAATACAGGTTAGCATTTCAACGGTTCGAATTTGTACAATTCAGCTGTCGATTCCTTGATGGAAGATAAGTAGAATCACTTTGCAATGCCCACAGAAGCTATCTCAGAAAAACCTTTTCGCTAGAGGAAATAAGAATCTGAAAGGAGTAGTGGGTTGTTAAGTGCCAACGAGGGGATAAATTATGTACATGGTAAGTACTCTATGGTAACAATTATAGTAAGGTAAATACGACACAATACGAAATAAAGAAATCAATCAATATTTCTCCAATCCGACTTTTTACTCACCCTTCCTCTTGACTGCCACTGCGCTCCTGCGCCACCGAATGACGACGACGACGACCGCCGTTCATTGAAACCGCCTCTATCAGAGCTCCTACTTCGCTGGTTGTACCCGCCTCGATCATTTCTATCGTTGCTAAATGACGACCGACCGCCATCTTCCCAGCTAGACTCTTTCCGTCTCGAGAACAGCTTTTCTTGCGTCAGACCAGCCCGTGTACCTTTGGCATAGCCATAGCCGGAATCGGTGAATGCGTTCGAACGGGAGCCACCAGAGGAAGAGGAGGATAGCCACGAGTTAGCAGCGTTGGAACCACGATATGATGATCCTTGACTGACACTGCCGGCGTTCCTAGTTCCATAGGGCGAGGAAGAGTACGGTGAAGAAGAGTAGGAGGAGGACGGGGAGGAGGAATAAGAGGAAGAGGGGTTCCTGTCTTTATTTCCCCAGCCTCCTGAGGACCTCCTATCCCTCATCATACCACCACCACCACCACCACCCCTCTCAGCACTCTCTACCATTTCCCTCAAATTCCTGCTAATGTTGGGTTCCCTTTCCAAACCCCACATATCGACCCACATCCCCTTCAAGCCCCTCAGAACCTCGCGGATTTCCAGGCCAATGTCGCGGGATTTTCCAAGGAAGAACCCAATCTGCGAACAGTACCCTTGCCCAACACGATCGGGGTCCTGAGCAGCGAGCGCGTGTTGTACCTGTCCAGCAAGGATAGGGATCTCTGCGACGCTGGCCTGGGTATATTTCCCACCAACACTCGCAGCCTTTTCCTCCAACTCCTTCTGCACATCACCCGTCGTCACAGCCCCCAAACCAAACTTGCCCAGCCGCCTCCTCACAAAGCCCATCTCGAAAGGCATCAGCACCAAATCGCCTCTGCCTTGCCTGTTCGAGCCTCGTCCGGTCCTGCCAACCCTGTGGACATACACGTCCTCGCTCGCAGGCGCTCCGACTTGGATGACTCTCGTCACACCTGGATAATCCACCCCACGCGCAGACACGTCGGAGGTGACAAGCACTTTCGCGCCTCCTCCAAGAAGCAGGGTTGCGTGTTCTTTCTGCATTGCCTGTAATCGAGGAGACGATGGGCGAGGAGGCCACCTTGAACCCGTGGCGCCGTACCCGAGCTCCTTCTTCATCCGGCGAGCGAGCTCTTCAGGCGTAGGAATATCCTTCTCACCACGGAAGCCAGCAGACACCTTCATGCGCTGGCGCATCTCAAGCTTGGCGTGCATCTCGAAGATCTGCGTCCCAGGGACGAAGGTTGCGGCTTTTCCAGTGGACATACCACAAGGGAGGACATCCAGCGATTTCCGAAGCACATCAGCGAACAAGTTCACCATGTTCGTCGTGCTCAGGAAGATGATGACCTTGCTCTTATTTCCTTTCCTAATATCCCCGTCGTGCGATGACGAAGCATGCTCGAGCTGATCAAGCGCAATCAACCTCAACACATGCGGCAAGAGTTCGTCTGCGCTCTTCAGCACCGTATGGAATTGTGGGATGTGTGCATGCACGGGTGAGTCGTCCTTGCTAACGCAATTCACGAATTCGTGGTCCTTCGAGAGCGTACGTTGTGCGATGGACTGGATAGCGGAAGAAACGGTGGCGGAAAATAGGAAAGTCTGACGCTGGGAGGAAGGAGGGAGGAAGGCTGCGATACGCTCAATGTCTTCGCGGAAACCCATGTCCAAGAGGGTATCAGCTTCGTCTAGGACAAACTATATCATGCGTTAGTATTGTTTTGGAAAGAAAATTCTGAACGCACCAAACGACAACCCTGGAACGCATCCTTAAACCCGTTTTCTGAATTGATCAGATCCAACAACCTCCCAGGGGTAGCAACTACCACATCCTTCCTCCCGCCTTTATTACCCGGCGGGCCACGATTTCCCTCCCGCTGATCATTCCTAGATCTAGTATTAATCTTGCCCGAGTCGCCGTGCCATGCACCCAGCTGCATTCTCTTATTCTCTCCTCCAAGCAAAACTTGGACATTCCACCCAGTATGGTGGCTTGTCAAATTCTGGGCCTCTACCGCAATCTGGGTCGCCAGCTCGCGCGTTGGGGAGATGATCAATGTGCCAACATTCTCCCTCGCATACTTCGCCTCGGCCTGCGCCAGCTCGGTAGGGCTGAGTGTCGTACCAGCAGATGCAGCATCTGCAGATATCCGTGCAGTGTGTGAAGAAAGCTGTGCGAGACGAGCTTCGATGGCTGGGACGAGGAATGCCATAGTCTTTCCTGTTCCGGTCTTCGCTTTCACCAGTAGATCCTTGGGCAGTGGATCAACGTCACGCATGTATCCCAGATCATATTTGCCACCTCCATCGGAGTGATGCACATGTTCACGGTCCATCGCCAACCCAGGCAACATCGGCAAGATCTTCGCCTGCACAGGGCTCATGTGGGTGTGCTGGAAGGGGGCGACGGTAATTGCTTTGAGGGTGTGTGGGTGGATCGAAGAGGAGATATTCGAGAACGCAAGTGAGGGATCGGCTGTTGAGCTGGCGGTAGCGGGAATTTCTTCTTCGAGGACGTTGACGAGCTCGTCTTGTACTGGAGGTTGAAATTGTCCTTGTTCCTCCCTCAAGAGCAATGCCTCAGCCTCGGCTTCAGCGGAGAGGACAATGATGGGTTTAGCAGCGGTTGCGGAGGATGCGTGTCTGCTTGACGTAGCGGTAAATGAAGAGGACGAGGTGAGGGAAGGACGAAGGAGTTCGGAGGGGAATAGTTTCCGCGGGTGAGCTGATGAGGTGAGATGAGTCTTGTATTTTTCTAAGGAACGAAAGAAAGAAGCAAAGAATAATGGGAAATACAAAATGTGGAAAAAAAATACCGACGTCGGGTGATAGATTTTAAAGATACAATCGAATTGCTCGAGGACCACCAAAAAGAAACACAGACAGAAAAAGACAAAAAGGAAAGAAAAAAGACGAAGAAAAAGAATGCAGGAATTTCATAGCCCCCGAATAACAACCTCCGTGCGCCTAGGTCCATCATTACGAAAACAGCAACAGCATTCGAGGCACTAGGTAGATGAGAGAAAGGCAAAGAGTGGGAAATGGAAGGCAGGAAACAGGAAAAGAAAAAAGATCACTAACGACGCGTCGTCGTCGTGTCGCGATTCTTTTAAAAGATAATAAGTTGATTCAAATTAAACCAGATACGTCTGACGCCATACCGCGTACAGGGCTCCCCAATACTAAAACAGAATGACAATGGAACTAGAAAGCTTCCAAATCCCCGCAAAAAAACACACGCAAACGACAAAAGAAAAGAAAAGAAAACACTCACAGCTTCTCGTGACAGCAGCCATAACGAAGAGCGACCTCCGTGAGCCTAGGTTTGACATTGTAACTCCGGCGGCGGCGCTCGAGGCGCTTGAGGTAGAAACGAGTTTGAGCCCGGACATCTGCATGGAGAGGTGTTTGCTGGCCATTTTTTCTTTTGGGTTGTTATTCTTGTCGGTTTAAAAATAGGATGGGAGGGTTGGTTTGGTTTGGTGTTTTTAAACTGGTACTGTTATACCTTTGCTGACCAGTCGATGGAAGGTCTTTTAGTGTCGGGGTATCTGTCGGTTTCCAGCCAAGGCGTTCAAGTAGGTTCAGTTCTAGTCGTGCGCGTAAAACGAAATATCTAGTGAGGAAAGTAGGAGAAGTAGGAGAAAAGGTGTATAACGACTTTCTCCTTCGTCGTCGTCGTCGTCGTTGGAAGAGAAGTTGGGGAATTTGGAAACAAAAAATATCTGAACGGTTTCGCTGGACGTCCCGCGTCACGAGACACCTTTTTTTTTCTTCGTGGCAGAGCCTAATTACTCACGCGTAAGCATGATTTGTCAGCAATAGGGTCGGCATTGCGTACGGCGAAATTTTTGATGATTTAGATCAAACAAATCATTTCAATTGATTTCTGCGTTTTTCCTCGTTGGACGCGTCCGTCGAGTCATTTACTACGACCAGCACCTCTTACCCATCGGTTCCGAGAAAACAAGAGACATTCGAGTTCTCTTCAAGGCCTTCGTCTTCGCCTTCGTTGGCTAATACATAATATTTGATCTTCAACGCGATACATTCATCCCTCAGTAAATTCCTTCTTTTGTCGCATTGATCAGGAGATTGAGATAGGACACGACAAATCTCGAATTCACCACAGAAAGAAAAAGACTACAACGACAAAAATGACAAAATACATCCTCGTATCAGGTGGAGTGGTCAGTGGGATAGGGAAGGGTGTTATTGGTGCGTCCTTTGCGAAGCTCTCGTCTGAGATATGTTTCTGACGAGAAACCTTGACTACGAAACAGCCTCCTCCACTGGTCTTCTCCTTAAAACGACTGGTCTTAAAGTGACCGCCATCAAGATCGATCCGTACATGAACATCGACGCAGGAACGATGAGGCCTACAGAGCACGGTGCGTGTCTCGTCGCCGTAAAAAAAATCGCGTCGTCTGACCCAAAGCCATGTTGATGATAACAGGCGAAGTCTATGTCCTAAACGATGGTGGCGAAGTCGACCTCGATTTGGGCAACTACGAGCGATACCTCAATGTTACGCTTAGCCGCGACAACAATATCACGACCGGCAAGATCTACCGAGAGGTCATTGAGAAGGAGCGCAAAGGGGAGTACCTCGGAAAGACTGTCCAGGTGCGTGGGCCCTAGTTCCACGAATACAAATACAAAACTCAATTTCACCACTCCCAACTCCCCCAGATCGTACCCCATCTAACGAACGCCATTCAAGACTGGATCCAACGCGTCGCTGCCATCCCCGTTGACGAATCCAACGAACAGCCCGACGTCTGCATCGTCGAGCTCGGTGGCACCGTGGGTGATATCGAGTCGGCCCCCTTCGTCGAAGCGATGCGGCAGTTCCAGTTCCGCGTCGGTCACGACAACTTTGCGCTGGTGCATGTCAGCTTGGTCCCTGACATGGGGGGAGAGCAGAAGACGAAGCCGACGCAAACGACGGTGCATTGCTTGAGGGGGTTGGGGTTGATGCCGGATGTTGTGAGTATCTTTTTCGTCTTATTTCTCAGAAAACTCGCTCAATCCCGACCCCAAATAGATCGCATGCCGTCTCCTTGGCCCGCAGCCTCTTCACCCATCCACAAAAGACAAGATCAGCATGTTTTGTCACGTCTCGTCTGACCAGGTCCTAGGTGTACACGACGTCTCCTCCGTGTACCACGTCCCGCTGCTGCTGCAGGCGCAGGGCATAGTCGAGTACCTCACAAGACGGCTCAAGCTTGATGAGATCGCAAGAAAACCGACGCCAGCTATGCTTGCGATGGGCAAGCACGTTGGTAAGCCCGGCGTGGCCACTCCTGCTACCCCAAGAGCGGTCAAAGCTCTTCCGAAAAATGCTGCTGCTAAGAATGGATCGAATGGAACTCCTTCATCTTTGTCTAGTTCCACCTCATCGTCCGTTTCCTCGTCTTCATCCTCTGAAATCGAGGAGGTTGATGGGGACGCGAAACAATTCGAAGAAGAGCAAGTCAAGAAGGTATGGGAGGAACGCAAAGCAATGGGTAGGGAGTTAGGGAAGAGGTGGAAGGAGTTGACTGCTGGGTGAGTTTTTTTTCTGCCTTCTTGGCTTTATTTCTTTTTGCGTTTATCGCGTCATTCTATTTTTGTGTTGTATGTTATTCGTCATCTTACATACCCTTATATGGAAATTTCTTCCATATCGAGGTTGTGGACTATTTATAGAAGTCGCGCATTATTTTCCCCTTTTCTTCTTTCTTCTATCATCTTCTATGTTCTCCTCACAACCCGAGCTGATTTATTATCTACCTGTTAAACAGTCAAGAACGTCTCTTTGACAGAGTTACTATCGCTCTCGTCGGCAAATACACCGACTTGAAGGACTCGTATATGAGTGTGACCAAGGCTCTGGAACATTCGGCGTTTAGGGTGCACAGGAAATTGACCATCCAGGTATGTGTGCCTATGACTTTCATCCAACAATTTTGGTAAGTTAAATTGAAACCAAATATCATTAGTGGGTGGAGTCGTCGGATTTGGAGCCGGAGACGCAAGAATCGAACCCTGCCAAGTATCATGATGCATGGAGGGCTGTCGTCGGTGCTGGGTGCGTTTTCTCTTTCCATATATTCTATTACTTTATTTTGTCTTACTCAATTGGTGGTTCTCATTATAAAGCGGTATCCTCGTGCCAGGTGGTTTCGGAAACCGTGGCACTGAGGGAATGATGCTCGCTATCAAGTACGCTAGAGAGCAAAAAGTTCCTTTCTTAGGAATTTGTCTTGGATTCCAGCTTGCGGTTGTTGAGTGGGCCAGGAATATTCTTAATATTCACGGTGCGTATTTCTGCTTATCCCAACGAGGATGATATTTATGAAAAAACCCGTTTCGGTAGAGGCCACTTCTGCCGAGTTCCACCCCGATGCAAAGGAACCTCTTATCATCTTCATGCCTGAGATCTCGAAGACACATATGGGCGGAACGATGCGTCTTGGATTGAGGCCTACTGTGTTCGGCGACGAACCTGCACCTGCCGCCGCCGAATCTTCCACTGCCGCCGCCGTCGCCTCATCATCCACATCCACACCCGCCTCCCCACTATCGAAACCCACATTTACTTTCACGTTCTCCACTAATAAGTCCGCTTCTTCTGCGGCGACGACCAAATCGACGACGACCAAATCGAAGGTGCGCAAATTGTATGGTGGGGCTGCGAAGATCTGGGAGAGGCATAGGCATAGGTACGAAGTGAACCCTGCGTATGTGGACCGACTCGTCAAGAGCGGGATGAACTTCATTGGGAAAGATGAGAAGGGAGAGCGGATGCAAGTGTGCGAATTGGATAGTGAGTTGTAATTTTTATTTTTATTTTTCTGGATGCGTCTAACCATAATACCATATTTACAGGCCACCCATACTTCGTCGGCCTCCAGGCCCACCCCGAGTTCTGCACGCGCCCACTCAACCCCTCACCTCCTTTCCTCGGATTTGTAGCCGCTTCGTGCGGCGCTAGCGTACTCGAGGAGCAGATGAAGTACCAGATGGAGACGTACGTCCCTCCCCATCCCGAAGGATCCATGGTGAGCGAGCGCGAGCTCAAGAATGCCGAGGAACGCCGCGAGAGGGAAGAACAGGAAAAGCGCGGCGGGGCAGCGACGACGTCGAAGGAGGAGAAAGCTGACCCCCTAAATGCGCATATGAAGGTCGTACAGGCTGTCAATGAAGACATCTGATGCGCAAGAGGAGTAGCTGCATGTTTTCTGTTTCGCTTTCCCACGTCGTCACCACCCCTCTGCTCATTGCGACATTCGCCGAATCGCCACTCAGTATTCACTATTCAATATTTACTCACCAACTAACTAAAACTAAAAGGCTTCGGTACGAAAGTAATCTATGTAAACCTCTTCTCGATTTTTTTGGTCTTTCTTTTTCTTTCTTCCATTCGTCGTTTTTTGACCAGTCAACTATCTGGGAGGGGTTGTCTTACATATGAAATCAGTCACTTAGGCACCAATAGATTCATTAGATGTCGGGAAGCGTCCATCCTCTTCATGTTATTTACATAACAGACATAGGTTGAATCGGATCATTGGAGTTTCTGAAGCAGGGCGATGGCTTCCTGTACTGTTGCCAGATGCCAATTAACTTTGTCTTGTTATCCGCCTCCTATGCCTTGCCATAAAATGGAAGTCCACATCTTAGATCCCGGCCATTCAGGAGAAATTATATAATGTGTATGCAAATGGCACTAGACGCCTACTATACTAACCTTCCCGCCCCCATTTTGAACCACCACTGTGAACCCCGAGCCCGGGTAAATGTACCATGTAATAGGGTAGAAAAAGAAAAAGACCATGTAAACGAGCTCATAAATGGCAATCGTTCATTTTTTGTCACACCTAGGTATTAATACCATATATTTACCAGTGGAAAGTTAAACTAAGTAAAATATCCCGGAAAACGCGGCAGGGGTAATATGCACAGTTTGACGAAGCATTTTAACCCCATTCAAAACAGGTGAAATTCTAGTAAAAATAATACCTGGTAAGAAGTTGCATTTAGCGGGTCATTTCGTCGAGTATTTAGTACTCTATGAAGCAGAGCATTTTACCACGTAAAACCATCCAAAATAGAAAGGAAACCGTGTTATATTATTGCCAGAATATCAAGGTAAAAACACTAAGTACAACAGGCCTAAAAAACCACGAAAATCGGGACAATATATTGAAGGGTATTTTACACCGGTTTACCGGCCGACCCTCAGAGGGCACAATAGCCAGGGAAATCGAGGCCGAAATCAAGCCGAAACATCAAGGCAATTTCAGCGCAGGAATCTGGAGAGTTGAGATACACGGACAAATGAAAACCCAAATAGGGAGGCTGTTATTGATATAAAAGAATGTGGTTCATTTAGAATAAGCTCGGAATACATTAGAAATACAGTAATATGCAGTGATAATTGAGGCGGAATTTGGAAATATCTACAAGTCCAAAGACGCGTCATATGTTCTGAGTCGTGTGACCTGTTCACTTGGGTTATAAATATAGCGCGCACAACGACATCATCACTCTTTCTTCCTTTCCATTCACTCCTTTTCTGCGACACTACAACACCATACCCTCTTGAGAATTTTTCTGCCGCTTACACTTCCGCTATCATATTCAGTCTCAAAAGGGAGCTAATCGCTCGAACAGTACAAGTTCTGGAAAGGTACGTGACCTTGTGCTTCAGCTTGACTGTCGATACACATTCACTTACTTACACTTACTCATTTACTCATTTAGAAGTCTCGCCCAGTACGCTTAACCAATGTATGTTTTTCTGCCCCGCTACAGCGAAATCAAGCACCTCTGACCATGTCTCAATCCAACCAGCTTCTCCCACCTGGCACCACGCCCGTAAGTCACCTCCATATATGAGTTGCCGCATATACTTAACTGTTATACCACCCACTAGTCACGCTCAGCAACCGTTTCAACCAACGTAAGATTTTTTAACCCTCGAATTTCGGAATACATAGCTTTTTCGCGCATAGACATAATTACCTGTATATGTACTCTCATAAAACAGTGAAATATACTCGTTCTTTCATGGTTATAATACCCTCCTTTCTGAATGGCATTAATTACTCGAATATTGGGTGCTTTATCCCTACTTGATTCCCTTGTCTACCTGGTCTTTCCTGTACCCAGTTTACCCAGTAATTCTCAATGGTTATTTTGCCTATCACAACAACTTAAAATTACCACCCTTTCTATGCTTTTTAATGACTCGTTAAAACGGTTATATTTCTACTCTAACCTGGTTGTGGAATCACCCGGTTTGCATAGGCAATTCGGACATAACCATGCTCTTTTTTACCATGTAATCTCGTACTTTCTGCCCGTTTGTCCCTACCTGTTTAACGGGTTGTGTCCAGTGTATCCGGTATTTTTTTCCGGTTCTTCCGGACTACTTGCTCCCTTTTCCGTGTCAATTACCGAGTAATTTTAACCCCCTCCTGGGCTCACAGTGCACTTGGAACTAGTAGCGTCTCGATATAATGTCTCAAGATTTCACAAGTTCTACTATAAGTGAGTAATTCGATTTCAATCACCTTTCTTCATTTAATTCATACCCAGACTCGATGTGGGGCCTCTGGAAGCAGTATTAGTGGCGGTCGAGGAGACGTTGGATCTCACAATACCAACACTACGAATTCCAACAACAGCACAATTATCAATTATACATTCAGTGAGTATTTCATGACCCACGTTTCGAATTTTCAAGCGTACATGCTGATAAATGAGTACATATGGTCCACAATTCATCGTTAGCCCCGATGGAAAGGCTCTTGACTTACCCATGAGCGACTTGACATCAGGCGAGTCGCGCTGGCGTGATTTTATTGGATAATTGTTTCTCACAGTATTTGGTTTCTTTATTACCAAGTTCTTTCCTATCCCTTCCATGGTGGCGATAACCAGCAGGTGCGCTACTACTTCTCAGGGATAATTCTTCAACATGCGCTATTTGCATTAGTCTTTATCCATTGATCGTAGTGGTTGGTCGACTCTAAAAGTGACGGGACCGGGCTATCTCTGGGATCCAAATATAACAACTCATATGTTGGATTGAACGCAAATAACGGACTGGTGTCTTCAACTACCCCATTTGTGTGGCATCTAAGAAGCGACGATGGCGACGGAAGCTTCCAGTGAGTGGTATATTTTATAGACATAGGGTCAAACCTCACTCATTCCTTCTAGGTTCGCTGTACCGGGTTTGTATCAAGGCCTGGGCCTCAAGACGGGTATCATATGTTTCGTTGAACAGCTCAGAGAGTAAAATTTAAGTTATGGAAAACACATTAGGGAATGTAGCAGGTATTATGAGCAGCGACATCTTCCGCTTTAATCAGGAAGAAGCCGACAAGATGCGGGAACAAGGGAGTGAATCGGAGACAAACCCTGCTACTAGTGACCATAATGTTCTTCAGCACGAGAAATGGTGGTGCACAGAAAGGACAATCTTCTGCCGCCAGTTCCAATTTTCGTGGAGGTATCATATGGATATGCCTTTGCATCTTCGATTAGGGAAGACAGAATGTATCTGGTCGGTTCTTGCGAGAAATTAGGCGCACGGACCACCGTGACCGTAATGTAAGGTCATTGGGTGGACACTGAAGTACTGAAGCTCATCGATCATCACTTGATTATATATTCATTAAGCTTGCAGGATCCAAAAAAATGTTGCCCAGTTGATTCTCATGTTCATCCCGTCACCTTCAAAATCCTTCCTCGAGTCCGTGATATGGCCGAAACATCACGAGAATAGATGATAATCACCGGCGCCATTTACATATATATTCTGCCATAGAGTGTGGACAACGGTCAATTGAATGGCGTGCGTCAGACAGGTCCCGAAGATAGTTTTATGTGGTTATGCAGTAGTTATTCCTGCCTTTGGACAAAGCTTGGTATAAATACGCCTGCCCAGAACTTCAGAGCTTCGTTACACGGTCTCTCTCCCATATTTCGGTTCCGCTCCAGTATATTTACTTATTTCATGTGTACTCTACTTCGTTACACGATATGTAGTGTACTTAGTGAAGTCCCAAAATAAACAAAAGAAAATAAACAAAAGAGCATCCAAATACTAATGAATAACAGGGACAACATTGGCCCATTGAATGGCAGCCAGTGCACCTGGGGGTGCGTTTCTTAGTTCAACAAAAGCTAGGATAATGAGAATATTGCGAGAGACGACATAAAAAGGCATACTCAAATACATCAAACAAAATAATGTCTGCGTGATGATTTGGTACATCTTCTTTGAGAAGCTGCCGACCTTGGATATTTTGTAACGATATCCGAGAAAAAAAGCTAAAATTGAAACAACGGGAGTTATGGTAATAATCGCGGATGATATTTTCCAGAGCAATACGGCGGTCTTGGAGGAAAATAATATTCTTTCGGACCATCCGGCGCAGTGGATCGCGCCAAAAAGAGTGGCTGCAGCTAAACACAGGTATAACATGTGAAACGACTGGCGGTCAGAGTCGACTACGATTGAGTAGAAAGTTGGGGCTTTCAGGACAGGCTTCTCTGGGTTGTCAATTGGGTCGATGATGGTGTGATAGGCTCCATCGTCTATTACGTGATTAAGCCGTCGCCATGTATGCTTGAACATCCAGAAGATATCCGGAGTAGATGATGTTCCTTCTGATTTTCTGTCAGAGCTATTCGGAGGACACATCAGAGGGTCGCTCACCTGTAACGTCCTCCTGATGTTTATCATCGGAATGGTTGAGCGAAGGGCCTGCTTGGGTACTAGAGAGTGTGATGACGATAGGAGCCTGAGCGTTGAACGGTTTATTCCACCACAGAAAATACATGAATAAGCTGAGAACCGCAAGGGCGGCTGTAACCAGCTCGATCTCAGTCAGAACGAGATGCCTGTCTGAGTAGCGCGCAATGGATTGGACGATAAACCAGCTTGTCTGCAAGAGAGCTAAGCCTTTCGCGAGCCCGTCCGCCTTGCTATGATCGTTGATGCTGGCTTCGGTTATGTCTGAAAGATCAATTCGGCCGGCCTTGTAGTATTCCATAAGTGATTTCCATCCGAGGAGTCGTTTTGGCTTCCCGCTCTCGTGTAAAACAAATCCGCCCATTTGGAGGAAGAAACCATGAGTTTTCGTCCATTTAAAAGACCCTCTTTCGATCTTGCGAGAGCTAGGAGTTCCGCTTTTCTCAGTGTCGTGATGACACTCTCGGTCTTCAGGTGTGACTTGTGGTGTTGGGACGGCGCCTATGCTTTCATCTTGCTGATCTGAATTAGACGATTCCGGTCTAAGATCGATTGTATTTTCTTGCTTTTCACTCATGTAAGCTAAGATTTTCGAAAGAGTCAGATCAAGCCGTAACCCCCTCTGTCTTGTTTAAACTTAAGCCTTTCTAAAAGGAAGCCGTTCGAACGGGCCAACCGGTTTAAACGGCTGTTTAAACAGATCCAAGTTGATTAAACAATGTTAAATTACCCTTAAACGTTTAAACGTTTAAACACTTTGAAGATTTTCAAACGGCTGTTTAAGCCAAGTTTAAACACATTAAAAAAATAAACTCCTGTTTGAGTCTGTTGACAAGTCTAATTGCCATGAAGAATGTGTCTACAGTTTAAACAGGATGTAAGCAATAGTGGCAAAGACACTACTGGAAAGAGAACAGGAGGGACTATAGTGCACATGCGCTTCCCAGGGGTATAGAAAGGAAACAAGAAAGGAGAAGGCTCGACGAGGACCAGGAAGAAATGAAGGAAGGAAACCTGGGACGGAGGAAAAGAAAGGGGACAGACGCCACCAGGACTGGATGACCATGGTCAGCACGCAGATAATGAGGGCGAGCTACATGCCTTGTGGGTCTATTCCCTTATGCTCATTGTATCTCCCTCTGACACATCATAGCCCAATCCCCCACCCCGTCGCGTTTATCGACCGTTTGCGCTTGTGCATGTTTTGTTGAGGTGGCAGTGGCCACGCTGTGCTTGTGGGCTACGGTTGTTGTTGGTGCTGCTGCTACTGTTGCTCTGAGGAGGTGGTATGCTGGTAATGGCAAAACACTGTTAATGGCAAAGAAGGGAAGACGCAAGACGCAAGACGTGGTATATTCGATTCAACCTTTGTGGCCACAATTACGTTGAGCGCAAGCGGTTTGGAACTCCGAATAATAATCGGAGAACCAACATAACAATGGAGTTCGGAAAGTTCCGTGATTACACGTGATATGTTATGCCAGCGAACAGGATGCCATGCCATTTCTTCCTTAACTTCTTATGTTCCCCCTTCCCTATCACCTAGTTCGCCTTGAAAAATTCATTAGAGTGTATATATACTGCGTTTAGACCTCTTTCTGGAAACAGATCCCAACCTTAGATCAAGTAACAGACCACCAAATTGGTACGAACTTTCTCTTCTCCGTCTCTTTGCGCTCTTATTTCCACTCTGCTTTGGCTTTCTTCACTTCTTTTCTTTTTTCTTCTTGATTAAACGGTGTTTAAATTATTCAACCAATTTTCAACTATTCAATCCCATTTAAACTGTTCGAGCCTGTTTAAACTGTTCAATTCAGTTTCAACTGTTCAACACGGTTTATTTTTATTTTGTGATTAAATACTGTTTAATTTTCGAAGCCGTTTAATTTATTGTTGATCATTAAACATGTTTCATTATCCTCTGGTCATAGATGTATAACGTGTTTGGTAGATAGGCTAGTGTAGTGAATTTAATAGATGTTTTTTATACAGCCAAGTACTACTTGATATGACTGCTTAAGGGTGATTTGACATTGTTTAAACAAATCTGTTTAAACAGCTGTTTAAACCGGTTAGCCCGTTCGAACAGCTTCCTTTTAGAAAGGCTGAGGTTTAAACATGACAGAGTGAGTTTCATGATCAAGGTACAATCGGCTTACAGAGGTATAAATTTACCTGAGAACTCCCTTTGCATCTTCCGCGCCCCTAACCACTGCCGCATTGCCCAAAATATAATGAGTTCTGGTGAAATAATTGCCCACTGCATAAGCTCCATGCGACGAAGCGTTTTCTTCAACATAGATTCTTGAGGATGCGGTAGATTAGGATGAACGGATACCCATGACGAGGCCAAAATAGTAGCGATACATGACCAGATAATCTCTAGACGCTTGCGAGGACAGAGATCTGATATATTCGCATCTCTGGAAAAGATTAAGGGAAAGGTTGCATGATCTGTGACGTTGAAGGATGGTGTGAAGGACGTAATGGGCGCTGCGCTACCAGAGCTAGCTGTTGAAACGTAATAAAGCGTAAAAGCTAGTAGTATCATCCTGTGATACACAATCCTCTAGATGTTGCGGAGAGAAGGAAGAATGAGTAGAGTTTTCTCTTTTATTGGATGCAATCTTTCGTTGTCAGCTGTCTAAACGTGTCAAAGTGTAAATATGTATCATTGATCAATTGGCTGTTTGAGTGGTCGTCGAGGACTTCTTATTATACGCTCCTGAAAATTGAATATTAATAGCGAGTGTTCAAGTACTAGTCGTGACTTCATACCTTGGTGCACACTTCTAGCATGCCTCATCTACTACAAATGTCATAAAAAGACCAGGCTCTATGTTAAGCAGGCAAGGTTCGAGTAGCTCACACGCACCGAGAGCAAGAAAACAGAAATAATGACGATGGCTCCATTTTTTGATGAATTTTTATACGGTATATTCGCGACTCCGCTGGCGGCCCTATTGATAATGTTGAAGGATCCATCAGAAACAAGAAATCAGAAACTTGAAGTTGTAATCAATAGCCAGTAGCTGCGCCGCAGCACAACGTTACTCGCTGATGAATGAAGGATTGATATCGATAATAAGGCGTCAAAGACCACCTGTGGATATCAAATGGGTCGTCCAGGAGGTACTGGAACGAATAGATATTTCAAGAGTGAAAGAGTGAGGTTGTGAGCTCGCTTAGCAACGGTAACGTTAATAAAGGTAACCAGGTGACAGGTCCGTAGATAAGATTAGATTACCTTGTACTTATATTAATAATAATGACTTATAGGCCAGCGCATATTTTCTTCTATCACTTTACCTCTAATAATTTGATGTCATTCTTTCCTTCTAGCATGTTTGACTTGACTCAGTATGGGGCGGTACTATTTTCGTAACTCTCCTTGGATCCAAACAGGTCCTTAGGAAATCTGCTGTGAAGTTTGAACCGGCGTTTGCTGTGTGAACTGTTCACGCGCGTCTCCCTGCTTGGAGGCCGTCACGCGATTCACACTCTTTTGGCGCATGGGAACCGCGGTTCACAATTTTGGCAAGCGCGATTCACGGCGGCCTCAATTCGCACTCTGTTCACACTTTTGGCGGCGTAGAATCCGTGGGAACGTTGGACTTTTCCAGTCACGTCAGTCACCATTTTGGACGCGTCGGATTGTCACTTTCCAATCATTTGCTCCTTGCCCTTCTGCTGCTGCCTCTGCTCTGAATGGCTGTCTTGGGTGGGTGCTTTTGTATGGTGCCTGGGTTAGCTGGGTTAGCTGCTATGATAGCTTTCCCCCTACCTTACTCCTACCTACAAACGACAACCCATACAGCCCATCTCAGCCTTCTCCCTGCTGCTTCCTTTGAATGATGCTCCTAGGGTGGGTGCCTTTGTGGAGTGTCTCTGTTGGGTGCCTGGGTTGACCGGTGGTGGTGGGGTGGTGATGAATGAGGTTAGTGAAGAGGGTCGAGGGTGGAGAGACGAGAGACGAGAGTGGTGTGTGGTGTGAAGGGGTGGGTTAGCGGAGAGAGAGGAATCAAAGAGAAGAGATGGATGGGTGTGGTGAGGAGAGCAGCAAAACTCCTTTCTCCCTTCTTTCTTTCCTTTCCTTCTTCCCCCCTCCTTCTTTCTTCGTCTCTTCTTTCTCCGTCTTCTTCGTCTTCCTGCTTATTTATCTCTCCTTTCTAGATCACAACATCACAACGACGATGTGCAGCTGCATGAACAACAACAACTCTGTGCAGAGTCTTCAGCACAGAGTTGACTGACGACAGACGGCAGTGCGTCGCACGCACGCAGCTGGAGCCTGGCCTCGCTGGCTACCAACGACAGGTGCGATGCTGTCCAACGCCAATGGCGGGCTATAACAGCTGCTACGACGACAACGGCTGTGTGTATAACGTAGCCAGACATCGACCTCGCCAACGGCTGACTGCAATAATGTACAATGCACGTCATGGCTACAGCGACGGGTACGACACGCTCGGCTACTGCGATGGGTACGACGTAGGGCTGCAACGATGGGTACGACACGGCTACGACCTGGCGCGTACCATGGAACGGAGTGAATCTTCCTAGCCCGAGGAAAGGCCCCAGGTTATGCTCGTACAGCGTGTTGATGAGCTTGGCAGATGTAGGTAAGAAGGAGATACCAGGAGAACAACAATGCTTGTTGCCGGCTATCTCTCTTTTCTTCCTTTCATTTTCATTTTTCATTCTTTCCTTTCCTGTGGCTATTTCTCTCAGATTACTTGCTTTGCCGGACCATCGCCGTGCGTGGCTTGTACAAGTTTTCTTTTTTATTTATTTACCACACGTTATATGATTTATTTGGGAACCGCAAAAAATCAAATTTGTACCATTTAAACTATTATACTTTAATTATATGTTGATGTGTTGACACAAAAAAGAGAAGGGGGTGAAGATGGCAGGAAAAACAGACAGTGCACGCGGAAGATGAGGATAAACAAAGCGAACTGAGGACTTCACGCACAAGAACGAGGCATTGGTTTTCGTTCTCGCGTATTGTCTGTCCTTAGCCTGGTCTTGTCGCTCGCGCTACTCCTGCTCGCAGTCTCCCTGGATCAGAATTGAAGTTGTTGCGATTCCAACCCAAATCAGGTTGTTCCTTCGCCGGCCCGACTAATAACCGGCGTGCCTTCGTCGTCGAAAACAACGACGGAGCTGCAACACACGAGCTGTAGGTTGTAAAGCAACCGGAGCATTCCCAGATATGTAAGGCCATTTTTGGCGGAGATCACCATAGCGGAGACCCTGGCATTGGACACATTGAACGACTGCTTGCTGCAGGAGCGGTGAACTTTTGTTCTTTAAATAGATTTGGGACGGGAGCCGACGATGACCGAATCGGGCCGAACCGACGCCTTTTGTCTTGGTCGTCGTCGTCGGTTTTCTCTTAAGCCAAAGAACAAAACAATTAACGATCGTTAAACGGTGACACATGAGTACTTGAGTGCACATGTAGACACAAGTTCATTCCCTCAGCGACTATCATCTTCAGTCAGACAAATTACAATGGAAGATTTGTTCTCAAAATAGAATACAACGACGACGACAGTCTCTGCCGTCGGCATTGACAACTATAGTATATGAGACAATGGTTAGGCTACGCAACATTCATGGCTTAGTTCTGACTTATTGAAAACCCGCTTATGGCTGTCCATCCGCCGAAAAAATGATTTCCCGTATATATACTATATAATTTGTGTATAATACATGTGTCCGAGTATTTACATAAGCTACTTTAGTTATCCAACATAGATATACCTTTATTCCAATGAATGCAGTCATTTATCCAACATAGAAGTCTGATTATCTGATATAGAAGTTAGAATATCTAACATACAAATCGGATTTTCCAATATAGAAGTTGGAGTATCCAATATAGAAGTCGGATTTTCCAATATAGAAGTTGGAATATCCAACATATAAATCGGATTCTCCAACATACAAATCGGAATATCCAACATATAAGCCGGATTCTCCAACATGTAGGTTGGATTGTCCAATATATATGTTGAGTTCTCCAACATATGTATTGGGTTTTCCAACATAGTTCAAGCTAATAATCTCATTGTAAGTCGCGTATATTGCCGTCCTTGCCGACCGATTTTGAGCCATTTTTTGATGGCCAGGCTTCGGCCCCTCCAAACGGACTGAAACGGCCATCAAGAGAATCCGGCATCTCCGGCATTCCAAGCGACTTAATGTGTCTGTACATAATGCAACTATATTGGATAACTGGATGTATAGTTTGGATATTACGACATGTGTATTGGAAAATCTAAACTATATGTTGGAGAAGCCCATGCATATGTTGGATAATCCAAGTTATATGTCAGAAAATCCAAGTTATATGTTGGACAACCGGAAATGTATATTGGATAACGCAAGTTACATGTTAGATAATCCGGCTTCTATGTTAGATAATAACACTTCTATATTCTGCAAGGCATCCAAGTATGTTGGATAATTTTTGAAAGTATGTATAATCCGAAATATCTATGATTTACACTGATTACATAGTATATATACAGGAAATCATTTTTTCGGCGGATGGACAGCCATACCCGCTACTCCTCCTGGAACTGTCATCGTGCTTCTCAATGTCTCGAATTCTTGCACAATCTTATGACGGGACATATTGGGTTCGCATTTACTCAACACTAGGTGGGCCATGAGGGCGTAAATATCCCAGTAAGCGTACACTGGTTGTACGATTCTCCTACACCCCATTTTAGTAGGAATAAAACTTCTGTTTTCTCTAAGAGTTTCGGACACATCGAAATCAAGTACAAAAATAAAATATTTGGTGGGTATATATTTTTATCATGTACTTACGAGTTGAGTACGTTTTTCTCCCGCGTTGTCAGGGACAAATAGTGGATAATGTATAACGTTTAAGTATAGAGTACTCTGAGGACCAATCACAAGCGTCCTACAGTGTATTTCTAATTTTGTGGTGTGAAATTGAGGATAAATATAAAATAATACAATAATTACAATAAGAGCGCTAACGACATCTCCGTGACAGAAATATAAAATGTTGAAGTTCAATTGATTTCGACGCTTGCCGGACAGTAGTCGCATCAAACACATGCACGTATACGTAGCCAAATCAGGGGCAACGCACTCGAAAGCGTCAAATATATAAGAGATACATAAGATACGAAGCGCGTATTGGTAGTCAATATTCAAATTCCATCTCACATATAACGTCGTATAATCAGTGCTGCACTATGCTGATAATCACTGCTATTGTATACTTTGCCTCGTTATATAACCTCGGGAAGGCAGTTCCTCTCAACTCATCCATTGAGTTCGCCGACATTGCTCCCAATTTGTTTTCGAGGACCCCAGGCACGGAGCAAGACGCGTGTCCTCGGAAAAGAACTGAAATAATTTGGGCTTGCGTTGCTACTATCCTGGCTTCGTCATGGGTATCTGTCCATCCCAACTTGCCACATCCGCACGATCTGTGGGTCAAGAAAACACTCCGTCGGGTCGAACTTATGTTCTGGGCAGTAATAACACCCGAACTAATTATATTCTGGGCAATGCGACAATGGCATGGGGCTCGGCAGATGGAAAAAACATTTCTAGGTGCGATTTTGAAAGATGTCCGTTGGGGATTCGTCGGCTCAGACCGTTTCTGTAACAGCAGAAGCTGCCCGATATAGATATAACACTAGAGATAGTACAAGCATCGCAAGACGAGAAACAAAATGGACACGTACCCATGGCTTTTTTCTGCAGATGGGCGGCTTCATCTTGCGCGAGGATGGCAAAGAAGATCATGTTCTTGGGTGGAAAACACTCATGGAGCACTACAAGGCCGGACGCCTGGATCTCTCTAGCGTAACGGAAGCTAGAATAAATGACCACAGCAAAACCGACGTGTTCGCAAAAGGTTTAGCGCTCCTACAAGCCAGCTGGTTTATTACTCAATGTGCTGCTCGGTTTTTGGATACAAACCTTGTTTTGACAGAACTTGAGCTCGTTACAGCTGCTCTTGCATTTCTCACCCTCGTGATGTATTTTCTCTGGTGGAATAAGCCATTCAACGCAGAGATTCCAATCGTTATCACTCTCTCAAATTATCCTACAGTCATTTCGACTGACATTTCCTCTTTTAATCAGCGGGATCAGGGAGACACCGAAGGTGGGAAATATTTTGCGTTCTTTCTCTGCATTGATCTAAATATAAATTTGACAGAAAACACCTATTCAACCCGCTTGAAAAATATGCTGGGTATTTTCAAACGTGTATGGCATCGGATGCTTACCATAATCAACGATGGTGCTTTCCATTATTCCGATGACCCGATAGATGACCAACAAATCCCAGCACTGAAGGTCCCAACCTTCTATTCCATCATAGTCAGAACAGAACTCGGCTGGTTTCAAATGTTCCTGACAAGTTTTTGCATAGCGGCACTCTTTGGGGCCATCCACTGCGTCGGATGGTCGACAAAGATTTGGTTTTCCTCGTATCGTGTATCATTACTATGGCGAATCACATCCGCCATTATCACTGGAAGTCCTTTGTTATGGATTTTCTTTTTTGCTGGTGGTTACGCTGGGGAGAGCGCTAGGCGGGGTAGCTTTTCATATAAGGTTTCTTCAACTTCGGAATCTATATTGGGACCTTTGACATTGATTACTATCCCCTTTTACATTGCTTCACGTATAATTCTTCTCGTATTAGCCATTTTAGAGCTCCGAAATGTTCCTCCAGGTGCACTGGCTACATTACAGTGGGCAAATTATGTACCTTTCATTCATTAGAACACTAGCACATCAATTTAGAATCAATGAATGAATTCCCTCAAGTTATAACTCGGTACGGACGGGCTGGGCAGGCTATCAAATAGCCGCAACATTGCAGAGCAATGCCGATTACTACTCAGACCAGTTCTAATTTAACTCAAGTCTCAGATCAATATGCAGCCCGGGCACGCACATCGGCAAAAACACTCGTCACATATATCGCCAGTGTGGTGTATGCAACTTTATGTAAGTATTTGGTAAGTATTGGCAAATTGCAATGGGCATGTAAGTCTATTACATTTCATTTGTTCCAGATGTTATGTGAGGATTTTTACATGGTATGTGATCAGGAATATATATATGCAGTTGCACGATATGTATTTTCCATACAAGTTTATCATCTTTGAGATTCGCTATTTGGTTCTAGCATAAAGGTGATGAGATTATTATGTTTATGCAGCAGCTGTCAGAAAACTATTTTAGTAGTAAAGTAAAATATGTCATAATAAAGTAAAAGGCGAAGCAAGCAAGTGGGTGAAAGCACGGCGTGCTCTCTGGCCACCCCTGAGATTTCTTTGCGAAGGGTCAAAGAGACGAAAAGCGACGGGTGGGTGGGTATACACCTGATCCGTCGCTGATATTGTCTTGTCCTTCTCTAAGTACCTCAAAGATGGTCAGGTTAAAATTTTGCTGTAATAATAATAATAATAGCGACTGCAATAAGTTACTCTATTGAGTTACAGTAGCACCGCAAAATTTTATTTACAAGGGAGCGGAGGGTGGGTGAAAACTTCGAATGAATGTTCGCGCTCGAAGGTTACGAGGCGCTGAGATTGGCAACGAGCGGAAAAGCACAGAGGATGATGGTGGTACGAGAATGAGGAAAGCACGTGCCACCTCATCGGCTCTCGCAAAGACCTTATTCTAGACTGTCACTCCTTACACTCGTTCTATTTTAGAATCACAATATGTACAACATATGTATTTTATTGTTCATGTAAGATTAGGTAAGCACCTTGTGCCATCGGCAAAATCCGGTCATGAGTGGTGACTAGGACTAATGCCACTTCAAAGCTTCATAGCTTGTGGCCCTCTCTGAGCTTTCTCTGTCAACTATCCTCTCTCGCTTTGTGCCCGCCCAATACTTGAGAGTGAATTATGGCCGGAATTTCAATACTTTACCAATCTGGATTATTCTGCGCAAGGCACGCACATTTATTGAATCAAGAATTGCCATATTGAAATACATTGCAGAAAGTATGGCGCTGAAGAAAGGCTAGGCTAAAAGGTAACATAAACAAGAAGCTCCACCTCGCCTAGTTCCCCGAGTTCTCCACCCCTCTCTTCATCATCGCCGTCCTATACATCATCGTCGTCCTCGTCTCTCAGTTCATGTCCATTTCCAACTTAGTATGATTCATACATGCGGGATAAATGTAGACCATTTTACCACATCAAGTGTACCAGGTTCGAGCTCCCTGAGAGAAGCGAATGCTTCGACGAGCAGTCCCAGTCTCCCAAAAATATACGCGGGGATCAGAGCTACCATTGTGATCCAACCGATTGCCGCCGGAATAAAAAATATGATTTGCAACGCAATCGTCCTCCGCGTCTGACTGACATTCCTGTAATGTTTAAACATCTTCATTGCCGCCGAAAAGCAGAAGATGGCCAGAGGAACTGAAAAGATGGTAACACAACAAATTTGCCAGAGCATTTGTTCTTGGGACGTTGGGAAGACGAAGTTCCATCCCGCGCAGTGTATTCCGGCAAAGACCAACCCAACCATACAAGCGCAAAAGTTGGTGAAGTAGCGCACTCGCACGTCGTCAATCGGGTACGCGTAAAACGAGGACACTCGGCCCTCGTATACGTGTGGCTTCCATCGCCCTGCAGATGAACCCAGGTTGTCGTATACATTGAGAAACGCTCTCGTAGGCCACTGGATAAAAAGGATTGAAAAAAGGTCCCAAGAGAGTCGGTACTCTGTCGGTGGTACAGCTCAGCAAATCATGAAATCTTTCGCTACTAAGCAATGCAATTTACCAAAATCATAATCCCTGGGCGTAAATAAGGTGTTACTACGTTGTATAAAAAACAAGTCTAGTGATGACATCAGTCGTATTCTTTTCAAGATAATGCCATGTGATACTTGCCTTCAATGTTAATAATATCTTCGCCCTCCTTCTTTATTACCGACACCGATATCGTATGCATAGGCCGAAAGGGCTTCTCCGCCCAACAGATGTGCATGGCTCCGTTGATTGTAGCCAACGCCGCTGTGGTGAGTTCAAGCTTTGTGATCGGGAGCCCCTCGATGTGTCTGGCAATACACTGCAAAGAGAATCATCCAATCTGGATGACACCCAATGCTTTTCCCAGCACACTTGAAGGGCTCAGTTCGTCGATTCGCGATTTTGAGATATCAGGAAGGACGATTCTCTCTTTGGCGATGAGTTCTCGCATTCTTTTCGGGTCCATGACCAGCTTCTTTTCTCCGTCCACTTCCAATACGAACCCACCCATCTGGAGAAAATGACCATGTGTCATCGTCCACCCTTTGTATCACGCAGTGTTGAACAAACATAAGTCGTGATTTATGCACACATGGAAGAGATGCATACCTTTAAGCTCATTTCGAAGAACTCTAGCTCCATGCCACTGCCTCATGGCCCAAAATATCATTGCTTCGGGTGCGACGATCGCCCAGAAAACATACGCAAGATGGCGCAGATGTACGCTTATCTTCGGTTCTTTGAACCCAGACATATTGGGGTGAACCAAAAGCCAAGAGCATGCCACCATCGTTCCTATACAGCCAGCCAGTACTGTCAAATTTCTTGATGAAGAGCCCTTAGTTGCCTATTTGACTTGATGCATCCACGCCCTTAGTTAACTATTTGCCTAAATCATGTAT